>CM052659.1:111094361-111148295 GCA_028533165.1 Leontopithecus rosalia
TGGAGGTTGCGGTGAGCCGAGATCCCGCCATTGCACTCCAGCCTGGGTAACAAGAGCGAAACTCCGTCTCAAAAAAAAAAAAACATGAAGTTACCTTCCATTATTGTTAACTTTAAATGTTTTACATTGGAAAAAAGTAAGTTGAATTTTGAAATGAGGTCTTTCCCAGTCTCACTTTTATAGTTTCAGGTTATCAAAGTTTTAATTTCTTTTTATATGGAGAGTAAGTATAATATTCATTTATAAATTGCTCCTAAGTAAAGCCATGAGTCTCAAGATTACCTACTTTATTTTTCTTTTTTAAAAATTAGAATTGTCAATATATAGCTGTATACATTTATGGAGTACAAAGTGATGTGATAATTTATAAATACAATGTAGAACAATTAACAGCTAGTTAATGTATCCCTTCATCTCAAATATTTAACATTTTTTGAAATTTACTCTTAGCAATTTTGAAATGTGCAATTCTCTATTATTAACTATATTCACCACACTATGCAATAGATCTCAAACATACAAAAAAACATGTTCTTGTTTAACTGTAGCTTTGTATCCATTGACCGTTATTTCCCCATTCCCCTGGGCATGTAACTTCTATAACCACCATTCTCCTCTTTGCTTCTATGATTTTGATGGTTTTTGATTCTATGTGTAAGTGAGAACATGCTGTATTTGTCTTTTGTGCCTTATTTCACTTAGCATAATGTTCTCCAATTCTGTCCATGTTGTCTCAAATGACCGAATTTCTTTCTAAAGACTTAAGTATTCCATTGTGTATATCTACCACCTTTTATTTATCTATCTGTTGATGGACACTTCCATAACTTGGAATGGGGGGTACAGATATCTTTTCAATAAACTGATTTAAAATCTTTGGGGTAAATACCCAGCAGTGGGATTACTGGATCATGTGGTAATTCTATTTTTAGTTTTTTGAGGAACCTCTGCACTGTTTTCTACAATGTTGTAGTAATTTACATTCCCATTAACAGAGTAGAGGGGTTCCATTTCTCCACATCCTGTTTATTCAGGCAATATATTATCATCTAAGACTTCAATATTTATATAGCTTTTGAGTATTTTTTAAAGTGGACACTCAAGCCTTCATACAGTTGTTAATGTGTGGTTCATCAGACCTGTGGTATTGACATCACCTGGGAATTTGTTAGGAATGCAGATTCCCGGGCCCCCTGTGGGCTTAATCAGAAATTGTGGGGGTTGAGTCCAACACTGTTTTTTAAAAACTCCTCCAAGTGATTCCACTGCTTACTAAGGTTTGAGAACTGTGGCTCAGTAAATGTTAAAGGTTCAAGGTAGCATGAGCCCACAAATCAGCCAGATGGCATTAATTATTAGCCTGGTAAGCCCACCTTCTTTTTAGTCACTGAGTGTGATTGGTTCACTAAGGCTAGACTGTAAAGTTATTTCCTAGATTGATTGCTACATATTGACTTTGGGTTGTTTGTATTTCTCTGAACCTGTCACTGTAATGATTTGCCAGGACACTTAATAGGAACAGGCCGTGATTTTTTGCACCCATGGCTTTCTGCGTCATGGGTGGCTGGGTCCTTATCCACTCCTGGATAGGTTTCTTCAGGTACTGGGCATGCCATTCATGAACTCTTAAGGAGGGAGCTGTCACTGGTGGATCACAGGGGATCTTCAGGGACATTTAGTTCACTCTCAGCTTGGTTTACAGGTAGGGAAATTGAGCCCCCATGAGGTTGTGCTTTGCTTGCAGTTAGGCGTACAGACAGGATTTCAGGTCTCCTGAGTCCCTCCACTGCATCAGAATTCCTGCAGGGGGACAGAGTGACAGCCTTTTTTCGTGCCTACAGGACATTTCCTTCTTACTTTGAGGGTTTTATTTATTTATTATTTTATTTAAAGAAAAAAAGTAAATAGAAAAAAGCCCAGAAGTTCTCACTGAAGCTAATAAAAGTGTCTAAAGAGAATGAAAAAAATCAGTTTGAGAACTTTGGTATGGAGGAAATAACCTGACATTAAATGTTTTAATTATAGTTGTTGCATTGGGCTTATCAGTGTGGGAAGAGGGAGCATTTCAGCCTTACAGGGAAGTGGGATATGGACAACAAGATGACCCTCTTCCTGAATTTGCCTGCTTGGGCCTGCAGCCTGGTGACTCTGTGTGATCCCAGCAACTGTCAAACAGATGGGTTGGACTTAGTATAGACCTGGGTCCTAGGCCCAGCACTGCCACCAGCTAGTGGTGCAATGTCCCATAAAGAGGCCTCTTATTCTCCCTGGTCTTCACTACTGGTAAATGGGTATAATAATATCCACCCTGCCAATCCTGAGAAATTTCAGGTAGTGGGAAGCAGTATATCTTGGTGGTTAAGAGCCAAGTCTCTGGATTCAAATTCTGGCTTTCTAACTCACTGGTATGACAGTGGGCAGGCCACTTATCCTTCCTGTTTTATCACTTGAGAATGAGTATAATGAAATTTACTTACGAAGATTGAATTAGTTAGCTAATTTATGTAAAGTACATAGAACAGTGCCTGGTATTTAGTGAGTTCTGTGTTAGTTCCTATTATTGTTACTATTACTATTTAAAAATAGTATTTTAAGGATAGGATACATTTTCTATAAACATTCTCAAATGATTCCACTAATGGATACAGTACTGGACAAATAGAGGGCTTTTATGCAATAATTGTTGGTGGAGGAGTTCTGACATCGAGCTTATACCTGGGCTGCTGGTTTTGATGCCAGGGATGGGCAGACTTAGAGTCTCTGATTTTGCACAATTTATGCATAGAGTGGTGTGGCTAGAGGAAGCTTGGAGGTGGGAACGTCTCAGTTTTGCTTTTGGGTATTTATACATGAACTGTCATAAGAGGTGGACATCTTAATAATCTTCAAGAAAGAGTTCATGAGCTTCAATTTTGATATTTATTGTTTGACTAGGTTTCTTTCTGTCCTACCGTTCCAGTTCTTAATATGTATCTTGGTGGTGAAAATTTCAACTCTAAGAGCTAAACAGTCAAGATATTCTAATTATCCAGGAAACGATTGGCAGATTTGGGGTAGACTTCTTCCATTCCTGACTGAAATCAATGAAAATTTCTACTATTGCTGTTTTGTTCTTTTTTTCTGAAAAGTCTGTTTGTGGGAGGGACTCAGATGGTAAAGTGTCTTTTCATTGTCTCTTAAAGGGAATGGGGGAATCACAAGTTTGAGAATATTTGTTTTATCTGTATGTATAAAATTACCTTCTCCTTTTATTTATTTTCATACCCTTTCTACAGTCTATTCATGATTGACTCCCCATCTTTTTATAGGCCCCTTAAAGTAGAGATTATGTTTTATTTGCTTATCTATGATCTTAGATTACTTCTTTTTACTGGATCCTAATTTAATGCCTGGAAATACTAGGCTCTCAACTTCAGTTTGTTGAATGACTGTTACTGCTGTTTTTGATTACTTCTCCAAGTGGTCTTTTTTTTTTTTTTTAAACTTCAAAGCTACTGCAGAAGTGGTCTGTTTTAAAACTTCACCTGAAAGCTAAGTAGTTATTCAGTATCATGGTGATCTATTATTTACCTGGCATTTTCCTAAACATTCATTAATGAATCCTTATAATACTCATCAGAAGTATCTAAATCCCAAGATGATCTGTCATGTCATAGATGGTAGAGCTTTAATTTTTAATTGGGAGATGGAGATTTTACAGCTGGAGATATTGAAACACAGGGAACTAAGAGCATCATTCAAGACCACAAAGGTGGTTATTGTTGGAAGATACTTTTGGGATGGGCTTCTGTGCTAGAAGCCAAAAAAAAAAACAGATTAAAACTTTAAAAAGAAACCCAGATTAGGTGGGAAAAAATGTTGATCTGGATTGGCTTACATTTCTTGGATTGGATTACATTGGATTGGATTACATTTCTTGGGTTTCTGAGGGTTATGATTAGTGACTTATTTCTAATGTGCATTTGTTTTTATTTTTAGCATTGCAGTGTCGAGATGGCTATGAACCCTGTGTAAATGAAGGAATATGTGTCACCTACCACAATGGTACAGGATACTGCAAGTAAGTTTTTCTCTTCATACATTTTCTTTTTAAGTTAGAACACTGGACAAGAATCTACTCCTCTATTTTTAATTCTTCTGTGGACTGTTACTGGTTCTTGAGCTTTCCTGGTACAGACTTTGGTTGGGGGTGAGGATGAAAGGACATGGATGCCCGATAATTGGTCACTAAGAACTTCTTACTATCTTACTGTTACCTTTCTCATTATGAAAAATACTTTTCAGTGAGTGGCTACTTAATATATACCTGGTAGGCTGGGTGCAGTGGCTCATGCCTGTAATCTCAGCACTTTGGAAGGCTGAGGCAGGTGGATCACAACGTCAGGAGTTCAAGACCAACCTGGCCAACATAGTGAAACTCCAACTCTACTAAAAATACAAAAATTAGCTGGATGTGGTGGTGCCTACCTGTAGTCCCAGCTACTCAGGAGGCTGAGATAGGAGAACCACTTGAACCCAGGAGGCAGAGGTTACAGTGAGCTGAGACCATGCCTTTGGATTCCAGCCTGGGCAACAGAGCGAGACTGCATCTCAAAAAGAAAAGATCAGTCCATCAATCAATCAGTTTATCTATCAGATTCCCTTGTGTTTTTCAGTTTAAGGCATACTCTTAGAGTCTTCCCTTACCATGTTAGCTATGATCTTGTTTTTAAGTAAAACCAAGTAGATACCAACTTTAACATTCTGCTCAGTATATGTGAATATTATATTAATATTTTTTCCAGTGTAAAAAATATGATTCTGTGAGAGTGAGAGAGGAAGATGTATGCATATGTGTAGTTGGCGGTGGGGGAAGCAGGGGGTGTGAGCCTGTATTATTATATGTGGATAAAAGAGTAAGGATGAAGAAAATGTATGCTAATTCTTGGTTCAAGAGCATTTTTTTCCCCTTTTTCTCCAACCATCTACTCTAGCCAAGACATTTTGTTTGTTTGATGAAGGCTGTGAGATAATTTCATAATAGCTTTTCTAGGTTTCCTCCAAACAATTTTTTTTCTCCTACATCATTTGAAAATTGTTGAGAGGAATCTGTATCCATTCTATTTATTTCAGGGAAGACGTTGGAAAAATAAGATCTGGTAATATGAAATTTATCTTCTTTCCCTTCACTTTTATGAGGTGTAGTTTTTCTTTGCTTTGGTAGAGGTACTTGTTTAATAAGCATTTTAAGTGAGTTTATCCAACACATTTTATCTTTTACCAGAAATATAATCATGACTTTTTCCCACCGAGATCCATCCTGACACCAGGATTTAAATTTTTTAATGTTATAAAGAAGATTTTTTTTTCAAGTCAGAAACAATTTTCTTCACTAAAGTGAAAATATTTTAAGCTGTGATGACAGTAAAGCTTAACAATAGGTTGTTTGGATTGGAATAAAGACAACATTGGAAATAAAGTTTTTCTGTAGCTGATTATGGGCTGCTCATTTAGTTTTTCTAGCTGGGGAAAAAAAACATGTGGTGCATTCTCCTCTACGAATGGAGACACAACTGGAGATAATAAGGGAGGGAACTTAATACCTAAGAGATGGCCACTGAAATCTTGTTTAGTCTCTTTGTGGCATCTGGTCCCTTAGACACTTGCTTTATTCTGTTATTCAACTCTTGCATTAGTTAACCCACCGCATTATGGGCATTTGTTGATGTGTTTCTTCTACGAGAATGTGAGGTCTTAGTCTTACACATTTTTTGCATGTTAATGCCTAGTACGGTGCCTGTTGTAGCTACTGTTTGACAATGTGTTTTTAAACAAAAAGGTGCTAAGTAGATATCATCATACACTTGTTTCTTGTCTATTTACATTAAATAAGAAGACACTAGTTCTCTCCTTTAAAATTACAGTGTGGTGATTCCTCAAGGATCTAGAACTAGAAATACCCATTTGGCCCAGCAATCCCATTACTGGACATATACCCAAAGGATTATAAATCATTCTACTATAAGAACACATACACACGTATATTTATTACAGTACTATTTATGGTAGCAAAGACTTGGAGCCAACCCAAATGCCCAGATATGATAGACTGGATAAAGAAAATGTGGGGTCAGGCATGGTGGCTCACACCCATAATCCCAGCACTTTGGGAGGCTGAGGTGGGTGGATCGCCTGAGGTCAGGAGTTCAAGACAAGCCTGGCCAACATGGCGAAACCCTGTCTCTGCTAAAAATATGAAAATTAGCTGGGCATGGTGGCAAGAGCTTGTAATCCCAGCTACTCAGGAGGCGGAGGCAGGAGAATTGCTTGAACCCAGGAGGCAGAGGTTTCAGTGAGCCGAGATTGTGCCACTGCACTCCAACCTGGGCAACAGGAGTGAAACTCTATCTCATTAAAAAAAAAAAAAAAAAAAAAGGAAAATGTGGCATATATATACTATGGAATACTATGCAGCCATAAAAAAGAATGAATTCATGTCCTTTAACGGGACCTGGATGAAGCTGGTAGACATTATTCTCAGCAAACTAACGCAGGAACAGAAGCCAAACACTGCACATTCTCACTCATAAGTGGGAGTTGAACAGTGAGAATACATAGACATGGAGGGGGGAACATCACACACTGAGTCTTGTCGGGGGTTGGGGAGAAGGGGAGGGAGAGTATTAGGACAAATACCTAATGCATGTAGGGCTTAAAACCTAGATGGATGAGTCGATAGGTGCAGCAGACCACCATGGCACATGTCTACCTATATAACAAACCTGCACATTCTGCACATGTATCCCAGAACTTGAAGTAAAATTTAAAAAAATTTTATGTACTTCACATAGCATTAGGATGGTAATACCATAAAGAGAGGCAAGTTAGTTCTATTTGAAGATCATTCACCTTGGCGACTTATATATGGAGAATTTCAAATAGTTTCTAAGTGTTGGCCCATATATTTTTGGTTTGACATGGGGAGAGAAAGTTTCTAGGGGAGGCCAGTCTCTGAGCACTTACCAAGAGAAGACACCTAAGGTCCAGTAGTTCTTCTTTTTTTAAATTGCATTTTAGGTTTTGGGGTACATGTGAAGAACATACAAGATTGTTGCATAGGTACATACGTGGCAGTGTGATTTGCTGCCTTCCTCCCCATCACCTATATCTGGCATTTCTCCCCATGCTGCCTCTCCCCAACTCCCCACCCCCCTAAGAGTTATTTGCTGAACTGTTGGGTCACTAGTCTCATACTCTGCAGCCAAGGTTGGAGAGACAAAGTTGCCCTCAGTGCCTAGAAGAAACACTGCTTTAGGGTAGGCAACTGTGGTTGGTGATAATGGAGCTGCCTATAATCTCTCCCCGGGTACTTGTTTATTGCTGATAGGATAGAATTCTTATGATACAGTTTTGGGTATGTCCCTCAGGTGTCTCCCCTATTGTGAGGGAAACAAACTTTTTAAGTAAGAGTAAGAAAAAATTTGGGGGCTGGGCACGGTAGCTCACACCTGTAATCCCAGCACTTTGGGAGGCCAAGGCGGGCGGATCACATGGTCAAGAGATCGAGACCATCGTGGTCAACGTGGTGAAACCCCATCTCTACTAAAAATACAAAAATTAGCTGGGTGTGGTGGAGAGTGCTTGTAGTCCCGGCTGCTCAGGAGGCTGAGGCAGGAGCATTGCTTGGACCCGTGACATTGCGGTGAGCCAAGATAGCACCATTGTACTCCAGCCTGGGCAACAGGAGCAAAACTCCATCTCAAAAAAAAGAAAAAGAAAAAGAAAAGATTTGGTGAGGCCATCCTCTTGGGAGACCAAGATGAACAACAAAACGTGTATAAAGAGTGATTCTCTACCTCAGCAAAAGTAATATTAGCATCTTTAGGAGTGGCAGGGTCATCCTAAGTGGACACAGACAAAGCAAGAACAGTATCAAGGCAGCCATGTCAATTGTTCTACAGTGCTTTGCCAACCTCCACAGAATTCTATGCAAAATTTTATGCAAAAATAATGTGTACTTAGCAGAGCTTTCAGTGTATTTTCACCAACGTTACCTTTTTTCTCTGGAGAAGATGATCTAGCTTATTCAGTAAATATTATTTTTACAAAATAGTAAACAAATATTAAAACACTGAGAAGGTTTATAGAAACATTCTATCAGGCATGCAGGGCATGTGATTATCTTTTTAATTCATGAGATTGCTTAGTGGATTAAGAAAAGAAAGTTGAAACTAAATTGCTTTTACAAGGACAGGGTGGGGGTGAGTGGTGGTGAGTGGAGTGGAGTGGTGGGAACTGGTAGAAAATGTTTTAAAATAGAAGGAATCTGACTATCTGTTTAAAGAGCATATGCTACTGATTCAGCTAAAATATAATGATTGTTTACAATAATTATAAAAATCCTTGATAAGATCACATTGACAGATGAAGATAAGTACTTTAGAAGATTAGTTTTTTACTCAGCTCAACTGTTTTTTCTCACTGTTCGGAGCCTAAGTACCCTATCAATCTGTGATTAGATTTTGATGCCAGATGAGGAGAACCTGTGTAATGGTGCATAAAACTCAATTATTGCTGTTAAACAACTCCTGTCAAATCTTAATAAAGCCCTCTCTACAGAAAAACAAGACATCTTATTCTTTCCCTTGTCCTACTGGGAGATGTAAATATATAATTAAATTTGATGTCATTAATCACTTTCAAGTTGTTTGCTTCCGGCTTTCAAATATAAACCATTCAAAATCCCAGTTTGATTAAAGATCATGGACAACTCAAATGCACTAGAATCCTGGGGGTAGGTGAGGCTATGATTTGTATAATTGACAAAATCTGCATTTTAAAGACATATTTATTATAGTTATTTAAAATCTTTGTCTGCTGGTTCTTAACATCTGGGTTGTCTATGGATGTGTTTCTGTTTCTGTCAACTGCTCTTTCTTTGGACCATGGGTATGATTTCCCTTTATTTCACGTGATAGTTTTACATCATTTACTGGACATTGTGGGTAATAGATTTTAAAAGTTGTTTCCCACTAAAGAATGTTGAGTTTTGTCAAGATTGGCAGATCATCTTTATCCTATGGTTGCTAGGTTTTAGAACTCGTTAGGGTGGGCCTACTTCTATTCTGCCCTTAGTCCAATGATACAAACCTTAGTTGTGGCATACAGCTCTTATTTCCAAGATGTGGCCCTTCTGGGGTTCAGTCAAAAGTGTGAGGGGCCTACCAAGCCCTGAGGTGTTTATCAAGCCCCTCTAAGGCAGGACTTGTCTTCCCAGCTCCATGAATCTTCTGCTCAGTGTTTTCAACTGTCCAGCTCTTGCCTTCTCTTGGGTTTCTGAATCTTATCTTGCTCATGTACGGTGATGGATTATTTAATGATTTGAGCAGAGTTGTATACATACATTGAAGCTACCCACTCTGTGGTTCTGTGTTTTCCAGAATTCTTCCTCCTCACATTCTAGCTGCTGTGACAGCTCCAGATACCTGTGACTGCTCAGCATAGCAGGCCTTCCCTTTTTTGCTTGCATACTCTTCCTCTTCTGCTGCATGGACTGGGGTGTACCTTTGGGGGGCGGAGGGGGGAAAGCAAATCAAAAAACTGTAAATGTGGGTTTCAAATAGTTTGCTTTGTGTTTTCCAGGGCTTATATCCCTTCTAGTTTTTGCCAGCTCTCCAGTGCCTTTAATATTTTGTGCAGAGCAAGAGGGTTAGTCTGGTATAAGTTACTCTGCAATTCTTTTTCATGATGAAAACTGGAACTATAAAGGGTCTTTCAGAATTTCCTACATACCATTTGGTAAATATCTAACATAGTGTTTGTGAAATAGAAAGTCACCATGAGTTGTATAGGTTTCTGTAGATAGGTGCTTGCATTTGATAATATCTACTTTTTGCCAAAGTACTGAGCTAAAAACTACATTTTAAGGTGAATTATGATCAAATGTTATAAAATACAACTTTGTGTTACATTTTCTCTAAAACTTGTCTGGTAGCGGTAATAAACATTAAATATTAACAGCTAACAATTTTCCTTGCCAGAATTAGGGAGTCATGTTGGTGGTCCAGGTCTCCTGAATCCATCCAAGCAAAACTAGAGTTATTGCCTTCTTTGTCTTCTTGGTAAATGTCTGTATAGTAAGTAGGGAGTACAGATACTCCTAATCTCTTAGAACCTAGCTTTTCATGGAGGATGCATTAGCAATGTTTGTGTTGTGGTGCTTCTCCCCCAGAAAGGCATTTTTAGAAGTCATGGCTGACTCAGCATTTTCCCCTTTCCTTCACCTTCTTGTGAGTGCATTAAGGGTGGTACAGGGGCATTTTCAGATCAAAGATATACGCAGGGAAAAATATCAACTGTTAAATCACTTTCTCTTTCTTCTCAGCTGAAACTGGTTCTGCCAGCCTCCTTCCTTCAAATAGAGTGCCTACTTAGCTGAACATTGTATATGTAGTTTTTCGGGAAGATGATAGCAGAAGTTTGGCTCATAGTTCCATAGTTTGTTTATCTTTTTAACATAAAACAAAGAATGCTGTTTTTTGGCTCATTAAATACCTTTCATAGATTAATCTTTTCTTAAAATGTAATGTGTTCAGGATTTATTAATTCAAGAGTTATTTATTGCATGCTATTTATGCATACCACATATAACAGATAACTCAAGTCTGTGGTTGTAGTTAATCAATATTGTTATCGTATTATTTCACACTTCTTTGGGAAGTCATAAAATAATTACCAGTTTGTAAACCTGGACTTCTTAGAGAGGTTCAGAGTAAAGCCTAGTATGAAATAAACTGACTATAATATAGCCTTCTGTACAGGAACCACCAGTGAATGGCAGGGCTGAGACTTCGGTGAGATGAGTAAGGCACTGGCCTCATTTGTGAAATTTAAGGGAGTGCCAAAAACTCAGTAATCCAAATCAATAATACTTTTGTGTAGCTGTTCAGAAAATCAGAATTAATGCAAAATAAGTTGAAAATTATCACAATTTTAAATAAGGAGATCAGTACTACTGATTTTTTCTTTTGCCTCATAACTAGTATGGTTCAGCCTGGCACTGGTGAGTGGACTAAGGGGGCCTAGAAATGCCATGAAGAGGACGTATGCCAGATAGACTTGAGTTTGAGTTCTGATTCCTATTAGCAACTGGATCTTTGGCAAGTTAAAGTCTATAATGCTAGCTAACATTTACTAAGCACTTACTGTGAATTAGGGTCTGTTCTCAATTAAGTAGTTTGCATGGTTTTACTTTAGTCCTTTTGTGAGAGAGAGTATAGGAAGCTCTGAGAACTTAAGTAATCTGTTCTAGATCCCATCACTCTTTAGCTGACTGAAGATATACCCTTGGAAAATGTGCAGTCACTCTGAGTCTCAGTTTGCCTATAAATAAAATGGGATAGAATTTCCTGTTTTAAGATGGTAGTTCAAATGGAACCTTCTGAAAAGGAAGTGTGGAACATTTGAAAGTACACAAAATGGGGGCTTTTCAGATCAGGAATATGTTTAAAATGCTGCTTTATATAATTTCTGTATTTAAAGACAGTAGCATTAGGTAGACTTGAGTACCTCATGTAATATTATAGCATTGAACCTGCGTGTAGTTACATGAGTATATGTGCACCAGGTTTGGTGAATACTGCATTTCTGAGAAATGGTCTTTGACTTGAAAGCTCAGTGTAATTACTATGGATGAAATATAAGAAGAGGGCAGTGAAGGTGGAGATAGAGGATATTGTCTAAAAGTGTGCTTCAGTAGAGAGAACTAATTTGAAACTTCTCCCTTCTTTTTACTAATGGAACGGGAGCAAGTCCAGACAGATTTATGGAGTTGTGAAATTGAGACAGGTTAAATTCAGTGACTTCTGATAAATGTTGTTGCCAGCAGAAAAGTCCCAAATTGTTGAATATGGTACCTTACATCTGCATAGTGAGTTACAGTTGTATATGAATATGTCCTGTGAGGCCTTTCCTTGTATTAGGGCTTGATATCTGGACCCTTTAGCAGTATCATTTTTAAGTGATTCTTGTTAATACTTGTGTCCTATTAAAATCCTTTATCAAATATGATGTGTTTTTTGTCAGAGGTCTTTTGTAAAGGAAATCTTGGTTACTAGCATCCCCCTCTGTGGCCCAGGCTTGAGTGCAGTGGAGCAATCATGGATCACTGCAGCCTCTACCTCCTGGGCTCAAGCCATCCTCCTGCCTCAGTGTCCCATTTTTAAAGACACGGTTTCACATGTTGCTCAGGCTGGTCTTCAATTCCTGGGCTCAAGTGATCCTCCCACTTCTGCCTCCCAAAGGACTGGAATTACAGGCCTGAACTACCGTACCTGGCCAATTACTAACTTCCTAACACATAGCTACGTAATTCCCGTACTCTTTTCAACTGATACTTATTCTTTCATAGAGCTTTTATATATTTCAGTATTCAGTGAAGAAGTAGGAGAATCTGGTTCTTAGACTCTGCCTGTATCCTTTTAGCTGTCTTGGGTAACTGCCAAGAAATTAAATTAACAGATGTTGTCCTGCAACCTGGCATTAATAGATGTGAATTTAGCTAGGTTTCTTTCAACACAGCAAGTTAATCATAATATTATATGAAGTTTCTTATTGTTCAGGTGTGTCTTGTTAGCATCATTAATTTCACATAGGATTTTTTTTCTCCCTTTTTTTCGTGGCTAAGTAAAATGCAAACTATTTCTCCTTCAGGATCTAGAGAAGCCTAATTAAATTCTTCACTTTAATTTTGTCAATATCTGCCCTTATCAAGGAGAGCAAAGGAGTGGGGGATATCAGAATATGAAAAAAAGTAATCATCTAAAAATTTCCAAGCTCTTTAAAATTTGTTAAGCTAGCATAAATATGTAGGTGTGATAGAGGTTCTCATTAGGCCTCCTCTCAACATTCAGTAGTTAGGAATGAAGTTTAGTGTCTCTGTGGCCTGCTGTCACATGTGTGTGTATGCACACATGTGCTCACATGCGACTGTGTTATGTATTTTGCTTTCATATTTCTCTTAGTTGGGTTTTCCTTTACACCCCAACGTAAGGTAAATTAAAATTTCTCTTGAATTTCTGCATATTTTTTAGATCCTATTTATTCACTGTCAGTGACCTTCACTAGCACTTAGTCCTCTGTGTCCACAAGTGTATTGCCAATTCTTAGACTTCATCAGCCTTCCCCTATCAAAAAGTAATTCAGTTAATTTCTGCTTGAACTGCTCTTCTCCTAAACAGTCTTCTACTTGATCTTTACCAAAAGGGTTTTATGACAGAAAAGTGAAAATAAAGACTAAGAAAGACATTATTTAAGTGACAGGTGATATTATTCAGTGAACACATTCACCTGGAGCATTCTATCCAGTTTTTTGCCTTCACATAAATATGAGGAGAAAAGTAAGTGTAATAAGAAAATAATCTGATTAGGATTTATGTAGAATAGGAGCATTTAGGGTTTTAAATCTGTAGAGATTCAGGTCACTTTTCTGAAGTCACTGTCTATAATCCTATATGCTGAACATTGAAGATTAGATAAACTCTGAGGCACTATAGAATCCTCTCTTTTCAAACAAAAGTTTAATTTTTATCACACTACTATTTATTGAGCAGGTTACTATAATTGATCACTATACTGGGTATTGTGAATAGACAGAAAATCCCAAGAGGCTTGAGTTGCCTGAGTTCTTTATTCACAAGTACACATACCCAGAGAGTGTCTGACAATGAATGCAGTTTCTCGTGCATAAGACACGGTGGCAGTCTTCTGAAGTCTTTCTGGGAAGATGAAGCAGAGATGTGTAAAATAAAACAATCTGTAATATCCCAGTGTACAGGCACAGATAATAACTATGGAGAATCAGGCAAAGGAGCAACTACTGTGGGACAAAAGAGTAAAATCAGAGGACTTTTGGTGTACTGCTTAGATGCTAACTCTTTGAATATTAGTGGTACCTTAGAAGATGCATAGATAGGAGAAGGGTAAGAGGAAGGGAGCTGAGGAGACTAGAAGGGTTATTTCCTGTAATAATCATTATCAATTTCTTAATAATTTTTCTTTTTTTAAATTTTTTTGTTATACTTTAAGTTCTGGGGTACATGTGTAGAAAGTGCAGGTTTGTTACATAGGTATACATGTGCCCTTGTGGTTTGCTGCATCCATCCCCCTGTCATCTACATCCAGTATTTCTCCTAATGCTGTTCTTCCCCAATGCCCCCACTCCCTGCTATCCCTCCCCTAGCCCCCCGCCCACTGACAGGCCCAGTGTGTGATGTTCTCCTCCCTGTGTCCGTGTGTTCTCATTGTTCAACACCCGCTTATGAGTGAGAACATTTTTTCTTAATGACACAGTTTCAAACGTTTTCTACATCTTGATTGTTCTCTTCTGTGTGTATACGCCAGTTTGTGTGAGCTTTTACTAAACCAATATGTGGATTAATCTAGTTTCACAGTGACAGGTAAGCAATTTAAAAAATCATTCTTTTAGCACATGTTAACTTGAATATTTGGAAGTAGAATGTCTTGAGTGTGGGTGAAGGAGAGGACCAGGGGACAGGAAGAGAGGGCAGCTGGGAGCAATTACCCTCCCTCCCTTCGACCTTTTTGCCCTTGACTCTTGATTCTTGTACTTCTGCCAGACAGAGGCAGGTAGGCTTTTGGCCATGTTTTGCAAGGAAAATCAGAATCTTAAGAGTCTCTAAGGCAAGAGCAAGATTATGTGTTGGGATAGGAGAAGTGGTAGAAAAACAGAGGCACTAAGAAGAGGCTTGGTTTTCATATACTGCATAGTTCACTCCCTTAGTTGAGAATTCAGATATCTCAACCTCAAATACCTTCTGTCCAGCATAATGGCCAGATCTGATTCATTTGAGGGATCCAGAGTAAGCAAGCATCTGTTAGCCAAGTCTTTGGTTACCTCAAATTAGCTCAGGTCCTTTACTGCTTGTTTCCTCTGATTATATAGTACATATTCCAAACCCTCAATTATCCAGAATAAACTAGGGCTGCCTATTCTGTGTGGAAAACATTTGATGGTGGTTAAGATTCTCTTGCCTAGCCCATGGTACTGCCTTAGTTGTTTAACTGCCTGTCACTTTAAGATTTTGAAATACTGGTTCTTGTTGTGTAAGCCAGATACATCTTGAGGAATTATTTTACAGGGCAGCTTGCCCCTTCTGAAACCTCAGTCATCCTGAAAAGTAACTCAGTACCTCCTTGACTTTATTTTTTCTGTCTTAATTCTATTTGTATACAGTATTTGTGGTGTCTGATTCTCTGTCTCGTATTGCTGAAACTCACGGCCTGGAATTTCTGGATCACTCTTAAAAAAATGGACATAACTTGATTACTAATGAAAAAGTGACTCACTTTCTTCTAGGCAAAGGCAGACACTGACTGTCACATTTCGTGACAGAAGCAAACTCTTTAATTAGGAGACATCACCTATTCTCTGAATTTTACGAGAATTAATTATAGCATCATGAGCTGGGAAATGAGTAAGGTAAGCATTCATGCTTTGTAGAGAGGATGCATAAAAATGAGATCTGGATAAAGCTGTACCTGATTTTACTTAAGTGGTTGATTTCCTGTCAGCTTAAATTTAGTGCTTCTCTTTCCCAGACCATCGTCTCACATACATACTTCAGTCAGTTTTAGCCTTGTGTAACTAATCAGCAGGTCAGATTCCATAGAGAGACTGAAATACTTACCACCATTCTATACTCAAGAAAACAGGAAGGCCGGGCGCGGTGGCTCAAGCCTGTAATCCCAGCACTTTGGGAGGCCGAGGCGGGTGGATCAGGAGGTCAAGAGATCGAGACCATCCTGGTCAACATGGTGAAACCCCGTCTCTACTAAAAATACAAAATATTAGCTGGGCATGGTGGCGCGTGCCTGTAATCCCAGCTACTCGGGAGGCTGAGGCAGGAGAATTGCCTGAACCCAGGAGGCGGAGGTTGCGGTGAGCCGAGATCGTGCCATTGCACTCCAGCCTGGGTAACAAAAGCGAAAAACTTCGTCTCAAAAAAAAAAAAAGAAAACAGTTGTTTGGGAGAAGATGGTTAGGCCTTTCTATCCCTTAAGATTTTTTTTCCATTGTCCTTACCTTTTTAAAATATATTGTTCCTTCTCTTTGCTTGTTCTTTGCTTTCTTATGCATCTGTGAGGGGCTAGCTGAAAGTGTAAGTTGTGGAACAATTCATTTACATAAGCATGTATGGAACCATCTGTGCACCTTGAGGGTGATGGGCACTGTGAGGGATATAAAAAAAGAGACACAGCACAGTTCTTGCCCTAGGATCTCCTGCTTGGAGTGGGACAGTGGTCAAAACATATACAACTACAAATACCCAAACATTAACATCAGCAAGCATCATTACATCCTTGGGTGGTATTGCCAAGGGACTTCAGAGGCCTAGATTATAGAGTCATCACACTGAGGAGGTCAAAGGGACTTTGGAAAGCACCTTTGCCACTCATTTTGTTTTATAAGTGAGGAGCCTGAGGCTTAATACAGCTAAGTGAATTAGCCTTTATTACATAACTCATTAGAATGTAGACTGGGACTAAGAGCTGTTTCTTCAGATCTCATTAGGCCATCTAAAGATTCCCCACTATTCCTTTTCATTTTTGGTATCCAAATAGGTACAATTGTTTTTGAACTAGGAAAATCCTTTCAGACCAGAGAGTAAGCTTTTTAAAGCATTCTGCTTTTAGATATTTTTTTGGACTACAGAACTTTGAAGGTGGTCATCCACCAACATTGGGGAATGGAAAGCAGCCTCCAATACTCGCTTTTCTTTCTAGAGATCTTTAAGTTTCAATGCCAGTCCCTACAGAATCTAGCAGTTCATGCTATTGAGGCTACTTTGTAGGATTTTTTTTTTTTACTCAGGGTTCCAGGTCCCTGGTCATTTATGTAGTCAGTCTTTTATCAACGACTAATGAGGGACTAATGAAAGTGCAAGAGGGAATGAAGTCTGTATGTGTGTGGTATGTGTGTCTGCACATGCACACGTGCCTCAGGCCTCTATGTGTGTATTGGTTAACTTCATATTTGGGGGGTGGGGGGAAGGTGATTAAAAAATAATCTACTTTGCATGGAATTGGCCCAATTTGACTGATTTAGAGGTGAGTGAGGATTAAGTAGTAATCTATATATCAAGAATCTTAATTAGTTTTGAAAATCCTTTGGGTAAATAGCTCAACCCGGTTGTCCCCAAACTTCAAGTGTATTTATAGGGTCTTTTTAAGGGATAAAGATTCTACAAAGCCTTCCATTTTGCCCTTTTGCTTTTGCACTGATTAGTTGAATGCCTTCTATATGCCAGTCATTGTATTAGGCATTGGGAGTATGAGAATTAATAATTTTTAGTCTGTTGACAAATAATCATAATAAAGGCTAATTTGAAGCACAATGTGTCAGGAATATAGGAACAGAGGGGGTATCAAGGCTGTTTTTTAAAGGAACTAACATTTAAGCTGAGACTTAATAAAATTTTAGGGCTTGGCCATGAGAAGATTGTGAAAAGCATTTTGGGCTGACCAAAAAGCATGTGAGGTCTGGAGGTGAGAAGTGTATTCTGTAGCATTTAATGAAAGACATTTAGCAAGAGTGCATAAAGGAGAAAGCATGAGATGGAACAATTTCTCAGTGTGTCATTTGAATACAGTGTATACTGTCAAAATCTAAGAATTCAAGAATCATTTTAATATATCTTTGTATTTTACTAGTCATAACCACATATACATATATTTAAATATGGACAAGACACTGTTTAGTAGTTTAGAAAGTGATTTATAAGGATTGCAGATCTCTTGCAGTAACTTCACAGCTCATAGCTTAGGAACAACTGAGCTAACTCATTCAGTTTTGTCCATGACATTGAAGGGGCTTTTTGTAAACTCATATGTCTAGAATGTATTTGCCATGTTTTAATCACAAGTAGATATTTTCTCAGGTCCAGTGCAGGGAAGTACAGTAAGATCCTGATTGTGTTCTGGAACATAGGAAAGACTGCCTTCTTCATAGCAACAACACAAGTCTGTTAACACTGTGTGCCCCTCCCCAGTCTTTCAAGTGATGATTGAAGAAACGAGGTGCTCCACTCAGCCTTTGAGTTCTGATAAATGAGCCTAGACTGTAAACTGGAAGATAAGGATGTTTGCAAAGTTCTTGTATAAATAAAGCATGGTTTCTCATTGCAGTGGTTACTGATTTCATAGTCTCCAGTGAAGATGAATGATGCTGTGAATCAGCAGCTTTAAAGTTCTTACCACTTCAGCTTCATTTTGATTGCGTTTATTAAAATCAGTGTACACTTTGCTTTATTCAGATGAGGAGGTGAAAAACATGAACACATGTAAACTAAGTGAGGTGGCGTTTCAGAGGTAATTCCCAGCCTCACAATTCCCCGTGAAGTTCTTTTCCTGTGGGAAACTTTTAATTTGGAAGCATGCAACCTAATGTGGGAACCAAGATTAACATTTTCTGAAATACTTCTACAAGAAAAGCAGAAATGGTCTGTCCAGGAAGCTGAATTTACATAGTAGAAAAATGAGCTGCCCTGCAGTATTTGGTAGTCTTTGTGTATTAGTTGTGATAAAAGTGTGTGTGTGTTTCTGAGAGAGAGAGAGTGAGAGATTGTATACTTGTCTTTGTTTCCTTCATATACAACTAATAAGGCTCTTTTCTAGGAGATGCTTGAGATGAAACAATTTCAGTGTGCTGTTTCCCTTGTCTAGGGCCTTACTACAGTAGAAAAAGAAAAAAAAAACTACACTAGAAAAGTGTGTTTTACCACAAACAGCCCAGTTCTGAACACTAATCTATACACAAATCCTTTTTTTTACAAGTTTGTTTTGTTTTTCTTTCTTGCTGAGTAAGCTATAGTATATTCTTTTTTTTCCTGTCTTTTTTTTTTTTTTTGAGGGAAGGAGGGTGAGAATAGAGTGGGAATGGCAAGAACTAGTAAGTATGACAGAACTTCTTCCCTTTTCTTCCCCTCTTTACCAGGAAGTTAACGAGAAGTCTTCATGCATGTTTTTAAAGCATAGTCAGTAATTAGCATAACCTAGTTAGTTACCTTTACACAGAGTGACAGAATTAAAAAGTTGATGAGCCCATCAGACATTAGCCTGAAAGGAGGGAGACCAGTGAGGCTAGACCAGTAGGTGGGTTGGGCCTCCTGAATGCCAGCCTAGAAGTTTAGACTTGTTTCTGTAGGCTCTTGTATACCTACGAGTTTGTAGTCAGAGCCTTGGGAATTGATTGTTACATAGGAACTTTCACTGGTTACAGCTAGCCTTGGCTGTTAGCAATTATTTTTATCTACTTTAACAGGGAGGACAGAGAACAGGGGGCAGGAAACTAAGCTGGCATTATGGTCACAGGAAAGAACAGACTGATTTGGAGCCTTTCAAACTGCAGACCTTTGTTACTGACCGATGCTTAATTTGGTTTCTGGGTTTTGTTAGTTTTTTTCCCCTGCCCTTACCTCATTTACCTTAACGACAGCTTCCCCCTCTAGAGCTCAGCTAGGGCAGGCTGCCACTGCAGATTGGGGGGCCAAGAGGCCCAGTGTAAGAAGAAAGTGGGTTGAAAGCAGAGTTCTGTTTAAAGAATTTTCTGCTGGAAACTAGCCCAGAGGGAGTAAAGAGGAGCTTTAATGAGGAGCAGCTGCAGTGCCGACGCAACCCACATGAGACATTTTTTTCCCCTTCGTTCCACATTCTGTATAGTTTTTAAAAAATCATGATTTTGAAATAGCTGTTTTGCAAAGCACGCCTCTCTTTTTCTTCTTGTATGTGGTGGGATTTTGCTTTGTTGTTGTTGTTGTTTTTAATGGCCAAATCCTCGTTAAAAAAAAAAAAAAGCTGAAGACAGAGCTGCAGCAAAGCCCTGGATGCAATTTGGACTCACCCTGTTGATACAGAACATTCGGTGGAGAAAACAAGGGGAGAGAACACTGGCTTTTATTTGGAAAAGGGGCTTATTTCCTGCTCAGTCTTCAGTCATCTTGGAGCTGACACAAGCTGCTACACTGTTTTAAGCTTTTCTCTAGACGAGTGGCTATTCACTTAGGAAACGTGAAAGAACAAATTTTTTCTGTCCTTTATTGCTAGGGAGACTGATCCTGAACTGCAGCCATTGCCAGATAGATTGGAACCGCTATTCAGATCTCAGCTTCGTTGAAATCTGTAAAGTGGCTACATGTAAACTAATCTAGGCTGCTAGTGAGATGTGAGAGTTGGGGTCTGGTTTTCACCTGCTTAAGTGAGAGGGAACTGTAGGGGTATTCTTTCAAATGGAATGTTTTCTGGTTCCATTAGGAGGAATCCCTTGTTTCTTTTTCTCTTTTCTTCCTTCGTTTACTTTTCTGCACCCAACCCCATGTGTATGTTTGAATAGTAATAATGAAAATGTGAACCTCTTAATGTCAGAAGTGACCCTCTCTTTTTTTTTATGAGATGGGGGGGTCTCACCATTTTGCCTATATTGCCCAGGCTGGTCTCAAACTTCTGTTTTAGCAATCTGCTCACCTCAGCCTCTCAATGTGAGCCACCATGCCCAGCTGAGACTTTTAAAGAAAAAGTCATAAATATATCTGTATGAGCCTGATAAGTATTCAGATTAGTTTATGGAGTTTAAAATGGAAAAATGCTCCCCAAATCTTTCTCTGTATTCACAACCTCATCTGTGAAGTATGTTCTTGCAGAGTTCCAAGGCTAAAGAAGAGAGAGTGAATAGAAGGAAGTCACTGAGAGACTTTGAAGAGACAATTATGAAAATAATTGATAAATTCCCTACAGGAGGGAAACGTTCATATAGTTTTGGGGATGAAAGACATCTGTTAGATTTTTGTGGTTAATTTTTAGAATACACACCTTTAGTTCAAGTGGTAGACTAGTTTTCATATTGTGTACTGGGTAGCTTAATAGAATTATAGATTCGTGAAGAATGTTGGATGTTTAGCCATGTTTTTAGCCTCTAACCAAATTCAACTTTATCCATCTCAAGAAGAGAGCTTTATATACCCTTGTTTTCAAGTAGAGAACCTTACTTTACACCAGGACTAACAGGGTATATGTTGTCCTTATACTATAGTTGAACAGGGATTTTCACATTGAAAGATCTCCTGCCTTAGGAAAAAAGGGTCTGTTATTTCTGACCGTCTTGCCTATTACTCCCCTTTCCTCCCATGTCCATAATGCTGCTTAGCTTCCTGGGGTATGAAGGATAATTCTGTACCTCAAGATGACTATTAGATTGATTTGGCCTGTTATTCTAGCAGATAGATCACAGAGTAGAGTTGGATTTTGTAGAATATTTGAGAGACTGACTTTATTCATCACATGAAATTTGGCCTGCTTTGGAACCAATGCTTAGTGGAGTTTAGATACTCAGGTATTCAGGCAACCTATGCCAAGGGTTCAAGACAAGCTCTTCCCCACAAAAACTATCTAGATGGGAGTTTGAAAAAGGTACAGCAAAGACATAAAGAAGAACTGTACTGGTAGAGACAGTGTAGTGCATGACATGGCATTGCATCTACTGTTGGGAGGCTCAGAAATAGGTAGGATGGTTTGGAGAAGGCTTACTGTAGGACAGGTTCACAGCAGAAGGATAGAAGGAAGGAACAAACATAAGTTGGAGATATACCAGAAGGGAAGCATGATATTTCTCCCTGGAAGTTATAAAGAAGATTTCAATATAGGGGATAGTAGACAAAATTGTGGAAACAATATGGGGTGTTCAAGTTATAGATTACTAAAGAGTGAGATGGTTAGGTAGTTGGAATGGGACAGACAAGTAGACCAGAGATTGTAAAGAACTTAGATTTGAAAGCCTTGATATTAATACAGTTGCTAGTTTCTGAGCAGAAGAATGACATCAAAATTATGCTTAAGAAGGATTATTCTTTTAGTTATATGCTTAGGTTCAGCAAAGAATTGCCAGACTGTCCTTAGGGAGCCGGAGAAATATGGATAGTATGCTGGTCTAAGGGACTTAGCTTTAATTGAATAGGTGCTAGTCTTGGGGCAAGACTTTAGTCATACACTTTCAGTTAAGTGCTATTTCATTGCAAGTTCTAGATAAAGATAGGGATATATTTGTAAAACTGGGGGTAATTGCTAGATGCACAGATAACCAACTTTGGGTACATCAGTTAGCTTTGGTGTCCTTATCAGTGCTGTAGGGATTCAGACCATTTGGTTTCTGAGGTATAGGTTATTTACTGAAATTCTGTGATTATATGATTCTAATGTAAAAGTTGTCTCAATCAAGGAAACTTGGAGTAAAGACTCAATATGACAAAATTAAGAGGAATGAATGCAAGTTCCAATTATTGGGTTCAAAAAACATGTGCTACAAGTATAAGGTGAGAAAAATAGGGCACAATAGTAGTTCATGTGAAATAAGACTCTGAAAGTTTTGGCTGAGTGGGTATTCCATAACACATAGTAGTATTTTGTGGGTTCTAAACAAGTGTGTACAGCTTTAGGCTGAAATAGTAAAAGCATAGTATCCAGAGCAGGAGGTCACGGTTCAGCTCTGTGCTGCACTGGTGAGAACACACGTGTTAAGTATTTTTCCATTTTGAGCCTCACTTTTTAAAGAGGATTTTGATGAACTGGAATCATCCAGTGACGAGGAGGAGGCAGGATAGCCTAGTGTTGAAGCACATGGACTGTAGAGTCTTCTTGGGTTTGAATCCTGCCTTTCTTATCTACTAGCTGTGAAATCTTAATCTTTCTAAGCTTCAAGTTCCTCATATATAAAATGGAGATTATAATATATACGACACTGTAGCAAGTAATACAAGAGATAATAGCTATAAAATGCTTAGCAAATATATAATCCATAGTAAGTACTTAGAAAATATGTTTTCAGTTACTTTGGGTATATACCTGGAAGGAAGAAAGAAAATTTTGGTCATTCCGATTATTATTACTACTATTAAGCATAGAAACACCACTAAAACAGTGAGGAAGCCTGAAAATAACTTTATATTAAGGAATAAGCCAAACCATTGAGTCCTGGAAAAAAGAAAACAAAGGGCCCACATAACTATCATCAGATTCTTGAAGGGCTATGTGTAAGAGAAGCAGAAGGCTTGTTCTTTTTTTGTTCTAGAGGGTAGAGATAACCTGGAAATTATAGAGAGACACAATTTGTTCTTTTAAAAGTTAAGACATAACTTACATATTATAAAATTTACCCTTTTAAAGTGTATAATTTAGTAATTTTTAGTATTTCCAGAGTTGTGAGACCATCACCATTATCTAATTTCAAAACATTTTTATCACCCTGAAAGAAACTCTCTACTGCTTAGTAGTTACTGTCTATTTCCCTTTCTTTCCAGCTCCTGGTAACACTAATCTACTTTATATGTCTATGGATTTGCATATTCTGGACATTTCATTTGAATGGAATTATATAATATTTGGCCTTTTGTGTGTGGCATGTTTTCAGGGTTCATCTATGTTATAGCATGTATCAGAATGTTATTACTTTTTATGGCCACATATTTCATTTATGGATATATTACATTTTATTTATCTATTAATCAGCTTATAGACATTTGGGTTGTGTCCACTTTTTGGCTGTTATGGATAATGTTGCTATGAACATTTTTATTATGTGGGCATATGTTTTCAGTTATCTTGGGTATATACCTAGGAAGGGAGGCAGAATTTGAAGAATTAAAAAAGAAAGAAAGAGCTTTCTGACAGTGGGTTCCACCCACATTGAAGATTGTTCTTTTGTTGAAGTAGTGAGTCAGTAATTTCACTTAACAAATACATAGTGTTTACTATGTGCTGCATAGTGTTCTAAGTGCTTTACCCTTATTTAAAAATCCTATCAAGTAGGTGCTGTTATTAAATCTCTTTTACAAACGGGAAGTTTAGTACCTTGCTCAAGATTACACATTGAGTAAATGGTCGAGTTGGGATTGAAATCCAGGTGGTCTGATACCAGAGTCTATACTCTTAAGAGCAGGAACAATAATAACTCCAAACATTTATTAAATTCTTAAGATTAATCAGGCACCATGGTACATGCTTGTATTCAAGCAGAGGCTGGTGATCATCTTTTAGAAATATTTTAGAAATGATTACTTAATTGGATAGAAATTAAATTTCTTGAATTTCAAGTTTCTGTTATTCCAAGGATGGCTGGAATTGGGGGAAAGGCCAGCAACAATGGCCTCAGGCTTTTAAGATGATCACAATTTGTATCAAAAAGGAAACTGTGAACATGAATGATAAGTATTATAGGAATTCAGTTAACAAGTCTTGTCAGAATATGGTAATAAATTATATATAACTTAAAGAGATTAAGTTAAATTGTGTGTGGAAGCCTTAGAAAAGTGGAAGAACTAAAGTTTCTTGGGAAAATGGTCTTCTTTTTTAAATGTTTAGTTTTGAATAGTGGCGGGACTTATTAGGGTACAGAGATGACTTTTAGAAAACTGAACATATGGGACTCGAGCAGTGTATTTTGGAGTCAGTTACATGAAGGTAATTATTTTATATCAAGTGAACAACAGTAATGAATGCATATGAGGGAAAGAGCAGTGCAGCCCAGACTTAAACATTAAGGTGGCTATAATAGATGGGGAGGAAGGAGAAGAGAAATCAGCTATCTAGACTAAGACTTCACTGGGCTTTGAGATGGACAGAGGCATAGAAGCCAAGGTAAAATGATTAAAATGGTGCATGGAGTGGTTAGCAATTCTCCCAATAGGAGAGAGAATTTCCTGATGAAGTCTCAGATGAGACCACTGAACTTGACAAGGGGAAGTAATTGTTCTTAGAAAACAGTTTCTAAGCAATAATTAGAATTGAAATTTTGTTGCAGAGGGATAAGTAAGAAGTAGTTGGAAAAGAAAGAGAAATATCTGAAATTAGGCTATAGTCATAGAAGGTTAGTTGTGAAAGAAGAATTTAGAAAGGGAAATGGAACTTCACGAAAATGTAGGTTAAAGAGACTTGTATATGTTTTAAGGTAAAAGTGAAGAACTAAGCTGGCGTCCAGCCCTCTAGAACATTTTAAATAGAGATCAGATCTTTATTATAATAATACTAACGGACTAGTTTCAAATAAAGCCAATATGTGGTTCTGTACATGGGCTTTAGGAGAGTTAGTCTGTCGTTCCTTATATCTAAGTGTTATCCCATTTAGAGGAAAACTCTAAGTCCTTCTTCACAGTGGCTTAAATGCCCCAACTGATTCACACAGTTACAGCTCTCATCTATTTTCTGCTGCTCCAGGTCTCCTTGCTGTTCCTCAGACATGCCAGGGCTGCTCTCTGTGTTATGGCCTTTGCATTTGCTGTTCGCTTTCTCTTGAATGTGTTTCCCTAAGATGCCTGCATGATTACTCTCACCTTTTTCAGATCTCAACTCAAGTATTGCCTTCTCAGTGAAGGCCTTCTCTGATTTTCCTATTTTAAACTGAGACATTCTCTTTACTTACCCCTCATTCCCATCCCCAATCCATTCCTTCCTGTTTTATTTTTTTTCATAGCACTTAACTCTGTCTAACATGCATCTTTTACTTAGTAATTTTATTTTCTTCTTCCCCTATTAGAATTTAAAATCCTTGAGTGCAAGACTTTTTCTAGTACTAGAAAAATGCCTGGTGCATAATAGGCACTTACTAATTGTTGCATGAATGAATGATTTTGAGTTCAGTATTCTTTGTGGAAACTAATAGGTTTGATTTCCTATCAGAAACCGATTATTATTAATAAGCATATTGGATGGTATTTATAGAATTAAGTTTTATGTATTCTTTTCTCAGAGGTTGGCAAACTTTTTCTGTAAAGTGCCAGAGAGTGATTACTTTTGCAGGCTTTGTGGTCTCATTACAACTGCTTGCTCTGTTGTTATAGTGCAAAATCAGCTATAGACAATCGATCAATGAATGAGCATGGCTCTGTTTCAGTAAGACTATGGACACTGAAATTTGAATTTTATATAATTTTCAAATGTCAGAAAATATACTTCTTTTGTTTTTTTCCTAATCATTTAAAAACGTAAAAACTATTCTTAGTTCGCAGGCCAAACAAAAACAGGCAGTGGTCCAAATTAGACTTGCAAACTATACTTTGCCAATCTCTGCTTTTACTGATTTCTTAAATATATCTTAGTTAAAACTTATTTTTCCATACTTGATAGGGACCAGCAATGTGAATTAAACTATAGAAACAAATAATTTAGAAATATATCTGTTTAGCTTTAGAAACTTCCATTTTGCTTCATTTTTGTTTTCATGGGAACTTATATTTCCATCATATGTTTATGATGCTACCATTTAAATGAGTGTGCATCCTCTTAGCATATGCCACATGATAGTGTTGGGAGTGGTGTAATAGTTCAGGAGCAAAGCTGGGCAAAGCCTACCCAGGTTTAAAAATTTGCCACTATTTAAAAGGTGCATAATTCCCATATGGGAGAATCAGGAGTCATCTAATAATGCCCAGAGGACCGCACTGTGAATGAGAACTGTGTTGCAGTTTTTAACATCATTCATAACACATTTCTTGAATAAGTCGCAAATGCTTTTAATAATATATCTCAGAGTTAATTTTAGCTATGCTACATTGGCACTTTTTGCTCCTCCACTTAAAATAACAAAACACAAGAAACTATTCTCAAATCAAGCTGTGATTTGGATAGGGCATTGTATTTTCCTCAGTAAGCACAAAGAAGAGAGAAAAAAGCAAAACTTTTTTTTTTTTTTTTAATTGAGATGGAATCTTGCTGTCACTTGGGCTGGAGTGCAGTGGTGCAGTCTCGGCTCAGGGCAACCTCCACCTCCCGGGTTCAAGCAGTTCTCATGCCTCAGCCTCTTGAGTAGCCGGGATTACAAGCGTGCGCCACCATGCCACGCTAATTTTCTTATTTTTATTAGAGCCGAGGTTTTACCGTGTTGGCCAGGCTGGTCTTAAATTCCTGACCTCAGGTGATCTGCCCACTTCTACCTCCCAAAGGATTATAATCCCTATAAGCTGGGATTATAGGCGTGACCGTGCTTGGCCCACTTGTAAAACTTTTTAATATTTATAAGCTTTTTATATACTTGATTTTGTTCAGTTCTCACAATAATCTCATGATGTAGGTGGCCTTATTAACTATTTACAATGTGAGAGAATGGATAGTCAGTGAGGATAAGTAACTTGTCCAAGGTCACAACACTAGGACTCCAAACAAGACCCTCTGACCTTTTTAGGTACAGACTCCTCATGGTTACCTACATGCCATGTTTGGTTTCAGTGCTGTGAACTTTCTTCACTGCCTGTTGGTCTCCAGTTTCACCTACTCATGAAGATGCCCAGAGCCCTAGCTGCTCCTGGCTCTGCCATGCGTCTCTTACGCAGCTCTAGGAGGGGTGAAGAGGCTGTGGCCAGTTACCTCACTACCACTGTAGCTACTCACCAGCCCTGTTTTCTCCTCTAGCCATTTTAGCTACTATGGAATTTTGCCTATGTTCTGTCTTAGTTTCTTAGTATCTGGCCTGCCTTTTCTTCTCAGTAACTGTGACCCCTGCAGAGCTCACCTTGCCATCAGTGGTTAATGAAAGGTCTTGGATATGACAACACCTTTTTGTCAAAGACAAAAGCACTCATGACCTCAGTGTTTCAGGTCAGAGTGATTAGGAAAATCAGGACACTAGAGCTTGGGCACAGGAAGAGCTGGTTTTTGAGGGGGGAGATTTCAAGTTTGGTTTAAATGTGTAATCTTTGAGGTAATGGTGGAACAGCCTACTAGATTCAGTTTTGTAGTCCCTGAAAGCTAAAACAAGGAATATGAATCACATATTTGGGGTACCAGCCAAATAGCAGCATTTATAGTTAGAATCAAAATCTTTGTGTTTCTTAATTTAAATGCTTCCCAGAGATTCCATTTAAAAAACTTGGTTATGAAAATGGAGACTTACCATGCCTTTTTGATACTGTTCAGAGAAAATTTTCATAAATATTATACACAATTTGAAATGATTATGCATCTCATGAATCAAGGGATAACACATAAAAAGGTTTCTCAGTGCCCCGATGTGGAAAATACAGATTATTATTCTTCAATTGTTTCCCTCCTTTACTTTGGTGTTTATGTGGTATCATATATTTTATGTTATTTTAATTGGATTTTGTACCTTTTTATTTGGTTAAAAAATGCCTACTACTTAAATATTAACAGGTTTTTAAATATCCCCTTGAACCTTTCCCCATCTCTGTACCTCCTTTCCCTTTTTCTGTTGCAATGTCATCCATCTGAAGATAACCCAGAAATCTAGGTATAGGCCAATTGATGTTTCAGTGGAAACAAGACAAAGAACTTACTATTTCTCAATGCTTAATTGAGGAAAAGCACATGGTATCTTACATATTTTTAATTGGAGGGGATAAGAGGGCCAAGTTTATGCATTATCTTGTGGATATCTTAATCCTATCAAATGGCTTAGTCAAAATGAGAAAGATAATTTAGGAGACAAGTAGGAACAATGCTCTAAAAAAGGTGCTATTACACAATCCCAGCCTTTACACATGTGGAAAAGCTGTAGTGCATTTTGCCTTTGAATAGGGGTCATGTTGACTGGCCATAGCAGACTCTGCTGGACCATATACCTGGTATTCTGTCTCCAAGACTCAAAAGGACATGGGAGCATGTGGTTAAGTTCTCTGAGCACTCCTTCTTCTAAAGGGGGGCAGTTTTAGAGGTGGCACTTGTAGGTCTCTTGATTCACAGGCTTGTGCTTTCTTGAAGGGACTGCATTTCTTACTGTGAGTTTTTGGTCTTACAAGAAGTTAGATGTTTTCATGGACTCTTCTCTTTTCCATACAGATGTCCAGAGGGCTTCTTGGGAGAATATTGTCAACATCGAGACCCCTGTGAGAAGAACCGCTGCCAGAATGGTGGGACTTGTGTGGCCCAGGCCATGCTGGGGAAAGCTACGTGCCGATGTGCCTCAGGGTTCACGGGAGAGGATTGCCAGTACCCGACATCTCACCCCTGCTTTGTGTCTCGCCCCTGTCTGAATGGCGGTACATGCCATATGCTCAGCCGGGATACCTATGAGTGCATCTGCCAAGTTGGGTTTACAGGTAACTATTAAAGCCTGTGCTTTCCTACCCTCAGCAGTTACCTTTATTTAGCATCTTTTAGATCATAGTGTCTGGTCGTTAAGAGTACCCCAGCTCTGGTGCACATTTAAATTATGATAAGGAACTGGGATGTTCCATACAAACTATCCCTAACTTCCTTTGAGAGTTTTAAGGGGCAGAGAACGAGAAAGACAAAGGACCAAATAAATACTTTGACTGCTTAAAGTATATATGTCAGGGCCAGGTGCAGTGGCACACACCTGCAATCCCAGCATTTTGTCAGGCCAAGGCAGGAGGACCACTTTGGGCTAGGAGTTTGAGACCAGCCTGGGAAACATGGCAAGACCCCATCTCTACAACAGACTAGAATACAAATAAAACAAAATTAGCCACATCTGGTGGTGTGCCCCTGTAGTCCTAATTACTTGGGAGGCTGAAGTGGGAGAATTGCTTGAGCCCAGGAGTTTGAGGTTGCAGTGAGCTATGATCGCACCACTGTACTCCAGCCTGGGTGACAGAGTGAGACCCTGTCTCAAAAAAAAGTATGTATGTTTAGATGAGGAATCAGAGTTACTTCACTAAGAGAGAGAAGTACACTGTCATCAGAGGAAAAGTTGCCGATGTTATTGACTACTTAATTTTAGAAATCTCCCTCCCTAGACATTCAGGGCACCGGATTTTCTGGTTTTCTGAACCCTGTTCCTTTTGGTTCTTCATTGCCTTGTTCTTATCCATTAAATGTTTGTGCTGCCTAGAGCACTGTTTTGCACCCTCTTTTGAGCCCCGTCATAGCTCTCCCAAGGGAGTTTCACTGTCTTTAGTTGCCTCCACTGCCACTATCTTCATCAGTTGCTGATGAATCTCACTATCATTCCCTTAGCTCCACCCAGCCCTGACATTCCGGCTCATGTTTCTAACTATCCTTTGCATCTTCTCCTTGGAGATATTCTACAGGTCAGCTCACCGTGTTGATAGAAATATGTAGCAACACTCTACACCCCAAATATCCAAGCTGGAAACTCCCTGTCGCTTGTTCTTACCTCACTTCAACTCAGTCACCCAACCTAACCTCTGAATTGCTTCTCACCTGTCTCCTGTGTCCTCTGCTGCCCTGTAGTTGAGGGCCATGCTATCTCTCATCTGGACTTCTGAAGTAGTTTCTGAATAGGTTTCCTTGCCTTTATTCTCTCCCCATCTCATTCCCCCATGATATTGCTACAGCTTTAATTATAAATGCAAATATTCTAACAATCTCACCTGCTTACAATGTCTAATGTTTTTTCATTGTCCATTGAATAAATTGAAAATTCTTGTACATGGCTTCCATAGCTCTTTACAACCTAAGCTTTATATCTTTTTGTAGCCTGACCTCCCCTCAAGCATCTAGGCCTGGTCACACCAAATTCTCCTCATTTCCTGAAAATGTCATACTTGTCATTGCCTCTGTACAGTTACACATCCTTTTGCCTGGAATGCCCTTTTCTACAATTGGTGATTGTCCAATGTTATTTAAAATTGTGTCTTAGTGACCCCTTCATGATTTCTTTAGGTAATTGGCCTCTAAGTTTTATTATTTTTATGCATCACATTTTGTTGTAATATTTTTACACATCTCTCACCTGAATAGATTGTGTGTTTTTCTAGGTGGGTCTGAGCTTTATTCAAAAGTGTTTATTAAATTAGAAAAGGAGAAACATTCTTCATTTTTTCTCCTGCTTTAAGCTCTAAACCAAGAGTTCCATGAATGCAATAAGCAAAAAAATGAAAAATGTGCTCAGAAAACGATACTGAATCAGTTAGTGTAGAGAACACTGTTATATTAATTTTTCATTGCATTAGTCAGGGTTCTCTAGAGGGATAGAACTAATGGAATATATGTATGTGTGTGTATATATATATAGTGGAGTAATATGTATGTGTATGTGTGTGTGTGTGTGTATACATGTATGTGTGTGTGTATATATATATATATATATGGAGAGAGAGAGAGAGTGTGAGCAATCAGAGCTTAAGTATTAACCCACATGATCACAGGGTCCCACAGTAGGCTGTCTGCAGGCTGAGGAGCAAGGAGAACCAGTCTGAGTTCCAAAACTGAAAAACCTGGGGTTTGATATTTGAGGGCAGGAAGCATCCAGCACGGGAGAAAGATGTAGGCTGAGAGGCTAGGCCAGTCTCACTTTGTCACATTTTTCTGCCTGCTTTATGTTTGCTGACAGCTGATTTGATGGTGCCCATCCAGATTAAGGATGAGTCTGTCTTCCTAAGCCCACTGACTCAAATATTAATCTCTTTTGGCAACACCATCACAGATACACCCAAGATCACTACTTTGTATCCTTCATTTCAATCAAGTTGACAGTTTTAACCATTACAAGTCTGCCCCTTGTCAATTTGAACCCATACGTATCTCCTGAGATCATACATAATCTTCAAATAATGACAATAGTAAGGTCATAATTATGCCTAACATAATACAGCTATTCTTCATACAACTAGAAATGCACCAATCCCCAACTGAAGTACTTATATAAAGTTAACAATACTTGTAATGCTAATGTGAAGTCAATAAATCTTGTGTCTCATGATAAAGAAGAAAGGAAATCAAATGAAGATATTTTCTTAGTACAAGTGTGTACACGCATAGACATGTTTTTAACAAAAGAAGGAGGGAAATACTCAGGACAATTACAATACTTCTTTCTGCAGCTGGTCATGTGGTAGTAGCTGGTATTGATGACTACCTTCTTCTTCTACCCATTCTGTATTCCCTTTGCCTTCAGCAAGCACCTCAGCAGTTGTGGTATTCTTCCTGGTGGAGAGACCCAAACCTTCATTCCTGAGGGATTGGGCTGTTGTAATTTCCCATTGACTTTAATCACAGGGCAAGGTAATACCAAGATGCCCTAATGGATCTCCTGTATTTTATGTATACTCTTCCTTAACTCCATTGTGGAGCAGTAGACTGATTTCATCTTGAGAGCCTGGGTCAGTCACCCCAGCCAACACTGAAACTCTCTTCTTAGCTTGTTGACTTAAAGGTAGGAGGAACCCAAAGTGTCCTGGTGGCAACGTTAACTTCCAATTTAATGGAATCGTTGTTGTGTCTCCTGGCGGCAGCATTCCTCCCTCTGGAACTAAGTCCTGTAGGCCAGCAGAACTTAATGTCGCGGGAACAGGAAGCAAAAATTTTGCTATTGGATCACTAGGGGCAATGGTGAGTGGTGCCACGTCCACTTCCACCCCTTGATTCCTGGACCTATAAATCCTGGCTGTGGGAGGAATAGTACTACATATTGGATGCTGATTCAGAGCATACACAGCCTTCTTGAGAACTTTGCCCCAGCCCTGCAAAGTATTATCACCTAGTAGGCATTGTAATTGTGACTGCAAAAGGCCATTCCATCATTTTGTCAATCCAGCTGCTTCAGGATGATCGGGAACATGGTAAGACCAGTGAATTCCACGATCATGAACCCACTGCTACACTTTTTTAGTCGTGAAGTGAGTGCCTTGGTCAGAGGCACTGGTGTGTGTGGAATACCATGATGGTGGATAAGACATTCTTTGAGTCTGCAGCTGGTAGTCTTGGCAGAAGCATTGCATGCAGGATAGGCAAACACGTATCTGGAGTAGGTGTTTATTCCATTGAGGACAAACCTCTTCCCTTTCCATGATGGAAGAAGTCCAATATAATCAACCTGTCACCAGGTAGCTGGCTGATCACCCTGAGGAATAGTGCCATATTAAGAGCTCAGTGTTGGTTTCTGCTGCTGGCAAATTGGGCACTCAGTAGTGGCATTAGCCAGGCCAGCTTTCCACTGGCCTATCTTGCCTTCCACACTGGGAAGGTGGAGCATGAGCACACGTGTTAGGACTGGAAAGATGGTGAACTATGCCTCTGCAGGGTGAAGTTACGTAGTGATCCTGATGTGCAAATTGGTCATCTGACCTGCTTGTAGGGACCAAATATTAATCCAACCATCTAGTAATTGGTTCCCTCTGAAGCTTCTCTCTGGATAGCTGGCACTCTCTCAAAACCCCACTTTCAGTACCAATTTACCGTATTGGTCCATTTTCATACTGCTGATAAAACAGAGGTTCACTTGAACTTACAGTTCCCCATGGCTGGGGAGGCCTCAAAACTATGGTGGGAGGCAAAATGCACTTCTTACTTGGTGGTGGCAGGAGAAAATTAAGATGAAGCAAAAGTGGAAACCCCTGATACGTCCATCACATCTCATGAGACTTACTATCACCAGAATAGCATGGGAAAGACCAGCTCCCATCATTCAGTTACCTCCCCCTGGGTCTCTCCCATAACATGTGGGAGTTCTGGGAGATACAATTCAAGTTGAGGTTGAGGTGGGGACACAGCCAAACCATATAATTCATCAAAACGTGTTGGTGGGAATAGAGGGTAGTTATGATGATCCATTATCTCCGTTGTGATTATGACAGCATTGATGATGTAAGTCATTGAAAATATTTGGTGGTTATAAGAATAATTTCTTATTGATTGTCAGTTTTGAGTTGTTTTGCTATTATGAGGCAAAGTGGGGGGCACATATCCATCTCAAATATTTTAATTCTGGCTAGTGGAAATGACAGTAATGCCTTCTTCATAATTAAAATATCTCTCTGAAATGGTCCCGAAATCAAAGCTTCTTATTTTGCCATTAAAAGGGATCTCTTGGTGTTTTGTAAGGTTCTGATCATCTTTTATACATTTGCTACTTTTGTCTATCGCTTCAGGAATCATCACAGGTCAGGGTCATCTTTTTAGTTTTTTATGGTAGCTCTGCACCTCAGTGAGACCTTACTAGCTCATCTCTACTCAGAGGTGAAGAGTGCCTATACATAATATGTATGGAAACCAAATTCAAGGTTTGTTTTTTTCTCTTTTTCTTTTTTTTTTTGATGGAGTCTCACTCTGTTGCTCAGTACAGTGGCGCAGTCTTGGCTCTCTGCAACCTCTGTTTCTCAGATTCAAGTGATTCTTGTGCCTCAGCCTCCAGAGTAGCTGGAATTACAGGCATGCACTATGAAGCCCAGCTAATTTTTGTGTTTTTAGTAGAGATGGGGTTTCGTCGTGTAGGCAAGGCTGGTCTCAAACTCCTGACCTCAAGTGATCTGCCTGCCTTGGCCTCTCAAAGTGCTGGGATTACAGGTGTGAGCCACCACTTCCGGCCCAGGGATCTTTCTGTTTCACTAGTGGGCACCACTGTGATATTCACACTCACCAGAAGTGAGCATTTTTATCTTTTCTTTGCTGTAAATAAGTACCTCTTAGTGACATGAGTGGAAAGACAGAAAGAAGAATTGCAGTTCTTTAATTTTATGCCTTAGCTCTCTGAGATGTATGTGCTGCTCCTAAATTAGTATTACACTTTTCTGCTTTGATTTGACATTCCTTGATAGGCAGAGAACACTTGTCTGTGCTCATGTCTCATGTCACCTCTTTTTCCCTTATAGAAAAACTCTTGTGTCTCCCATTTACCCTTCAATAAGCTCAGAGATTTAGATATTTTCCTAGACAATCAATTGAGCATTAACAAATTCAAGGAGTTCTCATCTCTTTAGTTTAAATAATAAATGACTTAGGCTAATGACAACAAAAAGCCAGCTATGTGAATATCAAATTTACTAGTTCTATGAGGATATTGTTTTTCTCTTTCTTTTTTTTACCTCAAATAATATGCTTGGCTTCCCCTGGCATCGTAATTTAGTCTTCAGCCCGTCAGAGGTCCTGCTACTGCTGGTACTTTCCTACTTGAGAAAGTCCACAGATGCCGTCTAGACCTCTGTCCTCCTGACATCTTCTATTTCATTTGATATCTAGAAACTCAGAGGCCCTTCATCATTTTCAAACACATCAAGTTATATTTGTGGTAAGACCACAATTAATAAAATGTTTCCCAGAATATATGTGTTATATTTAGAGGAAACAGAAGTAGTATTGACTTGTTTCTATCACCAAAGAGGTCTATTTAGTAACTATATTTTGTGGGAAATATTGATAAATTTTATCCATTCAACAGACATGATTTGAGAGCATATAGTGGAGACCCAACCCTGCCAGTGTGGTAGGTGGTATAATGTGTCTATGTTTGATATATAATGTGTCTATGTTGATGTGTCTATGTTTCCACATGTGCGTATGTGTGTGTGGAGGCACTAAGGATGACTTTACAGAGGTTGAAACTTTTGAGCAGAGTTGCTGAGATGAGTGAGAGTTCACTAGGAAAACAGAAAGGAAGTTGATATTTCAGAGGAGCAGCATATGCAGAGACAAAGAGCTCTGAGAGAGTAGATGGATCCAGACTCCTGTTGCTGATATAGCACTGTGCAAGATTCAGCTTCAATATGACAAACCTACAGTTTACTCCAGGTACTCTACACACTGAGTCCTTGTGTCTTGGCTGAGGGTGTTGGAGAGTTTCTGGAGAGTGCTCTGTGTCAGATGACCTTGAGGACACTCCAGTTTGGCCTTCTGTAAAATTCAGAGTTGAAGACTTCTCCATGCAAGAGCTCCCTGATGTCACCTATTGGTTGGAAGATGAGGTGTTGACGATGGGGCCAGCTTCTGTTTCTGTGGCCAGTACTGAGTTCTGTTATCCTTCCTTTAGGTAAACTGTGCCAATGGACTGATGCCTGCCTGTCTCACCCCTGTGCAAATGGAAGCACCTGTACTACTGTGGCCAACCAGTTCTCCTGCAAATGCCTCACAGGCTTCACAGGGCAGAAGTGTGAGACTGATGTCAATGAGTGTGACATTCCAGGACACTGCCAGCATGGTGGCACCTGCCTCAACCTACCTGGTTCCTACCAGTGCCAGTGCCCTCAGGGCTTCACAGGCCAGTACTGTGATAGCCCTTATGTGCCCTGTGCACCCTCCCCTTGTGTCAATGGAGGCACCTGTCGGCAGACTGGTGACTTGACTTTTGAGTGCAACTGCCTTCCAGGTAAGGAGCTCCCTAGTGTCCCAGGATTAGGGGACAAACTCCTAGCACAGGAGGTGGTGGGTGTGGCTTGGTTGCTTTTTTTAGGAAGCTTCCTAAAGCAGGGAAAAAGGGAAGTGAGAATTTTGTGTGGGGTGGGTTGCTGGTGAGGGAGGAGTTTTATGGGCCCACTGTGGTCCATAAACTGAGCAGGGGGTAATTTAGCATGTCAAGGTTTATGATGATGAGTGGCTAGAAAATTGTTTATTGTCCCTTTTGTAGAAACAGTGAGAAATAAGAGGAACAGAGCTCTGGGAAAGAGACAGGCAAGTGTGGAATGGAAAAGAACAGGATGAGAATTAGACGTTGGAAAATATGTATGGGTGGTTAATAAAGTGCTTTAAACTGAATTGACATGAACAGTGGGTGATCAGTTTTCCTATGTGCTTTCACTTTTGATGGTGTAATTCATTGTTTTCTTGTTCACCTAAATGCAGCCAGCTACCCTTTCCTGATTTTCCCTGGGCTACTGGCCTTTACAACCCACTCCCGTGTACCCTCTCTGACTTTGGGGTAACCGTGCCCTAACTTAAATCTAGAGAACTCTGAAACTGAGGAGGGGGTCCTCTGATAATCAATGAGCACTTTTTAATGAGCTAATAGATGGTGTATGAGAGACTACACATGGCACAATACTTTGTTACACTCTTCACTAGTACAAGTGTCTTAGAGTGCACACACAACCCAAAGATAGAAACAAAAGGAACAGTGCCAGGGATCTTGGGGCCTGGTGTTCCATGGAGAGGGAAAAAGGAGCAAGCCTGGCCAATTCATTCAACTCCTTATAAAAATGATGAGGAGGCTAAAAACCAAAAATTTTGATTGGGAACAGAATACAAGCAGCTGGAGCAGATGAATTACCAAGCAACAAAGATCCTGTTTTTATACAAATATCCTTAGTACAAAAACAAAAGAAGGAAAACTGTAGGGGGGAATAATGTGCTAAGTAAGCGGAATTGCCTCAAAAAGAAGTTGTTCTAGCCACTCTTTCAGAGTGGGAATCCTAGATTCTGGTATTGTGGATATGGTTCACATATAATGGGATTGTGTGTTTTATTTTGGGGGGATTAAAGGTCATAGGTTGGGCCTCAGTATAAAATCAGCTGGTAATTTATTCATTTAATTTGGTAAAAATATATTGACTGCCTGCTATGTTCTAGGCACCATGCTATGTATTTGGAATACAGCTATACAAAGCATTGCCACATAACTGAAATGAAAACTTTATATTATTTAATTAAGTCACAAGAACAAGCGACTTAATTGTATTACTTTCAGTTTTTCTTTTAATGAAGAATAGATGATATCATTCTCGATACTAAATAAATGTTTATTAACATAATATTACTATCCACTTTATCTTGTAGAAGAAAGAACTAAAAGACATCTGTCTTCACACCTGTATTTGTTTGTATTTTAAGGGTTAAAGACAGAAATAGAAATGTAAACAAATTTATTTTGAAAATATTGTAATATTGCAAGTGTTCTATGAGTCTGATATTGTAGTAATCTAATTGACTAGTAACTGACGTTAGTATGATTTATTGTTGAAGGCTAAATGTGTTTTTCAGTTTCAAGAAAATTACTTTTAATAGTTGCCTAGAACAAGAGGTTGATTTGGCAGCAAGATGCTGACGGGAAGTTAGAGAAGTCAATAAAGGAAGTTTTTAGCTGAGAGAGAGTGATTATTCACCCCCATAGCCTCTGCATTGTTACCCATTAGCCGCGATAAGAACCTTAGGGAATTCTGAGAGTGTGTCCAGGAAAGGATCTGTCAAACTGGAATAGTATCTCCTCCTTGAGAAAGGAAATAACCAAGGATTCCGCAGCTGAGAGGCTGCCAGGGCTAGTGAAATAGAGTAAGGAAATCTTGGCTGTCTCTTGTTCTCTGCTTGTAGTTTTAAGTAAGACATTTATTTACTCACTGATGGGGTGTGTGTGTGTGTGTGTGTGTGTGTGTGTGTGTGAGGGGAAATTAGCCTGAGGGGTGGGAATGGGGAGATTTGGTGAAGAGAAAACTAACATTTTTTTTTGGTGGCTCAGGAACTATGCCAGGTACTTCCATGCTTATTAGCTCAATTACACAAAAATCTTGGGAACAGGTATCATTTTTCAAGTTTTCCCACATGAAGTAACTGAAGTTTGAAGCTGTTAAGTGATTTACCCAAAGCTGTACAGCCAATATGTGGTTAGGCTGGGTCCTGAAACCCAGGCAGTTTATTTTCAAAGCCTTTGCTTTGTGCATCTTACTGCGCCACATGCATGTCTGCTTCCTGAAAGTACTTAGTAGGTGTTTAAAACATTTTGCTAAATGCTTTGAGCTGTTTGGGTTAAAAATGTATGTTCATGTTATAAGAAAAACAAGATACTTCTAATTGTAATCAAATAGTACTTGTTATATATCAATATATATATGTATATATATATAGCATTGATTGTGCAGATGTTTAAAAGTAGACTTTTCTTGCTTTTCAGGGTCCCATAACCTAAAACAGATGACTTTAGTTTTGGATAAATATTTAGAAAGAAAATTAAAGAGAATTCAAAACAATAGATGATGTAGTGACACTGTGAATAAATATGTTATTTATATAATTTGTAAGATTTTATGCTCATTGTTTGTATGTCGCAGGTGGAGTTCAGAAAATATCACTTTTTTCCATAAAAGGAAATGGTACCTAGAGATGATTTTCTTTTAAAAAGTTGTTTTCGGCCGGGCGCAGTGGCTTACGCCTGTAATCTCAGCACTTCGGGAGGCCGAGGCGGGTGGATCATGGGTCAAGAGATCGAGACCATCCTGGTCAACAAGGTGAAACCACGTCTCTACTAAAAGTACAAAAATTAACTGGGCATGGTGGTGCGCGCCTGTAGTCCCAGCTACTCGGGAGGCTGAGGCAGGAGAATTGCTTGAACCCTGGAGGGGGAGGTTGCGGTGAGCCGAGATCGTGCCATTGCACTCCAGCCTGGGTAACAACAGTGAAACTTCGTCTTAGAAAATAAATAAATAAATAAAAATAAAAAGTCATTTTCATAATGCAGTGCCCTTCCTTCCATTGCTCCCCATGCTTGTAAAGAGACTAAAATGTTACTTAATCGTTACTATCTCAATGTAAATAGCACCTTATTTGAAAAGAATTATTATTTCAGTGCTAAAAATGGGTAAACAAAGTCAGCAGGAGGCAAAGTAGCTTGTTAAAGTTTTCTGCAACTCCTAAATGGTTGCTTCCACTGCATTTCACTCTTTGCATTTCTAATTGAGGCTTACTGTAACCATCCTATTTAAAATTGTAACTGTCAACTGTCCCCCATCCCCTTAATTACTAACCCTGGTCTACTTTTTGTTTTCTTTTTCTGTAACTCTTACCCTCTACTATATAATTTATACCATGTAATTTATTTCATTATGTCTATTGTTTATTGTGTCTTTTTCAAATTCCACCGCTCTTACCCTCTCCAGAATGAAAACTAGGATCTTTGTTTTTGTTTACTGCTGTATCCCAAACACCTGCAAACAGTGCCCAGTATATACTAGGCCTGCAAATATGTATTGGCTGGCTGACTGTATGGTTTAGTATCACGTCATAGTATTGAGAATGTAACTTCGGACTTCTCGTTTTTTTCTTTGTATTGTGCATCCTAGACTTAGTTTGGCTTCTCCTTTTGTCCTTGTATACTCTAATACGGTTGAGAATTTTGGAGTCTTTTTCAACTCTGAGTCAGTGAATGCCACCTAACATGGTGACTATGTTTAAATGGTTAAGTTACAATTTTTTTCTTGCAAAGGATACTGTAGTCACTGTGAGTATATTTTAATATTATTGTAGGACTCAGGAGGGAATTAAAACTACAAAAATGACTCATCTTGTATGACAGAAATGTTTCTTCACAGAGGGAGGAGAAAAATAACTTCAAGAGAGAACTAATAGAATCAAATCAATGAACCACATCTTATCTTCTTTTTGAATAAGTAACTGTTAGAAATCCAGACACTTCATGAACTTTCATTATGTAAAGTCTTTAGCAGAAGCTACAGGAGGGACACCCAGCCAAAGTAATTTTAATTTAAGAACAAAATAGAGTATGAAAATAAATTATTAAATCATTCACTCCCCGTATTTTTGGGTTAGGGCCAATAATGGGAAGAGAAAGAGGTAGACTAGTTTTGTGTTTGTGGCTATTTTAATAAAGTAGCACAAGTAATCAGAAAGCAGTAGGCTGTTTTGAATTTACTGGCTGTGTCTTATGAGTTCACAGTTGGATTGGACTGTCCTCAATGTACTTTCTTTTCTTCTTTCTTTCCCACATCTCTTTATTCCTCTGTTTTTGTTTAAACTTCATAAAGAGCTCTCTGATCTTTCCTTTCCAAACAATGAAGGTTTATCCTTTGTAAATCACCTCTGTACTCCACAGGCTGATGATATGTGATATCCCTATATCATTAAAGTAAAGCTTAAGCACATTTTGTGGCTTTTGTGTTGCTGAGCTTAAGAACTATTAGAAATAATTCCCTCTTGCATTTTCACACTTGGGGAATGTTACGTTTGCTTGGGTATTATGCTAATCATATTTTGGCAGGTTTCTTTGAAACAGATACAGAAATCATCATACCACTCTCCAGGGTGTATTATTTTAGCTCCTTTGACTTGGGCCTAAGTCTGTTTTACCTGATGTTCCTGAAAGATGTTCCTGATGTCCCTCACTGTTCTCTCATGTTGGATGTTCTTGCCTATGCTGCCTCCTCAGCTTTCTATCACCATTTTCCCTTTTTAAAATATATAACTCATTCTTAATGATTTGTGTAAGGCACTCTGTTTCACTGAAATGCCTTCTATATTCCCTACCCTCCGTGTGTATTGGAGACCTTCTAAGGTCTTTTGACATCTGCATATCTCTAGCACGGTGCGTATCACGGTAATTATTTATCTGTTCACCTTTCCAAGTAGAAACTCTCATTTTAACTCCCTATCTTAATCCCCAGCATCCCCAGTGCAGTGCCTGCCATAAAATAGAGCCTCAATGAATATTTTGAAAATGAATGAATTGACTGTGGTAAACAGAGGAGAATTCCTATATTCTACAATATTTAAAATGTACTGAAATTATTCTCTTTGAATCCTGCCATTTATTTCTTTGACTTATTTGGTGACAAAGTTAGAAAAAAGTGGAGGAAGATGTCAAGGGAAGCAGGTGTAAGCAGTGAGCCTGGGGTGGGGGTAATGGGGTGGGAGATATGTGGCACAGTCACAGGGGTCTGTGAGCTAATCTGGACTCATTCAGATAATGGAAGATGTGTGCCAAGAAAACTGGTTGGATTGGGAAAGGCCAGGGATTCTCTCTTGCATTCTCACACTTCTTTGGGGCATGAGTCATTTTCTTTTCTTTTTCTTTCCCTTTTTTTTTTTTTTTTGTGAGACAGAGTCTCACTGTGTCACCCAGGCTGGAGTGCAATGGCATGATCTTGGCTCACTGCAATCTCCACTTCTGGGTTCAAGCTATTCTCATGTCTCAGCCTCCCAAGTAGCTGGGACTACAGGTACCTGCCACTATGCCCAGCTGATTTTTTGTATTTTTAGTAGAGATGAGACGATGTTGGTCAGGTTGGCCTTTAACTCCTGACCTCAGGTGATGCACCCACCTCCGCCTCTCAAAAGTGCTGGGATTACAGGGGTGAGCCACAGTGCCTGGTTGCATGTGTCCTTTTCTTGCGTGTTACTGATTGTATATTGGCAGGTTTGCTTTGTGATAGACTTCTAATAGGGGAAAAACTATCCTTGTGTCTTTTTATCTTTGTCTAGTTCCAGGTATTCCTTTTTTTTTGCTTCACTCTTCTGTGGGAGAGGGAAGAAACTCTTTCTTCACTCTTTCATGGGAACTTTTCTTGAAGACTTTGAGCCCAGCTTGGGAGAATCCTGGTTGTGTCATTTCATCTCCTTTCTGTTCTCATCTTGCTTTTCTCTACCTAGCCTTTCCACTCTCACAGCTCCCAGGGTCTGAAAATGGAAAGTTAAGGGGGTGTTTCCTTGAAAGATGCTGTTCTGTGTGGGGAGGACAGGTTTGAAAAATGTTTTTCTGTTCCCTGCCCTCATTGCCATCATTAATCAGTTAAGTGGCCCATGGTTTTGTAACAGCACAGTCTTAAAATGCTTCTCCTGAGTTTAATTTCTCTCCATTTGACCTTTTAAGGATGTGAATTGGCTTTAAGCAGTAGACTCCCTTTAGCCTCTCTGTGAATCAGCTACACCCATCCCACCCACGGGTCTGGAAACTTGTCTGTTTACCTTTCCCTAAAAACTTAAGATATATTTTTAAGAAGTGCCTTGTAACTTTTCATATAGTCATTCCCTTGCTTTGGGTAGACTGTTTCTTACAAGAATTTGGTTGATCTTTCCAAAAAGTTCTGTATCTCTATTTTTAAAGCATAAATCCTGTCTTAATTTTGGAGGAGAACTGATTTGGCTTGGATTTTCTCCCACATGGGAACTTTTGACCGAAGTTTGTATTGTTGCATTGTCAAAAGGGAACTCCTGGATCCCAGAAAACATATGGACTGCAATTGGGTAAAGTTACTGGTTAAGTACTTATTCCTACTTACTAGCCATTTAATCTTGGGCAAGTCAGCCATGTGGCCCTCAACTTCCTCATCTTTAGCCTAAAAGGATTAGACAATCTCTAAGGGTTGCCATAATACCACTAACAAATATTAATATTAGCTAATATGTGTAAGACACTCTGTTTAGTGCTTTTTCCCTTAATACAATAGCTTTATTGAGATATAATTTATATACCATACAATTTACTTTTTTAAAAAGTACACAATTCAAAAATTTTAGTATATTCCTAGATTGAAGTAACAATCACCACAAACAATTCTAGAATATTTTTGTACATCAAAAGAAACGCTTTACCCATTATCAATTACTCCCCATCCTCCTAACTCCCTCTCAGCCCTGGTAGGCAACTACTAGTCTGTTTTCTGACTCTATTTGCCTCTTCTGGACACTTCATACAAATGGAAGCATGCAGTATGTAGTGATTTGTGGTAGCTTCTTTCACTTAGCATGAGGTTTTCAAAGTTCATTCATGTGGTGGCAAATATCAGTACTTCATTCCTTTTCATGGCTGAATAACATTTGATCATATGGATTTACCATATTTTATCGTTTCATTTATCATCAGTTGATTGACATTTGAGTTGCTTCTTCTTTTTGAGTATTATAAATAATACTGTTATAAACATCCTTGTATAATTTTTTAGTGGATATGTATCTTCATATTTCTTGGGTGTATACGTAGGGTCAGAATTGCTGTGTCAGATGGTAATGCCATTTAACCTTTTCAGGAACTGTCAAACTATTCTGAAGTGGGTACATTCCAACCAGCAGTATATGTGAGTTCCAGTTTCTCCACATCCTCATCAACACTAGTTATTGTCTGTCTTCTTTATTATGTTCATCCATAATATGAAGTGTTTATCTCATTGTGGTTTTGATTTACATTTCCCTGATGATTGATGATTTTGAACATCTTTTCTGATGCTTGTTAGTAATTATGTATCTTCTCTGGAGAATGTCTCTTCAGATCCTTTACCTACTTTATAATTGGGTCATCTTTTTATTATTAAACTGCAATAATTTTTTAATATATCCTAAATAGAAGTTTCTTATCAGATAATACGATTTGCAAATATTTTCTTGCATTCTGTTTGCTCTCTTTTCACTTTCTTGATGATATCCTTTTCAGCCCAAATGTTTTTAACTTGATGAAATACAGTTTATTTTTTCTTTTGTTGCTTGTGCTTTTAGTCATATTTGTGGAAGCTTTACTTATCCCAGGTTACAGGGATTTACTATTTCTAAGTGATTTATAATTTTAGTGCCTACCTTTAGCTCTCCAATCCATTTTGAGTTAATTTTTATGTATGAGGAGGGAGTCTAACTTCATTCTTTTGCATGTGGATATTTAGTTGTCCCAGGAGCATTTGTTGAATTAAGTTCTGTTTCTCTAATTCATTTAATGTTTATGATAACCTTTTAAGGTAGGTCCTGTTAATTCCCTAAGAGGGTTTAAATATCTTCCCCATGTTCACTCAGTTATTGCATGGCAAGGCTGAGAGTTGAACCTAGGCAGTTTGGCCCCATGCTTTTAGCCATGAAATAACTGTGTTTCCTACCTCCCTTCTTACCTACCTACCTATTGACAGGGAAGAAGTACCTCAACAGTAGTCAATCAGTTATAAAAAGAACACATTTTGTTTCTTTTCTGTTGTGGTTGTGCTGAAATGCTTCTGCTTTTTAAATTTGCCTGTGTTTGGTGAATTCAGTTAGTTGTAACATTGGCTAATACAAAGTTAGAGTCACAGTTTGTATTCCTTATAGTTTAGCTACAAAGTCTTTACTGCCTCCCTGACACCCTAGTCAACTGTATTTAGTCTTACTCATCAGAGAGATCAAGCTAGGGGGAGGATAGTCATCGACATTCTGGTACACCACCAAACCTCTCAGGTTTAACAGTGGTAGGCCAGGAACCCTATTTCCCCAACAATTTAAAACTAATCTAAACATTTCCAAAGAATGTAGCCGAGGCAGGTAGATCATGAGGTCAAGAGATCGAGACCATTCTAGTCAACATGGTGAAACCCCGTCTCTACTAAAAATACAAAAAATTAGCTGGGCATGGTGGTGCATGCCTGTAATCCCAGCTACTCGGGAGGCTGAGGCAGGAGAATTGCCTGAACCCAGGAGGTGGAGGTTGCGGTGAGCCGAGATCGCACCCTTGCACTCATGCCTGGGTAAGAAGAGCGAAACTCCACCTAAACAAAACAAAACAAAAAAGAATGTATTCATCAAGAGCATCAGACTAGGAGCAAAGACCCTAGTTCAAGGACCTGGTAGGCCCATGGATTCTGTAGGGGTGGGCTTCAGTGGTTCATTTTCTGGCTTGTTAGTCTGTTTGTAAGACTCATATTTCTGTATGAGTAATATGATACATTTTATAAATTTGAGTATATTTTCAGTCCTTCTTAGCCTTGCTTAGTGATTCATCTGCTTAAATGGACTGAGTACCAAATACCTGGAGAAATATAATTTCCTTCAATAAAGCCTTCAGTGATTTCTGTCTTCCACAGAGGGATTTCTTTTGATTTTTGCCTAATGTTTTTGGTCACCCAGTTTATACGTATTTACATGTCTGTATTAAGAGAAACCAGTCATGTTCTAGTGTAGCAGAGCTGGTGTAGAATACCACAGACACTTATGGTAAGGAATAAAGCAAAGTGTGATTGATGTGTGTTCCACTCATCAAGCTGTAAATGCCACAAAAGCAGGGACTTAGTGCTGTATCACCAGTGCCTAATGTAAGACCCAGTAAGTATTTTGAGAGAGAGAGAGGAACCTTAAGGGAAATTTTGAGGAAGCCAAATATGTAACCATACTATATTCAAATAGGAGAATATTTAAAATAGAAGCTGGTAGTCTTCTATTTAGTTAGCTCAGGGGGTTGGTAGCAAGAAAAGAGAAAGGAAGAAGCCCAAAATGTAAACTACAGAGAACCACAAGGTGGACAGTTAGAGTGAAGTTTGGTGTGCTAGTTTCATTTTTCATATAAGAAAAAAATCAAGAGGAAGGAAGCAGTGCTATAAGTTTAAAGAGCCTGATGAATTAGAAATGCTGGCAAGCTTAATTAGTAATGATGCCACCCAATTCTCAGATACCTTTTAACATTTGTATAGCACTTTACTCATGGTGTGGCACTTATAATTTGAAAGACAGGCTAGGCAAGTGGAGTTAGCCTCATTTTTTACAGGTGAGGAAGCTGATGCAGATCTTTAGCTTACCATGCACTAATAGCATGCAGGTGCTGAGATTGAGACTTGACCCATATCTTCATACTTTAAGCTCAGTATTTTTCCTATCTCCTCTTCCACTTTCTTCCCCAACTGGCTTGGAGGCTTCCTAGAAATCATTCAAAGAAAAAAAAAATAAAAGGAACTTAAATTTAATTAGGTAGTTTTTTTAAAAATCTGTTCTTCCCATTAATCTGGTATGGAGCTGGGGAAAATCTAATACCCTGTTTTTTTAGAATCAGTAAATATCTCTGTCCCAAGTAGACATTTATTACCCCTGGGATTTTATTTCATGAAAACATTTTGAAATGCTTGTGAGGTGACTATGAAGGCATGCCATTGGTACAGTGAATCATTTCACTGTCTAGCTATGCTTGAGGCCACAGAAAATTGGGGATTTTTCATATGGTAAGTCCTGGGTAAGCAACTGTTGAACTGAAGTCATGAAGCAGGTCTATTCTAATTAATAACCATGTTTTGTGGGAACAGAGCAGGTTGTTTCTTCTGTATGAGATTCCATCATTTTCTTTTGTTCTTCATTTACCAGGTTTTGAAGGGAGCACCTGTGAGAAGAATATTGATGACTGCCCTAACCATAAGTGTCAGAATGGAGGGGTTTGTGTGGATGGGGTCAACACTTACAACTGCCGTTGTCCTCCACAATGGACAGGTATGTACAGTGTGCAGAATCCACCAGAATGGGGTATGGATTGGTAACCAGAAGAGGACTGTTTTTTAAAATATCACTAACAAATATCATAGGTCTGCTCTGGGACCAGTGTATGAACTGAGCAGGATCTCCATGCTAGATCATTGCTTATTGTGCTAACCTCATACATTCTCCTATGTTCACTCAAAGACATTTTCACAGGTATTATTGGGCAGCAACTCTAACTCAGCACCATGCTAAATGCTGTGGCAGGTATGAGAGAAGAGCATTACTGGTGCACCCTAAGCTTATTATCTGTGAAAAGCAGCATATTATCTAGACCATTACTAGAACATAGTAGATGCTTAATAAATATTAAAGAGGAAAAAGAATCCTGAAATGCTAAAATAAATTGTACAGGCTATAAGAGTTCAGAGCTTATTGTTTGTTCATGGACAGAAATCTGTCCCATCTCAATGTCATGTCCTATAACTAGGCAAAGTGTTGGGCAGGTACTCTTAATGACATTATTTTTATGATATGCATCTTACATTTTTTTCTATCCCCTTTTTGCACACAGAACAAAAATGTGTTGTTTTTTTTTTCTCTGACATTAGAAAAATAGTCTTGCTTAATTTTACAGCCTCTTGGAAGTTTCTCATGTAGTCTTAGGCAGGTTGAGTGATTTGTGCAGACACTTGGTTCTTATTTCTCCTTGTATCTGTTTATCTACCGAAAGTAGAGATAATTAAGAACTGATTAAGGGACTAAGAGTTGGACTTTTTTGAGAGAAATTAATTTAATGTGGAAACCAAGCAGGAAGTTAGTATTATAAGAAAAAATTACAGTACCAGGGATGGACTGTCTCCTACAAAGAAATTTTGATGTTGAGTGCAACTGTTACTACTTGGTATTCTTTAGTGTCTCTGATTTGCTTTTTTTAATCTGTAGCTGCTAATTATTTAGAGTACTCTTTAGAGCTATAGGCTATGAATAGAACAAGATAAGTGTTTAAAAATTCAGTAACACGACTTCCTAGGAGGCCAAACATTTCTGCTTTTGATCCCCAAACTGTCCCTTTTAATACCTTCTCATCAGGTTTTCCTAGAATTGGGATATCCCCTAGAATTTCTTCATAGTGTCTTGATCCTAGAACTTCACTTCCTACCCCTCTGTACTTTTTGTCATATTCTCTCTTCTAGTTTTTGCCATTTTTCTATGGTAGATTTTTCAGAGGCTATTTTTTCAACTTAAAAAATTACTGTAATTACATGATATATAGTAACTAATTACATGACAAAAAATAGGAAAAATTTGTTTTTTTTCCCCTCTTTTTAATGATCCTTACAGTATTGGACAGGATGAGATATTTGTTAAGAACTTGACTAAGGCCGGGCACAGTGGCTCACGCCTGTGATCCCAGCACTTTGGGAGGCTGAGGCGGGTGGATCACAAAGTCAGGAGTTTGAGACCAGCCTGACCAACATGGTGAAACTTCATCTCTACTAAAAATACAAAAATTAGCTGGGCGCAATGGCACACGCCTGTAATCCCAGCTACTCAGGAGGCTGAGGCAGGAGAATTGCCGGAACCTGGGAGGTGGAGGTTGCAGTGAGCCGAGATTGTGCCACTACACTCCAGCCTGGGCAAAAGAGTGAGACTTGGTCTCAAAAAAAAAAAAAAGAACTTGACTACATTCTGATTTCTCCCATGCTCTGTGAGAGAGTGACTGTGTAGTACTGAGGCTTCTGATGCCAATGAAGATTACCTAATCTTCTGAAGCATTGTAATATCGTTGCTGGTTTTTCTTTGAATACCACATTTGGTTTTTTGCTTTTATATTAATTAGGAAGGCCTTCTCTTGGGAGATACTTTCCCAGTGAAATGATATTTTATTCAAATTTCTTATCCCAGGACATTTAATAAATGCCTCTTTTTGATAGAAGTCCTTATAAGATGTTTCTGTTTTTATATTTTCCAAAAAGGGTGGTGGATGTCATGGATAAGTTTAATGTGGCAATTTTATTTCTTTTAATCTGCTGTCTGTCATTTAGAGTGATCGTCAGTGTTTTGTTACTCATCACAGATTTTCTTCTTCACTCATACCAATTCTTTGATTCCCAATGACAAGCCTTGTTTTTGCCCTGCCCATCATTAACAGGATAAAGTCTAAGGTCCTTCCTCTGTTATATGAAGCCTTTCATGGCCTCAGCCCTGTCTGCTTCCCCAGTCTCCTTCTCATGCATCTAGCAGCATACCCTAGCAGTTCTCTGCTCCCAGTTCTCCTGTATGTACTGCATAGTGCTTCACATCCTGTGTCTTCGTTGGTACCATTCCTTTTCTCTAGGTTTTTCTTCTCCACTCCTCCCTCATTTTTCTCATCATTTTTTGCATGCCTGACTGAGATCAAGTGGTTACCTCCTTCAGGAAGGCTTCCTTCCCTTCCCTTCCCTTCCTCCTTCAGGATGAGCTAAATGTTCTCTGGACTCCCTTAGTACCCCATGTATTCCCCCGTGATAACACTTACTGCTTTTATATTGGTATTATTATATGCTTGATGTGAGGGATATACCAAGTTAGGGGGCAGTTGGACTATTGAAGACAGCAGTTTCTAGCACTTTTTACAGACCTTTGTTCATCATCTGAAAAAACATATTTAAACTCTATGTCTAACAGAGTTATTGCAAAGATTATACAAAATTAAACATTGTAATTAGCACACTATTTGGATGCTAATAAACATTAGTGAACTGCTCTGTTCATTAAATAGCATGTAGCTGAGCTATTTACCATCCCAGCCCCATCCCATTGTAAAGAGAAAAACAAAAGGAGAGCAGCAATCTAATAGGAGTTCACTAATGTTTATTAGCATTCAAATAGTGTGCTAATTACAATGTTTAATTTTGTATAATCTTTGCAATAACTCTGTTAGACATAGAGTTTAAATATGTTTTTTCAGATGATGATGCATTTTTCAAAGGGTTAAATAATTTGCCCAAGACACATAGTGGTTGGGTTAGGGTTTGAATCTAGGCTTGTTGAGCCCCAAATATGTGCTCAAATCTGTGGTCTTTTTTCTATTAAAAAATTGATTTTGGCTGGGTGCGGTGGCTCACGCCTGTAATCCCAGCACTTTGGGAGGCTGAGGTGGGTGGATCACGAGGTCAAGAGATTGAGACCATCCTAGTCAACATGGTGAAACCCCGTCTCTACTCAAAATACAAAAAAATAGCTGGGCATGGTGGCGCACGCCTGTAATCCCAGCTACTCGGGAGGCTGAGGCAGGAGAATTGCCTGAACCCAGGAGGTGGAGGTTGCGGTGAGCTGAGATCTCGCCATTGCACTCCAGCCTGGGTAACAAGAGCGAAACTCCGTCTCAAAAAAAAAAAAATTGATTTTATGAGTTTTCTTTGTTTATTTTAAAAACTTGGGTCTTTTTAATAGACTGAATATTTCATTTATAATTTCATTATCCTAAGACTTGGTGATTTAGTCCTTGTGTTTTTCCTTTTGAAGAACCTAGCTGGTTATTTTGAGGTTAGAAGTTAACATTATGTGAATGCTTTAGATCCAGTCTGATGCGTTTTCACTGGGCCTTATTACAACTTTGTTCAGAATTCCTTTTACAATTTTCAACTGTAGAGTGGAAGCATTAACTATTTGGTCCAGCTTTTGACAAAATGAAAAAGGTGGGGTTTGGGTAGTGAGGTGAGGAAGTGAAGTTGCCAGCTACCTGAAAAAGAATGGGTAAGACTCTATGGCTGAAAAAAGGCATTAATTTTAAACAAATGGAGATTTGGAAATTTGCCATGCTTTTAATGAGAAGAGCCCAATAGTTATGACTTTGTTTTGTAAGTACATATACATAAAAGACTTGGTGTTTTGTAGCAAGTTCTAGACTTCAAGATGAGCAGAAATTTTTCCAGCTCTATTCATGGTTTGATTTAGGGTAAGTCAGCCTCCTTTTCTCAGAAGACTTTATTTGCTATTATCTCTTTCTTAGGACATTGAAACAATCAAAAATGCAATAAAAAGTTTCTTTTCATTTGTTCTGCAAACAGCTATGTTTAACGTTCTCAATTCATGCTGTTCGTTCTCAATTCATGCTGTTCTATATGGTGGCCACTAGTTTCATCTTGCTATTCAGCATCTGAAATATGGCTAATTGACAGTTACAACACATCTCAGTTATGGCCAAGCACGGTGGCTCATGTCTCTAATCCCAGTACTTTGGGAAGCTTAGATGAGTGGATCTCTTGGGCCCAGGAGTTTGAGACCAGCCTGCATAACATGGCAAAACCCTGTCTCTACAAAAAATACTAAATTAGCTGGGTGTGGTGGCATGTACCTGTAGTTCTGGCCACTCGGGAGGCTAAAATAGGAGAATCACCTGATCTCAGGAGGTTGAGATTGCAGTCAATTGTGATCATACCACTGCATATACCACCCTGGAGGACAGAGCAAGACCAAGAACGTGTGTCAAAAAAAAAAAAAGAAAGAAAGAAAAAGAAAAAAGGACTTCGTATGGGGAAAAAAAGGGTATCTTTTTAATAACATTTAAATGTTGATGAGATGCTGAAATAATACATTTTGATACATTGAATTAAATATAATATAAAGATGAATTTCCCCTATTCCTTTTTACTATTAAATATTTTAGTAGCCACTGGAAAATTTGAAATTATATCTGTGACTCTCATTATATTTCAGTTGGACAGCATTATTTCAGATGCAAAGATGGTCTGTAGGTGTTACCATTGCTGGTGCTATGTGGGAGCATCTGTACTAGCCCAAAGGTAGAGGAATAGATGGTTTCCCCGTTGCCTGTGGCAGAACTCTATTATACCCCACTGCAGGCATTTTAACCTACTTGGCTATCTAATTAGTGTCTGTGGCTTCCAAAACTCTCACTCTTGTGGACTAGCTTAAGCTCAGATGGAAAAAAGGAATTGGTTTTAGAGAGTGGGTGTGTGGAGATGACTTATTTCTTTATACGAATTGTTTTATAGGGATACGCCTAAATACCTGGATATTTCTTTAGGAAATAGAAATAGACCTGAGGGTTGGATGAAGATAGAACACAAATGTCTTTATTATATTGTATTTGGCCTCAGGCCATCTTATCAGAGAAGTTCTCTGGCAGATATCCATTTATGGAAAAAAAAGTTTTTAAAGGGCTCAAAATTTATTAGAGCAGTGTAGATTAATGTTTTGTCTACATAGACTATTTGAATTTTCTTTTTAAAGGTTCATTTCCTTCAGAATTAAAGTTGACCCTAAGCTCAACTCACAGATTCCTCTCTGTGGCTGCTTTTGACTTTGGGCTCACTTCTGGGGCAGATGTGATTTATTTTCCTGTGCTTGTTATTAATCCAGAAATGTAATTTCAGCATGGGCTTGAAATAGTGCCCTGGGACACGAAGCAGAAATGAACAATGGAAGTTAGGTGGATATCATTAAAAAAAATGGACCACACTTTCTCTAAGCTCTCCTTTATAGTGTGATGAGCCCCAAGAGCTGGGGGAGGTTTCCATTGCTGTCAATGTTCCCATTTCAGTAAAAATGTTTGGTGTGAGTTGGCAAGTACACTCACCAGACGTGGTGCATGAGCTCCTTGTGTCTGGGAATGGAGATTTTCACGATGCTGCTTTCATTTTGAGCTAGGTGTTCCTGTCTCACTCCAGCCTCTAGCTGGTGATGAGTTATTCTCTAGAGTGAGGCTTTTCTCACAACCATTTTTCTACCTTTTTTTAAAAAGACTGTAGGGATGGAGCTTTTTGATTGAGAGAGGAAACTACTTAATTATATCTGGGACTGGAAAAGTATTCTCATTTATATTCTGCATGGAGGAATGGGAAAATACATCTCATATTTCAGTTTCTCTGCTGTCAGCCTGATTGTGAGGACTCTATATATAATAAGCCTGTTCTCTGAATTCTACCTCCTCACCCCAATTTTAGTTTCCTATCAGTTGGGCAGATCGCCAGAGTGCTAACCTGAAGCACCCTTGCCCCAGATGTCCCAGAGTTGATTAGTGGCACTGTTGGTGGAAACAAGAATGAGTGGATAGTCTAGCCCTACATGCAGGAGGTGAGGCTGCAGGATCTTTCAGGCCCTGCATTCCAGGACTCAGGGTGTAGCCTTGGTTATGTTACAGGCACAATCTAGTTTAACTTCATGGCTCCTTAAGCCCCCATGGAATGGTTGTAGATGTTTATAGATATTTTTTGAACAACTACTGCACAGAGTATATTATGCTAGATACTGTAAGAGACACAAATAAAAAAATTTCTATTTTAAGAGTGGTAAAATGGACTAGGAAGAAAGAAGAAAGTCCTCACATAACACACTAGAATCTGGAAGAACAAGGGTAGGAATTAGGAAGCATCTGAGTACTTGGTGGGGTAAGGAAGGAGCCGGCTGAGAAGAGTGAACTTCTGTTTTGAGTCTGAGTCATGAGAGAATGTGGGAACTCTTGACAGAGATGGAGAAATAGGGTGGAGACGATGGTAAGTTAGAGATGAGTTTTCCAGTGAAAAACAGGAGCTCAGAATACAGACAGGGTGAGAGACTCAGATTTGTATTCTCTTATTGGTTACCATGGAATGTGTCAAGTCTGTGAGGGAAATTGGATGCAGTGATAAGAACAGAGGATTTGGACCTGAAGTATGAGAAATGTCCACACTTCAGAAAATGGATGAGGAAGGGGATCCAAAGAAGAAAAGCAAGAAAAGGGGAGGTTTGAAGGGTGGAAAGAGAGTTCTTTCCACTATCTTTCTGCCATACATCCTTGAGTCAAACGGTGCAGCCTTAGAAGCTTGCCCTGAACTCAACTCTACACGCCTCTGAGGTAGCTCCTGTAATATTTTACTACTCTACTGGGCTATCTGCTCAGAGACTCTCACCTCTGCAAGGCAGGAAACTGCTCTTACTTATTTTGAAAATCCAAGGACTGATTTTAACCAACCATGGTTATTAGTAAGTCACAACCAGCAGACTCAGATATGAATGGTAACTGCAAAATGTTCATCAGAATATTTGAGTTATGAGAAATCTTCTGAAATACAGTTTTAATATAAACAAGAGAAAGAAACTGAATTACAGGAAGTTCAAGGAAAACATAGGCTTGGGGAAGGGGGAAGGGAAGAAATGGCTTGAGATCACTATGTAAGATTTTGCACAACTAAAAAGGAAGAGAAAGAGAGAGAGAGAGACAGGCAGGGCTATAGGAGATAGAAACTTTATTCATCTCATTGACCATAGAGCCTTGGCTACCCTGAGAACTAAGGCAGCTCAAAGGGCTTTGGCTAATGAAGTGGATTATTGGGAGGGGTTTACTCTTACAGGTTTTAG
>CM052659.1:111148795-111166440 GCA_028533165.1 Leontopithecus rosalia
AGGGAAAGGGTAAGTGAGAGCCCCCAGCAGTCCACATTCCCACCGTAGATTCTTTCAATCCTAACCATGAGATAGGTCCTTGACCCTTGAGGATCTTAAAACGGAGCTGCCTGAAGACTATACAACTCTACTGCTCCAGAAGGGAGCCCACGCTGGGTCCCACACGCACCACCCCCAGCAAGTCCTAAGCAGCTACAGCAAGGTTCTATTTTGAGCCCATCCCTCAGCAGACTGAATCCTGTCATGAGGCCCAAAAGCCTTTGCATCTCCATGTCCCGGGTCCCCCATTGACATCCTCCATGCATGGCTGCCACTGCTGGACCCAAAGTGCAAACCACAGGCAGTGACACTGCCCACCCATCGTAGTTTCCACCACACATTTACAAGCAACCTAAGGACAGGCTCCCTCATGCACGTCTGCCACTTAGGGCCAAAGCACGCATTCCCCAACTACCTGCCCATGGTTGCTGCCAATGGAAACAACCCTGCCCCCACACCAGCAGCAGGCTCACAGGGCATCGGCTGCCAACCTCATCCAAGCATTCTGCCAGGGACGAGGTTTATTGGCCAGAGTTTTCCAAAGGGACAGAACTAATAGGATATATGTATATATGAAAGGGAGTTTATTAAGTAGAACTGACTCACACGATCACAAGGTGAAATCCCATGATAGGCTGTCACCAGTAGTGGCTTGGTCCAAACCCAAAGCTCAAAAGTGGGGAAGCCAACAGTACAGCCTTCAGTCTATGGCCAAAGGCCTGAGAGTCTGCCGGAAACGACTGGTTTAAGTCCAAGAGTCCAAAGGCCGAAGAGCCTGGAGCCTGATGTTCAGGTCAGGAATCATCCAGCACAGGAGAGTGATGAAAGCCAGAAGACTCAGCAAGCCAGCTTCTTCCACCTTCTCCCACCTGCTTTTCAGCTGTGCTGGCAGCTGATGAGATGGTGCCCACTTAGATTGAGGGCGGGTCTCTCTCGCAGTTCACTGACTCAAATGCTAATCTCCGGCAACACCCTCACAGACCCACCCAGAAACAATACTTTCATCCTTCAATCCAGTCAAATTAACAACGTTAACTATCACATCCAGGAACAAACACCCTGCCCGTCTACCACAGCTAGTGCCTACAGAAACTGCCAGTGGTTGTTGAAGACAGGCCTGCCTGGCCCAGCTCTGGCTCTTCCCACAGTGCCCAAGCATACTGTCCAGGAGCCCGAGGATCATCTTGCCCCATCCACCACCTTTGGCATGTGAGCAGTCCTTCCAGGAGCCCGAGGATGGGCCCATCCAACCTGCTGGCACCCGCCTGCATGCATGACCTACAGGCTTGGTACCTGACCCACCTAGCAAGTTTCAGCCCCTGCCAACCCCGGTGCAGACTGCTTGGAAACAAGAAGGTTGTCCCACCACTGCTACTGCCATCATCTATGCCGTGCTCACTATGCAGGGGCCCAAAGGCCCACCCACCTGTCCAGCCCACCACTGCCACTGCCAGCACCAAAGCAAACCATATGGAGGCCTAAGAACCAACCTGTCTAGGCCTGCTAACACTGGTGCCAGTGCACATTATCCTGGGGCTCAACAACAGGCATTCTCAGCCTGTCACTGCCACCACTGGGACACAAGGACTGGCCTACTTTGTGTCCCCCATCCTCAGCAGAATATCACCACAGCCTCCACTAACAACCACACTCTAAGTCACCGAGGGAATCACAGATACGATTGATGCTGATTACAGCCAAATAAATCATACCGAGACCACACCACTGCATGTGCCTGGAGTCAAAGCCAAAGTGCCCTACACAACCAATACCATAGACACATCCTCAGAAAAAAGTTCTCCCTTATGAAAGCAAATTCACAAAATGGAAGACTGTTACACCAGATGTGCAGATATCAATGTAGAGACACGAGAAGCATGAAAAAGCAAGGAAATATAGCATCCTTAAAGGAACACAACAATTCTCTAGCAAAAGATTCCAATGAAAAAGAAACTTATAAAATCCCAAAAAGGAATTCAAAATAATGTTTTTTAAAAATGTAGTGAGCTACAACAGAAAAGTAAACAATACAAAGAAATCAGAAAAACAATTCGGGTTATGAATGAGAAATTTACCATAGAGACAGAGGTCATATAAAAAGAACCAAACAAAGATTCAGAAACTGAAAAATTCATTGAATGGAATTAAAAATACATTCAAAACTTCAATAATAGACTAGATCAAGCAGAAGACTTTCAGAACTTAAAGACAGATCTTTTGAAGTAACCCAACCAGACAAAAATAAAAGAAAAAGAATTTAAAAGAATGAACAAAACCCACATGATATAACAGCATACTATTAAGCAACCAAACGTTTAAATTTTTGGTATCTCATAAGTTGAGAGGAAATAGAGATCGAAACCTATTTAACACAACAATAGCTGGAAATTTTCAAAGTCTAGCAAGAGATTTAGACACCCAGATAACAGGAAACTCATAGATCCCCAAATAGACACAATGTAAAAAGGTCTTCTCCATAGCCCATTATACTCAAACTGCCAAAAGTCAAAGACAGAGAATACTAAAAACAGCAAGTTAAAAGTGTTTAGTCACTTATAAGGGAACCCCGATCAGACTAACAGCACATTTCTCAGCAGAAATCATATAGTCCAGAAGATAATTAGATTATATATTCAAAGTGCTGAAAGAAAAAAAAGTGCCAAGGATACTATACCCAAAAAGTTATCATTTACAAATGAAAGTAAAATAGTCTTTCCCAGATAAGCAAATGCTGAGGGAATTCATCACCACTAGACAAGTTCTACAAGAAATAATTAAGGAAGTCATATACCCGGAGACAAAGGGATGATATCTACCATCATGAAAACACATGAATGTATAAAACCCATTTTATTACATTCACACAAAGAAAAGAACAAACACACAAAGAAAAGAAAGGACTCAAATGTTACCACTAAAGAAAATCAGCAAACCACAATAATAATAAGAGAAAGAAAGGAACAAAGGATATACAAAAAACTTGAAATCAATTGATAATAACAGGAATAAGCCCCTCACATATCAATAATAATCTTAAATGTAAGCAGATTAAACTTTCCATATAAAAGATGTAGACTGGCTAAATGGATTAAAAAACAAAATAAATGCTCCAACTATGTGTTGCCTTCAAACATAGGGAAAGTATTCTAGCTTGATGTGTAAACAAGTTTGTCAGCTAACCTAGGAATATACCCTTGTAACGAACCAACTGAGTCTCAGCCAATTATAGTAGCTGAACCCTCAGCAAACCCCAGGCTTTAAATTGCCAGATTATGTCCAAATAAAGCAAATATCAAACTGTACCAATCAGGTAATCCTTGCATGTCATTCCTTTTTTCCTGATTTTAAGTATAGCTTACCATGTTGAAGGTGGGGATACTCTGGACAATTTTTGGTTCAGAATGCTTCCAAGTTCTAAAACCTTTTTCCTGCACAAACTTCATTAAATTTAACCTGTCTTAGCATTTTCTTTAACAATTGTGAAATATAGCATATAAATAAGTGAGCATAAAACTTTTAGGAATGTTTTAACAAATACGTACAGCAAACTCTAGCAGTCAAGAAATATATTGCCAAAACACTCCAGCGAAAGCTGCAAGAATACCCTTCTTTTTCCCTCCCATCTTTTCCTGAGGATAACCCTTGTTTTTCACTCTAGAAATAGTAACTCCTGACAGGTTGAATAATAATTTCCTCAGTTTATTTTACCAATTATCCATCTGGGCTGCTATGACAAGATACCTCACACAGGGTGATATATAAATTGAAGCGGTCTTCACAGTCAACTTTCACTGTTGCTCACAGTTCTGGAGACTAGGAAGTCCAAGACAAAGACAACCTCAAATTTAGTGTCTGGTGCAGACTGTTTCTCTCTTTGCTTCAAATATGGTGCTTTTTTCCTGGGTCCTCACATGACACAAGGGGCAAAGGAGCTCCCTCGGGCCTCTTTTTAAGGGCACTAATCCCATTCATAACTCATGGAACCCTGCTGATGGATCATCTCCCAAAATGCCATCACATTGGGGATTAAGTTTTCATATTTGAATTTAGGGGGAACATAAACATTCAGACTACAGCATTCTGCCTTTAGTGTCCCCAAATTTTTTTGTTCTCACAGGCACATTCCATCCCAATAACCTCAAAACCCTTAACTAATTTTAGCATCAACACAGAAGTCTCATCTAAACATCATTCAAATCAGGTATGAGTGAGACTCAAGTTATGATTCATCCTGAGGCAAACTGCCCTCTGCTTGTGAAATTAAACTTACATGCTTCCAAAATACAGTGGTGGGACAGGCATAGGATAAAATATAAAGTTCGCTTGCTCCATCACACTAGCCACATTTCAAGCGCTCAATAGCCAGAGGTGGCTAGTGGCTACAGTATTGGGCTATATTATATTAACATTTTCATCATCACAAAAAGTTCTATGGGAAGCAATATTTTATAGATAGAAGTAGAAGATTTTTAGAGGGAAGTTATATTCTTTTGGATCTAACATTTTCAATTCTAGGACTCTATCACAATGTAAATACCTTTCAGGGGCAAAGAAAATGTATGTGTATTTAAAATGTGTTTGTATATATATATATAAACTCTTGTAAATATGGATATATATATTTACTGTCATAATGTGGAAAACCTTATAAACAAGATAAATGTAATGTTTTAAACAACATAATTAATTACATCATCTGTACCTGAGGAAAATTGCTAAATAAGTATTTACTTCCATACTATAGAGGAGTATGCATCTATTAGAAGCAATAATCTAGTCAGAAAACTACTTACAATATGTTGTTCCCTCCAAAAAAAAAATAGAAACAGGGTCTCACTATGTTACCCAGGATTGTTTTGAACTCCTGAGCTCAAGTGATACATCTAACTCACTTCCCAAAGTGCTGGGATTACAGGCATGAGGCACCACTCCTGGCCTCGATATGTTGTTCACTAAAAGTCTGTGGGGGGGGAATAGGGGAGGGAGAGTAGGGAGCAGGGAGTTGGGGAGGGGTAACATGGAGAGAAATGCCAGATACAGGTGATGGGGAGTAACGCAGCAAACCACACTGCCATGTGTGTACCTATGCAACAATCTTACATGTTCTTCACATGTACCCCAAAACCTAAAGTGCAATTAAAAAAGCAAGAGTAAAATAATACGAATAGTATATACTTATTTATTTATTTGAACCATTTTATTAAGGTATGATTCACATGTAAAATGTTGTACATATTTAATGTATACCTCTCAGTGAATTTGGGGATAAATATATACCCATAAAACCATCATCATTATCAAGGCCATAAACATAGCCAAAGTCTCTTTGCACCTCCTTTATCATTACTGGTGTGTGTGTGTGTGTGTGTGTGTGTGTGTGTGTGTGTGTGGTAAGAATACAATAGATCGACCCTGTTAGTAAATGTTCAGTATACAATACAGTATTGCTGGCTATAGGCACTGGACTGCATTATCGATCTCTGGAAGCTGTTTGTCTTGCACAACTGAAATTTTGCATCCTTTGACCATCATCTCATTTCATGCTCCCCCTAGGACCTGGAAACTACCATTCTACTCATTGCTTCTGTGACTTTAACTATTTCATTCCACATATAAATGAGATGATACAGTATTCATCCTTTTGGGTATGGCTTATTTCACTTGGCATAATGCCTTTAAATATTACATAGTTTCTGTACTTCTAAAGACATATCAAGAAATGGAGAAAGAATTATACTTAGTAGTCACATGTGCAGAAGGGAGTGTATTAGGCAAGCATGCAGGGTTGGAGGATAATGGAGGCTTTCATTTGCTTCTCTATTATCATTCAGGGTTATTTTTATCCTTTGTGATATACATGTATAATTTCCATAAACAGAGAAATATGTCAAAGCGGGCTCTTTACACAAGGCTCGGATGTGACACATCTGTGTTTAGCACACAAGTTGTAGCAATGGGAACGGATGAATTAGTGCGTTTCTTCAACAAATTCTATAACAGCCCAAAGAAAGATGGTTCAGAGATGAAAACGATGACAAAATAGAATAGACCCAGAAGATACATTAAAATCGCCCTCCTCAATTCAGGCTTCTGGGGGTTGCTTGAGAAAAACCAATTTACAGATGGGAAACTGCAATTTCTGGCTACCAACCTGAATTAGGCCCTCAACACACGTGGTGATACTTGTGTTTTTTCCTAGTCCTCTGTCCCCTGGGTTCTCTTCTTCATCTCTTTCAGCTCTGTCACCCCTACACTCCCAGCAGCTGACATCACAGAGAAAACTGAAGCCTTCTGACTAGCTCTCCCTGATTTTCTCCCTGCACTCACAGCTCCGCTGCCTGCTTCCAGGCTCATCCCTCTGCTCTACCCCTGCCTCCTGCTCTGCTGCGCCCTGGAGGATCTGGCTGCATCGTCACCCAAACTCTCCTGGAGGCTGAGCAAGGCTCTAGCAGGGACTCTTTCCTCCAACAAGCCCTTTCTACCATCAACCTACTTTCTTACTTTTTGTCTCTCCTTCACTCAGTTTCTTGAAAGTGCAGTCTAGGTTTGTGATCTCCTCTTTCCAGCCTCCAGCGTACATTCCAACCTCCTGGTATTTGGCTTTGCTCATCAGCAGTGCCCCGAAACAGTTTGCACTATAAGTTTCTATAACCTCTGTGCTCATCACAGTGTTTCTGGAACTCTGCTCAGCATCTCACCTGTTGGTCATGACGTCGCTCATGAAGTGCCTCTGCAATCACCTGCTATCCCACCTTTCTTTTTATAGCGACATCTACTCCTTCACAGGTCATTGCAAGCTTCTTTCCCTCAGCCTGACTTCAAATCCTAAGTGTTCCAATTTGGTCTTTCTCCGCTCATTCCTCACCGTCCCATGAGACATCATCATCAACTTTTGTGGCTTCAGTCAGCACCACTCTGCAGAGGACACCAGTTTAGGTCTAACAGACATCTCAGCCCAGAGGATGCTGCCCACTCATCTGACTGCAGTTGAGAAATCTCTTCTTCAATGCTCCTCCACTGGCACCTGGAGATCTACATTTTGCAGGTAGAGCTTGTCATATTTATTTCCTTTATCTAAATCTACTCATTCTGATGCTTTTCTTCCTTGAGTGGTTGGAACCATGACATACACATACACCTAAGCCAGAAACATCATTTCTTTTTCATTTTTGCCTCTTTGATTCTGGGAGAATCCATTCAAGCATTAAGTGCAGCAGAGTCTAAGTGGTTTTAAATCTCCTGAAGCTGTCAACTTTTGTCCTTCCCCAAAGAGATGACAGAGTTGACTGGGAAAGAACACAGACTTTCTGGGTAGAGCTGCCTAAATCTTCACAGGGACTGATTGAACTGATGGTTCAGTTTCAATCACAGAGATTGATTGAACCATGGTCCAGTTTTCGTGTCCTTGTGTGCAAAGTATGCGTGTTAATAGTTGTGTCTACAACCTAGGGTTATTGTGAAGATTTAATGGGGTAACTTATGCAGAGCATAGAGGGATGTGTAGCATGAAGGAAGCCAGTCTTCCATAAGTACTGTTTATTACGGCCCTAAGGCCATGCTTTTTGCCAACAGACAACATTGCTTGGTGCAAGAGCTTTCAGCATAGTCTCCCCGACTCACGCCTGACTCCAGGGTTCTTTTTAACCCTTCCTTGTAATTCAGCCAGGTTGAATATCCCAGGAACAAAACTGAAAATGTTCCTCTCCTATCAGAATGTGATTTGCCCTTTTTTGGACAAACCCTTCCATTGTCTGAGCCAGAGGCTTCTTCCTTTGTGGAGTGAGCCTGATCACTGGACTAGGAACACAACCAGCTATCTACCTTTCTCAGAAAGCACCTGGGCTTGCTCTTCTAACAGGCACTTTTTCTAGATTCTTCCCACCATTGCACATGGACACACACAAATCACACTGACCCCTGGAACCCCAAAGACAAACAGCAGAAAGCGCCCCCAGGCAAAATGAACTCAGAACCTTCCTGTTGCCGGGGCGCACAGGGCAGGCTCCGGGGCCTTCTCTAAAAAGAAGCCGCCCCTGAAGCCAGAGGGACTGCCCAAAGTGGGGCTGGGGGTGTGGAGCCTACACTGATGCTCTCAGGCCATTTCCACTCTTGCTGGTTCTGACGCTCCTTTCTTTTGCTGCAAGCAACCCTACTGGAAAACTGGGAAATGTCCAACAATGAAGTTAGGACAGTGGCCCACAAAACATCCGATTCCAACCTGCGTCCTAAGGTGTAAAGACACAGACTAAAGACCCAAGATACAGTGAGCCTTTAACACGTTCTCCTGTGTTTTTCCTATTTCTCTATTCCTTCTCCACGTCCGGTGGGGTTCTCTACCCTCTCTCCATCCAACGTGCCAATGGCCCCTCTTTTCTCTTTAACTCTCGCCACGTTTCCCTCCTTTCTTCCACGTGCGCCCAACGGTACCGCCCAGAAAACGAACTAGATGCGTTGGACAGGGCACGCGCGCATTAGGAACGCCAGCTAGACGGAGCCCTGGGATCCTGGGGGTGGGGTGGGGGTCCCCGCAAACCTTGCCGGGCGAGCAGGGTTTTGCCCTCCGGCGCCTCTAGCGGCGCCTCCCGTAGGTCTGACTAGTGAGGCCTGAGTTGCAGGGACTGAATGGCAGACTGAGACTGAGTAGGAACAGGCCATGAGGTCTGCGCAGATCTTACTCTCCCAAGGCCGACTGCTCCTCATGCTGGTTCTGACAGTGCTCCTTGACTCTCTTGCTGAAGATTTAATTTTTCATCCGGAATGGGAGTTTGACTCGTACGAAATCACCATTCCCGAGAAGCTGAGCTTCCGAGGAGAAGCGCAGGGTGTGGTCAGTCCCGTGTCCTACCTACTGCAGTTGAAAGGCAAGAAGCGTGTCCTCCATTTGTGGCCCAAGAGGTTTCTGTTGCCCCGACATCTGCGCGTTTTCTCCTTTACGGAACGTGGGGAACTGCTGGAGGATCGCCCTTACATACCCAAGGACTGCAATTACGTGGGCTCCGTGGAAGAGTCTTTGGACTCTAAAGCTACTATAAGCACATGCCTGGGGGGTCTCCGAGGTATATTCAGCATTGATGCTGAGGATTACCAAATTGAGCCCCTCAAGGCCTCTCCCAGTTTTGAACATGTCGTGTATCTCCTGAAGAAAGAGCAGTCTGGCAGTCAGGTTTGTGGTTTAAGTGATGATGAACTAGAATGGCAGATGGCCCCTTATGAGAATCAGGCTAGGCTAAGGGACTTTCCCGGATCCTATAAGCACCCAAAGTATTTGGAATTGGTCCTGGTCTTCGATCAAAGTAGGTACAGGTTTGTGAACAACAATCTTTCTCAAGTCATACATGATGCCATTCTTCTGACTGGGATTATGGACACCTACTTTCAAGACGTTCGTATGAGGATACACTTAAAGGCTCTGGAAGTATGGACGGATTTTAACAAAATACGCGTTGGATATCCAGAGTTAGCGGAAGTTTTAGGCAGATTTTTGATATATAAAAAGAATGTGTTAAATGCTCGGCTCTCATCAGATTGGGCACATTTATATCTTCAAAGAAAATTTAATGATGCTCTTGCGTGGTCGTTTGGAAAAGTCTGTTCTCTAGACCTTGCTGGATCAGTGAGTACTTTACTAGATAGGAATATCCTTGCCCCCGCCACCTGGTCCGCGCACGAGCTGGGTCATGCCGTGGGGATGTTACATGATGAGCAGTACTGCCAGTGCAGGGGCCGGCTTAACTGCATCATGGGCTCAGGGCGCGCTGGGTTTAGCAATTGCAGTTACATCGCTTTTTTTAAACACGTCTCTTCGGGAGCAACGTGTCTAAATAATATCCCAGGACTTGGTTATGTGGCTAAGAGATGTGGCAACAAAATCGTAGAAGACAGGGAGGAATGTGACTGTGGTTCCCCGGAGGAGTGTAATAAAGATCGGTGTTGCCAATCAAACTGTAAGTTGCAACCAGGTGCCAACTGTAGCACTGGACTTTGCTGTCACGACTGTCAGTTTCGTCCATCTGGTTACGTTTGTAGGCAGGAAGAAAATGAATGTGACCTTGCAGAGTACTGTGATGGGAATTCAAGTCACTGCCCAAATGACCTTTATAAGCAGGATGGAACCCCTTGCAAGTATGAAGGCCGTTGTTTCAGGAAGGGGTGCAGATCCAGATATATGCAGTGCCAAAGCATTTTTGGGCCTGATGCCAGGGAGGCTCCCAGTCAGTGCTATGATGCAGTTAACTTAATAGGCGATCAGTTTGGTAACTGTGAGATTACAGGAATTCGACATTTTAAAAAGTGTGACAGTGAAAATTCAATATGTGGCAGGCTACAGTGTATAAATGTCGAAACCATTCCTGATTTGCCAGAGCATACGACTATAATTTCTACTCATTTACGGGCAGAAAATCTCATGTGCTGGGGCACAGGCTATCATCTATCTATGAAACCCATGGGGATACCTGACGTGGGTATGATAAATGATGGCACCTCCTGTGGGGGAGACCGGGTATGTTTTAAGAAAAATTGTGTCAATAGCTCAGTCCTGAAGTTTGACTGTTTGCCTGAGAAATGCAACACCCGAGGTGTCTGCAACAACAGGAAAAATTGCCACTGCATGTATGGCTGGGCACCCCCATTCTGTGAGGAGGCGGGGTATGGAGGGAGCGTCGACAGTGGGCCTCCAGGACTGCTAAGAGGGGTGATTCCCTTGTCGATTCGGATCATGTCCATCATAATGTTTCGCCTTATTTTATTAATCCTTTCCGTGGTTTTTGTGTTTTTCCGGCAAGAGATAGGAAACTATTTAAAACCCAACAAGGAAAAGATGCCACCACCCGAAGCAAAAACTGGACAGGAAGAATCTCAAGCAAAAACCAAACGGGGAGCTTCTAAAGCAAAAACCAGACAGGAAGAATCTAAAACAAAAGCTGGACAGGAAGAATCAAAAGCACAAGCTGGACAGGAAGAATCAAAAGCACAAGCTGGACAGGAAGAATCTGAAGCAAAGGTTGAAAGTAAACCACCCAAAGCAAAGAGTGTCAAGAAACCAAAAAAGTAACCAGGGAACCCACACTCATTCAGTCACTTATTTAACCCGCTAATCATTTAACCAAAGGCTTTTCATCCTTCTCCCAATAATTTTTTACTTCAGTTTTTCTCACAAGCTTTGATTAGCAAATAAATGACATTCTTGTTTTGGAAACCAACCAGTGCATGCTACTTCTCTAGTATTCACTTGCCCCCAGCTTGTGATCAAGTTGTATCTTGAAAATCACGCTCTCATGGCTTTTCCACACACTGAAGCTCTGAAAGTGGTGGGTTTCCTAGAATGACCGTGGTATTTAAAGTACAGCCTTGTTTCTGAGAATCCCAGGGAACAAAGCAATTGTCTGCTTCTCCCTCTACCTCCCCCAACTTGATCCACGTGAACATCCGCGCCTACACCCGTGCTGATCAATAAATGCTGACAACACATTTTGTGAATAGAAAACGTTTCTCTAAGCATTTTCAGTATTTCAGGTGATCTCAGATGGGTTAAGGACACTGGTCTGTCCTAACTCTTGCATTGCACCACAGTGCAATGATGACATGATGCCAGGCCCAGGCGGTGTCCCGGAGCAAGGCTGTTAACATTTTTGTGTTTGCCGTGTCTGCCTGCTGGGGCAGTTCTTCTGTGAGTGTGTGTGTGCTGAGAGGCACCTGGCCCTATGTTGGCCACTCTGCTTAGTAGAACAAGGTCCTTTCACTCCCAAGGACCCCTGCACCTCTGCCTCCACCTCTTCCTTCCCCTCTGCACAACACTTTGGGTGGGAGGAGGGGACTGAGGGGTGCCTTAGCAGGAGTCAGTATCCACTTCGTACATCCAAGCGGGGTTTGTCCCTCAGATTTGTGTCAGCTGAAGGTTTTCGGTCTTGTTCCCGAAAGACTGAAGGTTTTCGGTCTTGTTGTGTTCAGCCGGGTCTTCCTGCTGTTCTCTCGTCTTACCTCAGTGCTCCTCTCCCTCCTCAGGTAACACGGCAGGCCTGCAGTACCCCGTCCCAGTCTCCTGTTTCTTAGTCACATTTCTAATTAAAGACGCACTTGGGGCAGTCTCATAGGGAAGGTTGGTCCCCAGCCTTTTTTCTCAGCATGTGTGCTGGGAGCATTCTAAGAACTTCATGTGTGTTATTAACATGCATCCACTGCTGAAAACAGCTCCATGAGATAGGTGTTATTATTTTCTGATTTTACAAAAGAGAAACTGAGGCACCGTAAAGTTAAATGACCTGCTCAAAGTTCCACAGTTAATAAGTAATGACATTATTCAAGAAAATTGTATATGAAAATTAGGACATTCAATTGAGAGGATTTATCTAAAAATCATAAGGATATTTACGCACTAGGATGTTTAAGAAATTGATTGTGGGCCGAGCGTGGTGGCTCAAGCCTGTAATCCCAGCACTTTGGGAGGCCGAGACGGGTGGATCACTAGGTCAAGAGATCGAGACCATCCTGGTCAACATGGTGAAACCCCGTCTCTATTAAAGATACAAAAAAAAACTAGCTGAGCATGGTGGCGCGTGCCTGTAATCCCAGCTAGTCGGGTGGCTGAGGCAGGAGAATTGCCTGAACCCAGGAGGCGGAGGTTGGGGTGAGCCGAGATCGTGCCATTGCACTGCAGCCTGGGTAACAAAAGTGAAACTCTGTCTCAAAAAAAAAAAAAGAAAAAAGAAATTGATTGTGATAAATATAATATCGACCGTCTTAACCACTTTTGTGTTCAGCAGTGTTAAGAACATTTACACGGTTGTGCAAATCATCTCCAGAACGCTTTTCATTTTGCAAAACTGAAACTCCATACTCATTAAGCAACAATTCTCGATTCTTCCCTCCCTTAACCTCTCCCAACCAATATCCCACTTTCTGTATGAATTTGGCTAATCTAGGTACTTCATATAAATAGACTCTTACAGTGTTTGCCCTTTTGTGATTGGCTTATTTCATTTAGACAGTGTCTTCAGGGTTCATCTATGTTGTAGTATTTTGTGTTGGAACTGCCTTCGTTTGTAAGGCTGAATGATACTTAGATGTGTCTGTGTACCACATCGTGTCTAACCATTCTTCACTGATGGGCACTTGGACACAGCACACACGCACTCACAGAACTGCCCCTGCGTTCACCTTTTGCCTATTGTGAAGAATGCTGCCATGAACATGGGTATACATGTCTCTGCTTTCAGTTCTTTTGGCTACATATCCAGAAGTGGAACTGCTAGATCATAGGGTAGTTCTATTTTTAATTTTTTAAGGAATTGCCATACTGTTTCCCATAACAGCTGCATCTTTTTATGCATTCCCACTAGCAGTGCAAAGATGTTCCAACTTCTCTACCTCCTCCCCAACGCTAGTATTTTCTGGTTTTTAGATAATAGCCATTTTAATGGGTGTAACATGGTGTCTCATTGTGGTTATGATTTGCATTTCTCTAGTGATTAGTGACATTGTGTGTCTTTTCCTGCACTTATTGGCCATAAGATTGTCTTTTTTGGAGAAATGTGTATTCAAATCTTTTGCCCGTTGTTTGAGTTGTTTGCTATCTTTTTTGTTAAATTGTAGGAGCTCTTTAGATATTCTGGATATTAATCCTTTGTCTAGATATATGATTTGAAGGTACTTTCTCCCATTCTGAGGGTTACTTTTGCATTTTGTTGATGCTGGGCTATGATGCACGGAAGTTTTGGTGCTTCAGTCATGACGTCTTTGCCCACGCTTATGTCTTGAGTGTGTTGCCTGGGTTTCCTTCTAGGGTTTTTATGGTTTTAGGTCTTATGTTTAAGTCTCTAATTCATCTTAAGTTTTGTATAAGGTATAAGGAAGGGATCCAGTTTCAGCTTTCTGCATATAGCTAGCCAGTTTTACCAACACCATTTATTCAATAGGGAATTCTTTTACCATTGCTTGATTTTGTCAGGTTTGTCAAAGATCAGCTGGCTGTAGATGTGTGGTGTTATTTCTGAGGCCTCTGTTCTGCTCCATTGCTCTGCTTTGGTACCAGTACCATGCCGTTTTTGTTACTCTAGCCTTGTAGTATAAAGTCAGGTAACGTGATGCCTCCACTTTGTTCTTTCTGCTTAGGATTGTCTTGGCTATGTAGGCTCTTTTTTGGTTCCGTATGAAATTTAAAGTAGTTTTTCCCAATTCTGTAAAGAAAGTCAATGGTAGCTTGATGGGGATAGCACTAAATCTATAAATTACTTTGGGCAGTTTGGCCATTTTCATTATATTGATTCTTCCTATCCATGAGCATGAGATGCTTTCCCATTTGTTTGTGTCCTCTGATTTCCTTGAGCAGTGGTTTACAGTTATCCTTGAAGAGGTCCTTCACATCCGTTGTTTTCCTGTTTTGGCAGAAAACCACCATTGGCATTTTGATAGGCATTGAATTAAATCTGTAGATTACTTTGGATAGTACTGACATCTTAATAATGTTATGTTTTTCGTCTGTGAGCACGGATATCTTTCTATTTATTTGTGTCTTAAATTTACTTCAGTGATGCTCTATAGTTTTTAGCATCTGAAACTTTCATTTGTGTAGTTAAGTTTATTCCTGTTTTGTTATTTTTGGTGCTACTATATGGAATTGTTTCTTTAATACCTTTTTGAGATTGTTGTACAGAAGCACAACTGATTTTCGTGTATTGATTTTGTATCCTACAACTTCGCTGAATTTATTAGTTCTAACAGTCTGTGTGTTTGTGTGTGTGCAATCTCCAGAGTTTTCTACATAAAAATTATGTCATCTTTGAAAAGAGGTCATTTTACCTCTGACTTTCCAGTTTGAATGCTTTTATTTTTGCTTCTTGCCTAATTGCTCGCATTTGAACTTCCAGTACTTTGATAAGTAGAAGGGGTGAAAGCCAGCTTGCCTGTCTTACTTCTGATCACAGAGGAAAGGCTTTCAAGTTTTCACGATTAAGTATAATACCAGCTGTGGGCTTTTCATATACAGCATTTACTGTGTTGAAGCGGTTTTCTTTTATTACTTTTTTGAGTGTTGTAATCATAAAAGCATGTTCAATTTTGCCCACTATTTTTTCTGTATTAATTGATATGATCAAAAGTTCTTTTTTTCTATTTTGTTAATGCAGGGTATTATAGTCATTCATTCTCCTATGCTGAATCATCATCTACGCATTGCAGGAACAAATTTCACTGGGTCAGGCTGTATAATCCATTCACCGTTCTATTGAATTCAGTATGTTAGCATTTTGTTGAGGATTTTTGCAGCTATGCTAATCAGAGATATTGTCCAGTAGATTTTATTAATGGTAGTTTATTGTCTGTCCTTTGTATAAGGTTACTACTGGCCTCATAAATTATTGTTTCCATCACTTCAATTTTTTGGAAGTGTTAGGGAAGGATTCGTTTTAATTTTTCTTTAATTATTTGGTAGAATTCACCAGTGAAGAAATCTGGTCCTGGACTTTTCTTTGATGAGAAGTTTTTAATTATGGATTCAGTCTACTTGCTAGTTATTCATCCATTTAGTTTTTCCATATATTCATAATTCAGTCTTGGAAGGTTGTGTGTTTCTAAGAATTTATCCATTTTATCTATGTTATTCAATTTGTTGGCAGACAATTGTTCATATTAATCTCTTAAAATCCTTTTTATTTCTGTAAAATTGTAATGTTCCCTCTTTCATTTTTGATTTTAGTTATCTGGTCCTCTCTTTTAGTCATCTAGAAGGTTTGTGTATTTTGTTGATATTTTCCAAGAACCAATTCTTGGTTTCATTAATTTTCTCTATTGCTTTTCTGTTTTCTAATTCATTTGTCTCTCTAGTATTTCCTTCTACTAGCTTTGGGTTTAGTTTTTTTTCTTCTTCTACTACTAAATTAAGATGTTGTTTATTTGATATGGTTCTTTTTTTTTTTTTAGACGGAGTTTCGCTCTTGTTACCCATGCTGGAGTGCAATGGCACGATCTCGGCTCACCGCAACCTTCGCCTCCTGGGTTCAGGCAATTCTCCTGCCTCAGCCTCCCAAATAGCTGGGACTACAGGCATGCACCACCATGCCTAGCTAATTTTTTGTATCTTTAGTAGAGACAGGGTTTCACCATGTTGACCAGGATGGTCTTGATCTCTTGATCCACCTGCCTTGGCCTCCCAAAGTGCTGGGATTACAGGCGTGAGCCACCACGCCCGGCCCTGAGATGGTTCTTTTACTTAATGTAAATGTTTATAACTTACATTTTCCTCTGGCACTGCATTTGCTATAGTCCATAGTTTTGAGATGCTGCATTTACACTTTTATTTGCCTCCAAATATTTTCTAATTTCCCTTATGATTTATTCTTTGGTATTTATTCTGTACAAAAACGTGTTCTTCATTATCCACATATCTGTTAATTTCCTACTTTTCTTTCCATGATTGACTTTTAGATTCATTCTATTGTAATTGGAAAAGATACTTTGTATGATTTCAATCATTTAAAATTTTTTAAGACCTGTTTTGTGGCCTATCATATGGTATATTCTGGAAATATTCCATTTGCATTTGACAAAAATTTGTTTTCTGCTGTTATTGCATGGGGTGTTCTGTGTAAGTGTAAAAGTCTATGGTCTATAGTCATGTTCAAGTCCTTTGTTTCATCATCAGTCTTTTGACCGGTTGTTCTATCCATTATAAAAGTAAAGTATATCACCTTCAACTGTGATTGTAGTGCTATTTCCCCCTCAACTGTGTCAATGTTTGCTTCATATGTTTTGGAGTTGATATTTGGTGCATATATATTTATGATTACCATTTCTTCTTTGTGAAATTCAATATATGTCCTTCTTTGCATCTTGTAATGCTTTTTGAAATAAAGACTATTTTGTGTAATATAAGTATAGCTACCTGCTCTCTTTTGCTTACCATTTGCATGGAATATTTTTTCTAACTTTTCCCTTTTAACCTGTATGTGTCCAAAGATCTAAAGTGAATTTCTTGTAGACAGCATATACTTGAGTCCTATTTTCTTATTCTACCAGTATTTGCCTTTTATTGGAAAGGTTAACTTTTAAAGCAATTACAGTCATACATCACTTAACAATTGGGATACATTCTAAGAAATGCATCTAAAGGTAATTTTGTCATATAAACACCATAAAATGTACTTACACAAAGCTAAATGGTGTAACCTACCACACACCTAGAATATATGAGACAGCCTATTGCTCCTAGGCTACAAACTTGTACATAATGCTACTGTACTGAATACTGTAGGCAATTGTTACACAATGGTAAGTATCTGTACATCTAAATGCAAAAAGGATACAGTAAAATATAGTATTCAATATAACAGATGCCAAAATAAGGCACTTTCCATGGATGGAGCTGGCAGGACTAGAAATTACTCTGGGTGACTCCACGAGTCAATGGTGAGTGAATGTGAAGACTTGTCTACTACTATGGCTTTATACAGTACACCCAGGCCACACTAAATTTATTTTGAAATATTTTTCTTCAACAATAAATTAACATTGGCTTACGATAACTTTTCTACTTTATAATCTTAATTTTTTTCTTAATTCTTTTGTAGGAAAACACAGCTTAAAACACAAACATTGCATAGCAATAAAATTCT
>CM052659.1:111166940-111197590 GCA_028533165.1 Leontopithecus rosalia
ATCAGATCAAGGAAGGCAAGATTTCTGCACTCCTGAAGGTTATATTCTTAAGCTATCTCTGAGTGTAATGAGGACCAACACTATAGATCTATAGTTATGAGATGATGTCGGTATGTAAAAAGAACAACAATAATAGGTTTAGTATGTATTAAGTGCCGGCTGCTAGAGCTTGAATAATTACAAAGGGGAGGGAGAAATTATTTCAGGCAGCAGAGTTGTATGATTAAAGCATGACTACAAGAATAAAATGAGAAATGGACTGGTTTGCCTGAAGTCCAGGGGTTGGATATGGGAATAGTTGGGGACAACATTTGAGAGATAGATAAGGAACCACTGGAGACTTGTGAGCAGGAAAGTGACACAATAAAATTGATGCTGACAGAGTAAACATGGAATCTGTGGTGATATCCCCTTTATCATTTTTTATTGCATCTATTTGATCTCTTTTTTCTTTTTTATTAATCTGGCTAGTGGTCTGTCTATGTTGTTGATCTTTTCGATATTTTGTAGCCTGGCCCAGAAAAACAAGACCCAGACCTGCCTCCAAATTTAGTCACCCATTATTACTAAAAACCTGATTATTTCTTTCTTAGTAATCATACTTATACTATATTTACTAAATCCTCTTCTTCCAATTCCTCAAATAATGCTTTCATTGAAAGAGTCCTTCTCCCACCTTTTACAGAAAGGACACATAAAAATCATCTCATTAAACAGAATTTATGCCTCAGTCCTATAAAATAATAATTCAAGATACTGGTTATAGGTTGACTTAATATCATTTCTACACATTAGATTCCTGCATGTCCTTTATGACCTGTTTTAAAAGAGAGTTAGTTTTGCTTATGGAAAAATTTCATCTCTGTAGATTTATATATTTTTATCTCTGTAGATTTATATTTTTTTCTGGGCTGCCAGAAAAAAACTATCAAATATTTATTTTGTTTGGAGCCTTCAATTTGAGACACTTTAATCAACTCATCTCTGTTGCATATTATTTATCTCTCCTACTTTCTTTGGTTAGATTCTGTTTTAAACTTCTGTGTTCTATCTTTCATGGCACTCTGATTTCTAAACTACATCAAGTAGATGGAGTGTAAATATTAAAAACAGGATGCCACATCAGCCTCTTACCTTAAAAAACAGAAAAGTGATTCTAATTATTCTAATTACAGATTTATAATTGCAGCTATATTAAGAGATCAAGGTGAAGTTAAATATGCACATGTAACATCAACCCCATACTGCCTATTACAAAAAAATATTAGGCAAGAAAGATCATGTATTTTTCATGGCATCATGAAATTTGCTTGGAGAAAGAAACTGAATAATTCAGAATAAATGTAGTCATAAATGTCTTTAAAATATCTCCATAAAATTTAACTTATAACTAAATAACAGTACCTTCCATAACTTACTGAAAGCTATTGAAAATGTAACTCAGCCCAGCATGAGATATATATTTTCATAACACATTTTAAAACAAGGAGTGTGTGTGTCAGCTTCATCTTAAATTCAGCAAGACAGAGATACAAAATAAATTCATATAAATCTTGAAAAATCTAAAGAAAACAATTCCAGTCACAATTTAGTGCTAACCCTGATACTTTTCTATAGTCAATGGCACCAATGATACTTGTATTATCCTTTCAATCCAAAGCCGAAAATTGTTATGATTCTGATCATAACATTTCTGATCTACCTATTTCTTCAATGAGTACACTTGTAGCCACTTGAAAACGAGGCCTCATACATCGCTTTATATAAAATATAATTCATTGATGGGAAAATGGCTTCTATAAACATAGCCACTTACATTTCTACCTTCATTCCCAACATTTTCAAAATATTTGCCACCCACTAGGCCTCCTAATTTTGTTTTTCGGTGTTGGTTTTAAAACAGTTCAGTAGTTTTAAAGTAGGTGACTATTAAAAAGGAGAAAAGGAAAGCTAAAGACCGATAAAAGTTGTCTAAGATTGCCCTTGAGTCACGTTTAGAGAGGACCAGAGTCAAGATTTAAGAGTTTAGAATTTCTGCCTTTTGTCTGCATTATACCTAGAAAACAATCTAGAAAAAGTGGGAGGCAGGTTTTTGGCTAAGCTTCAAATCACACATCTCTGAGGCTACAGAGACATGGGCTTGTTTGGAGTTAGAAAAATTTGTGGCATGTAGATCTAACAAAGAAAAATATTTTATTTTCAAATGACAGGTTGAGTATCCTTATCCAAAATTCTTGGGCCAAGTAGTGTTTTGGATTTCTGATTTTTTAGATTTGGGAATATTTACATATACATGAGAAATCTTGGGAATGGAACCCCAAAGTAAAGGTAAAATTCAGTTATGTTTCATATATACCTTATACAGATAGCCTAAAGTTAATTCTACAAACCCTTTTAAGTAATTTTGTGCATGAAACAAAGTTTGTGTTAAATACTCACAAGTGGAATTTCCTGTATGTGGTGTCATGTTGGTGCTCAAAAAGTTTCAGATTTCGGAGCACTATGGATTTCAGATTTTCAGATTAGGAATCTGTAATAACAAAAACAACAATTTTATCTTTTTCTTTATATATGTTATAATATTCCTTATATTTCAGTTACATTATCTTTATTGAGGTGGCTTATCATCACATAGTTTAAAGGATCCAATAGTTTGTAAAATTATATTACAATGAAACAGTAGTCCTCTCCTCCCACCTATATTTCACCAGTCTTATAGAAAAGCACTCAACAATTGTAGCCTTCTCTTAATCTGTGAGAAAACAAAGAAAAAAAACCACTTATCTGAAGAATGTAAAGTGCTTTTAATTACCAGGCCCAGAGAAACATTAAAATGAGACAGCAATCATACCATACTCCCTTCTTTGAGCTATGTAGTCCTTTCCTGAAACTGCCTGTACAGCCAATCATCAATCAATGTCATTTTTGTAAACTAATGAGACTTCCTGACAAATAACTCTGTATCAGTCCACACCCTGCCCCCTTCAATGCCTTTAAAAATCCACTTGCAACTGCTTCTAAACAGTGTATATTCAGGACAACTTGAATCTATGTTCTAGGGTTGCAATCCTCAGGCTTGGCCAAAATAAACTCTCTTATTTACATTAATTGTGCCTCAGCTTCTTCCTTTAAGGTCAACAACTTCATAAACCTAAATAAGGTTCATTTTGCTACTTCTACACTTTTTATTTTAATTTTAAACAATGTTTATTGATATCCCACTAGAAAAGCTAAGAAGTTAGCTAAGGGTGCAGTGTGATCTCGGCTCACTGCAACCTCTACCTCCTGGGTTCAAGTGATTCTTCTGCCTCATCCTCCCGAGTTGCTGGGGCTACAGGTGTGTGCCACCACGCTCTGCTAGTTGTTGCATTTTTACTAGTGATGGGGTTTCACTGTGCTAAACAGGATGGTCTTGGTCTCCTAGCCTCATGATCTGCCCATCTCAGCCTCCCAGTGTGCTAGGATTAGAGGCCTGGAGACCTCACACAGCCAAGAAGTAATTATTATTATACCCAGGCTATCTGAAAAGATCTCAATTTTAGACACATTTAGTTAACAGCTTGACATGGCACTGAATTTTAGATTTCCATTTTCTCCTCGAAGTTTGAAGTTATGACATCTAACTTCCAGTACTGCTGTGGGCACACGACTATGTTTACCAATCCTTGTGAGTAATTTTATTTTTTGAAATTCTGCATCCTTCAAAAGATCTCTTTGTCTCTGGTATTCTGAAATGTCCTAATGACGTCCTCTGATGTGGATCTAATTTCCACTATTGACCTAGGTACTAAGTGAACTGTTTCCAACTGGAAACTTATGCCTTGGCACATTTTCTTGAGTTAATTATCTCACGTATATCCCTCTCATTTTCCATTTTCTCTTTCTTAAACTCCTATTGTTTGAATAATAGGAGTATCATCCTCTTTGATTTGACCTGAAGTTTTATCACCTTATTTCCTCATTTCTTTCACTTAATCTTTTCTTCTTTCATCTGTACCCACTTGCTAGGCCCACACTCATTCCGTTTTTTTTTACTAATGCAGTGAATAATTTATGACTGCTACTTCGGCACTACTTGTCCCCTCCTATCAGCCTCCGATTTCAACCTGCTGTAGGTTTCCCATCAGGTGGTACCCACTTCATTCTTTGAGACTTCTTTCCTAATTTTCACTGGGTCTGAATCAGAACTTCATCAGTAATTTTTCAGCCCTCAGCCTTCACTTTCCTTACAGTTAATTTTGCACTGAAGTTCGTTATTGTTACCTTTTTTCGTATGGTTGCCATGAAGAGGCATGCTTTTCTTTGTTATTAACAAAAACCAGTCATTAGCAACCATTTAACTTATATGTGTTGAAAGAAACAATTTTACACCATCATTTTTCTGATATTTGATAAATCAAGGAGACTTTTTAGAGCCCTTCCAATTCTTAAGGTGATTCTTAACCTTAAGATTTCTGCTCTAGATTTCTACCCACTGGCTCATGGGTCTGATCATTTGAGTTCCGTGATTAAAGCATCACTTTCTAATCTGGCCACTTCTGCAGAGTCAGAAACTGGCATCAAAATAACACATAGCCTTCCAGATTCATGAAGGTTTTCCCTTACATAAATTTTTACAACTTCCTCTGCAGGAGCAAATTATTGCACATTAGATTTTATTTTCTACCTATTCAAATATGTTTCCAATTATTAATTTATATTCATTCATGTATTCCAATTATTCAGTTGGGGGGTGTATGGATGTGTTGTTAAATGACTGAAAATGATGCATACAATATTTAGCCTTAAAATGTTGTTTTTTATCTATTATACATCTGAAACGAGCTGTCAGCCTTAATTTTCCATGACTAAAATGAAAGTTTTCCCATTGAACAATTAAGTAATAACTTAGAATGACTTTATAGCTGTCCCCATTTTATTACACATTCAAAGAGTCAGCCTATGTAAAATCTTAAATGAAAAAGGAAGGATTCAAATCTCCAGAGACTGGTTTCAAGCCAATGCCATAAACCCTACAACTCTTGCAAGGAGATATTAGTAAAATAATTACATAACTTAGTCAAAGTTAAATTACAGAGCAAACTCTACATATCTTAATGGCCCACCCAGCCCAGCTACGACTCCAAAATGCCACATCCCCTATTACAGAAGAACAAATCATTTTCCGTTTGTGTGCACCCTGCCCTGGTACATGGTTCTGGCCCTAACCCCATACAACATGGCCCTGGCAGTATCCCTGTTGCTGTCCTGTCATGGTCCTTGCCCTGCTGTGGCTTTGCCTTGGTCCTGACATTGCCCTTCCCTGGTCCTGGTCCCAGCCTTGTCCCTGCCCCGGCATTTCTCTGGCACTGGTCTGGACCCTGGCCCTGCATTGTACCTGTGCTACCTTTGTCCTGCCTTTGCTCTGTGCTATCCTGGACTGGCTCTTCCCTGTGTCAGTGCTAACCTGGCCCTGCCTTGTCCTTGTCCTCCCATTGCCCTCCCCAACCCTATCCTGGACCTGAACCCTCCCTGATCCGGCCCAAGCACTGTATTGCATCAAACCTGACTCAGCCCAGGACATTCCCTGACCCTGCCTCAGCCTGTGCATTTGGCTCAGTGTCACTCAGTACTGGCACAATCTGGCCTTGCCTTGGCAATTGCCCTGCCATCTCTAAGGCCTGGCTCTGGTCCTGCCCTACCCTGGCAGGACCCTGGCAGCCCTGATCCTGATCCCACCATATTCCTGGCCCTGACCCTACATGGCTCTTTCCTCTGTGTCCTGGTCTTTACCTCATCCTGCATTGGCCTTGAACTGGTCCTGAACTACCCTGACTCTGCCTTGCCCTGGTGCTGCCCTGGACTGACACCTGACCTACATTGTCCATGACATTACTGTGGTCCTACCCTGCCCTCCTCTGTCCTGTCCCTGCCATGCGCTGGGCCCAGTGCTTCCCTGGCCCTGTTCCTAGTCCTGGTCCTGCTGTGCCTCTGCCCTGCTCTTGGCTATGCCCTGTGCTACCTTAGTCATGCTCTGCCCTAGCCCTACCACACCCTGGCCCAGCCGTTGACTTTTCCTAGTCCTGGATCTGTGCTGGCTGTGCCATTGCTGTAACTCTCACTAGCCCCACCTTGGACTGGCACTACACTGGCCCTGGCAATTTCTGGTCCTACACTGGGCATCCACTGACACAGGACCCACCGTAGGCCTGCCTTTTTCCTGGCTCTTCTGTGGACTTGCCCTTGCCCTGGCCCCGTTCTGGCCCTGCCTTGTTGTGGGAAGTTCGATGTCCCTGCACTGCCATCCTGACCCTGTCCTTACTCTACACTGGCTCTGTCCTGCCTTGGCTCTCAGCTACCCTACCCCAACCCTTCCCTGACCCTATACTGGCCATGCCATGTCCCTGTCCTCACCCTGAGTCTGTCCTGATCCTGCATCTGCTCCTGGAATTGGTCTTGTCACGTCCATTGACTGTGACCTTACCCCTGGTTTTTCCCTGGCCATGACCCAGCCCCAGTCCTGTCCTGTCTCTGGCCCTGCCCGCTTCTGGCCCTGCTCTTCCCCAGCCCAGAATGGGCACTGCACTACCCATTACTCTGCCCCTACCCTGCCCTACGCTACCCATGTCAGGGTCCTTCCCTGGGCCTGGACCTGACTTGGCCATGGCCCTTACCCTGCAACTTGCCTTGCCATAGCCTTGACCCTCACGTGGCCCTGGGTCTGCCCTGGCTCTGGCCCTAGCACTGCCTTGGCCCTGGCCCTGCCCAGGCCCCTAGTTACACTTGCCTTTCTGTGGCCCTCTGCTATGCCAGCCCTGCCATTCCCTGGCCCTGCTCTGATCATGCCCTTGACATTTGGCCTGGTCCTGCAGTGTCCTTTCCTGGCCCAGCCTACCTGCCTTAACCCAGCCCTTTCCTGGTCCCACCCTAGCCCTGCCCTTATCAAAGCCTTGACCCCAAATCTGCTCTTGCCCTTCTCTTGCTCTTCCACGTTCTGGCGTTGCCCTTGGCATGCATGCCTGCACTTGCCCTCTCTGCATTCACAGGACCTTGTCCTTATCTTCTCAATGGTCTTGCCCTAACCCTGGCCCTATTTTATCATCCTATCTCTTGGCACTGTACTGGCCCCCCCATAACCTGACCAACTGCTTACCTGGCCCCGTTCCTAGTCCTGCCCCTATTACGGCCCTGCCCTGCGTTATCCTAGCCCTGTACTGCACTGTCTCTGTCCCTATCCTGGCCTTCTCCTGCCCTGTCCCTACCTTTCCTTTGTCCTAGTTTTGGTTCTGCCCAGGCCCTGCCCTGACTCTGGACCTTCCCTGGTCCTGCCTTCTCCATGCTCCTGCTCTTGAATTGGTCCTATCTCTGGACCAGTCTTGGCCCCGCCTTTTCCCTGGCCTCTCTCTGGCCTTGTCTTTGTCTTGGTCCCTTTCTGGCTCTGCCTTGTTGTGGGACCTGCTCTGTCCATGGCAAGGACATGGCCCCTGGCCGTGCACTGATCCTGGCCTGGCTCTGTGCTATCCTAGTGCTACCTTGTCCTTGATCTTGCCCTGTTCCTGGTCTTGCCCTTTTTCCCTGACCCTGCCTGCCTTGGCCCTCACTCTGTCCCTAGCCAAGAGCTGTCCCCAGCCCTGACCTTTGACTGCCACTTCCCTAGCTCCTGACCATGGTCCTGCCATGGTTCTGGCCGTAAGAATGCCCTGCCCCAGCTATGTTCTAGACCTGGCCATGGATCTGCCCCGGCCCTGGCCTTGACCCTTCCTTGCTTAAGTCCTTACCTGACCCTAGCCTGCCCCTGACACTGTCCTGGTTCTGATTTGCCTGGGCCCTACCCTGGTACACTGCCCTGGCCTTAGCCCTGACACTGGCACTGGCACTGTCCTAGCCCTGGTCCTAGCCCTGCTGTGGCTTAATTTGGTCCTGACGTTTCCCTTTCCTGGTCCTGGTCCTGGCCCTGCTCCAGTGCTTTTCTCACTCTGGTCTGGACCGTAGGCCTGCACTGGAACTGCCCTGTCTTTACCCTATACTATCCTGGCCTGTCTCTGCTCTGTGCTGGTGCCGAACTGGCCCTGCCATGACCTGATTCTTCCATCATGTTGCCCAACCCTGCCCTGGGTTTGTCGTGGACTTTCCATGTCCCTGACCCCTCCCTGATCCTGCCCTAGCCCTGTTCTGGATCTAACCCTCTTAGCCCTGGTGCTTCCTCAGCCTTTGCACTCAGGGCTCTGTTTCACAGCCCTAGCACAATGTGAACGACCGTGGCACTTGGCCCACTCGTCCTGCCATAGCCGTGACCCTGAATTGGCCCTGTATTGGCCCCACCATACCCTCTCTATGACCTGGCTCTGGTCCCTGCCCTGCCCTAGCACAGCCCTGGACCTTGCCCTTGTCCTGCCATATTCGAGGTCCCATCCCTACACTTGTCCTGGTGCTGACCTGCCACGGCCCTGCCCTTTTGTGCCTTAGCCTTGCCCTCACCCTGCACTGTTCTTACACTGTTCCTGCTCTACCTTGGCACTGCCTTGGTTCATGCCCTGCCTTCTCTGGGCCTGGACATGTATGTTCTTGCACTGGTCCTGCCCTGGGACTACTCTATCTCATGACCCTGTCACTTCTGTGCCCTCGTCTGCCCTGGAGCTGCCTTACCCTGGGCCCAGTGCTTGCCCAAGCCCTGCTCCTAGTCTGGCCCCTGCTACGGTCCTGTGCTGCCTTTGGCCAGACCCTGTGTTACCTTAGTCCTGCTCTGCTCTTACCCTACTCTGGCCGTACCCTGCCCCAGACCAGCCTTTACACTATACCACTCCTGGATCTGCCCTAGACCTTCCTTTTCCCTGGACCCTCCCTAACACTGTCCTTGATCTGGCCCTATCCCTGAATCAACATGGCCTGGCCCTACACTGGCCATGGAAACGTCCTGGCCATGCACCAGGCATACGATGGCACTTGACCCACCCTATTCCTGCCTTTTCTCTGACCCCTCTTTAGCCCTGCGTTGTCCCAGGACCCGTCCTGACTATAGCATGGCACTGACCCTGCCCTGTCCATGCCAAAGACGTAACCCTGCTCTGCCATGTCCTGGTTCTGCCTTGACCACGCCCGTCTCCAGCAATCCCGTGGCTGTCATCACTGTCCGGCATCAGTAATGAACTTACCCTGGCCCTACCCTAGACTTCCATGACCCTCTCTACTCTGACCCTGCCCTTGCCCTGGCCCCTCTCTAGTCCTGCCTTGTTGTAAGCAATGTTCTGTTCATGTGCTGGCCCTGCTCTTCCTGTCCATGCCCTGACATCACCTGGTCCTGTCCTTGGTCTACACTGGCTGTGCTCTGTCATGGCCCTGACCTTGTCCTGGTCTGAGCCTCTGGTCCTGCCATGTCTCTGCCCTGCACTGGGTTCTACCCTACACTGGGTTCTACCCTGTTTCTGGTACTTCTAGGGCCTTGTTCCTATCATATCCCTGGCCCTACCTGCTCTGGACCATAACACTGTCTGTCCTGGCCCAGATGGGCTCTAATCTACCCTGCCCTGCCATCTACCTGCTCTGGTCTGGCCTAGCCCTTCCCTTGATCTTCATTGCACTGGCCTCGCCCTCACCCTGCACTGATACTGCACTGGCTCTCTCTGCCTTGGCACTAGCCCTGCCTTCTCCCTATCGTTCAGCTGGCCTTGGCCCTGACCTGGACCTACCATGTTCATAACATGCCCCTTGCCCTGTCCTGTCCTACTCTGTCCTGGCCCTGAACTGGCCCGACCAGACCCTTGCCCAGTTCTTTCCCTGGCCCTGTTCCTACTCCTACCCTGGCTATAGCTCTGTCCTGATTTTGACCCTACCCTTGCTGTAGTTGCCTTGCTCTGGTCCTACCTTAAACTTGCTGCTCTGCCTTTGCTTTGTCCTGGTTCTAATTCTGCTTGGTTCAGGCCTTACTGTGTCCTTGTCCCTGCATTTTCCCTGAACCGGCCCTGGTCCTGCGCTATCCTCATTATTCCATGTCCCTGACCTCGCCCTGAACCTAGACTTGACCCTTTGCCCTGGCCCTGCCCAGCCATTACCCTGTCCCTAGCCCAGACCTGGCCCCTGCCTCCACCTTGGCCCACCACTGTCCCCGTTCCTGACCCTCATCTTGCCATGACCCTGCTGTTGCCCTGGCCCTGGCATGGACCCTGAGACTGACTTTTCCCTTGATTAAGGTCTTATCGTGACCCTGCCCTGGCCCTGGTTCTGATCCTGTCCTGGGTCTGATTTCCTGGGCCCTACCCTAGTACGCTGTTCTGGTCCTAGCCTTGAGCCTGGCCCCATCACTGTCCTGGCCCGAGCTCTATTGCTGGTCCTACCACAACCCTGGCCCTGTCCCTGCTCTGTGTTTGCCTTGGTCCTGACATTTATCTTTCCTGGTCCCTGTCCCAGCACTGCCCTGGAGCTTCTCTGGCCCTGATCTGGACCCTGCCACTCTATTGGAACTGCTCTGCTTTTAACCTATGCTATCCTGGACTGGCCCACCCTGAGGTGGTGCTTACCTGGCTATGCCATTCTTTAGTCCTCCCATTGCCCTGCCTAACACTGCCCTGGCTGTGTCCTGGCCCAGTCCAGACTCTGATCCTGTCCTGGCCCTGTCTTGGATCTAACCCTGACTCCACCCTGAACCTTCCATGACCCTGCCTCAGCTCTTGCTTTCAGGGCTCAGTGTCACTCAGCCCTGGTACTACCCAGCTCCGTCTTGGAACCTCCTCTACGCACACTATGGCTTGGCTCTTGTCCTGCCCTGCCCTTGCCCTGCCCTGGCTCTAGTCCTGTCACAATCCTAGCTGTGGCTCTACCCTTGACCTGGTCCTGTCCCACCATTACCCTGTGGTTTTGTGCCCTGGCCTTATCCTCACCCTACATTGCCTTAGCACTGATCCTGCTCTACCCTGGCTATGCCTTCCTCTCCCTGTCCTTGCCCTGGTCCTGCACTGGCTAATCCTGGGCTTATTCTGTCCATGACGTGGCCCAGGCCCTGCTCTCCTCTGCCCTGACCCTATCATGCACTGGGCCCAGTGTTTTCTTGGCCCTTTTCCTAGTCCTGCTCCTGCTCTGACCCTCCTTGCTTGTATCCATGCCCTGTGCTACCTTAGTTCTGCTCTTCCCTGACCCTATGCTGGCCATAACCTTCCCTGCATTTCCTTTCCCTTGTTGTGGTACTGGTTTTTCCCTGGCCTTGCCGTTAGCCTGGACCCTCCCTAGGCATGCTCTTGCTCTGGCCGTGTCTGTGCCCCAAGTTTGACATGGCCCTACATAGGCCCTGGAAATTCCCTGGCCCCACACCGGCCATGCCTTGGCATTGGACCCATACCTGTCTTTCCCCTGGCCCCTCCTTGGCTCTGTGTTTTCCCTGGACCTACTACAGCTATGGCACAGCGCTCTCCCTACCCTGTCCTGTTCCTACCATGCACTGGTTCTGCCCTGGCCCTGCCTTTCCCCACTCATTACCTGGCCCTGTGCTACCCTAGTTCTGCCTTGGCCCTTAGCTTTCCCTGGTCCTAACCTGGTCTGCCATGGCCCTCCCTACCCTGACTTTGCCCTGCCCTGGTTCTGATTCTGACCTGGCCCAGCCCTTATCTAGGCTCCTCCCTGTCCTTGGCTTTTACTTGGTCCTTCTCTGGCCTTGCACTTGCCCTTGCCCCAGCCTCTTTCGGGACCTGCTTTGTGGGCTCTGCCTGGTCCGTGTCCCAATCCAGACCTATCCTGCACCTACTCTGCCATCCCCTGGTCCTTACTTTCTCTACACTGGTCCTGCCGTGTCTTAGCTACGCACTGCCCTATCCCTATCCTGCCCTGACCCTGCCCTGACCCTGACCTTGCCATGTCCCAATCCCTGGCCCTGCCCTATTTCTGGCTCTGGTCTTTGTTTTGTGATGTCCATGGCTGTGACTCTACCCCTGGTTTTTCCTTGGCCATGTACCAGCCCTGGTCCACTCTTCCTCTTGCCCTTCCCGCTTCTGGTCCTGCCATAGTTCTGCCCTGACTAGACCCTGCGCTATACTGCCTATGCCACAGCTGTGTCCAGGCCCTGACTTGGTCATGGCCCTCACACTGCCACTCATCCTGCCATAGTCCTGACACTAACTTGTCCCTGGTCCTGCCCTGACTCTGGCCTCTCCCTTCTATTGGATGGCCCCGTTCTGGCCTAGCACTTTCTTGCCTCTGTCCCTGCCCTAGCCCACACCTGCCATGGTCTTGACTTGGCCCTCTGGGATGCTGGGTCTGCCATGTCCTGGTCCTGCCTCTGCCATGGATCTGCTCTGAGTGTGGCCTTGTCGTTCAGCCTGACCCTATCCTAATCCTGCCCTGCCCAGTGCTCTGCTCTGGACCAACCTTACACCTGGGGCTGTCCGGGCCCCATCCTGACCCTGTCTTGGCCATGTCCCATCCTCCCCCTGGGCTGGCTCTGCCCTGGCCCCACCCTGACCCTGACAGCCATGTCCTATCCTGCCCCTATCCTGGACCTACACTGGTACTGCCTTGGCTCTGGCTTGAAACTTCTTCTGTCCTCTCTATGATCTGGCTCTAGTCCTGCTCTTCCCTTCCCTGCTCTGGCAGAGCACTTACCCTGCCTGTGGTCCTGCACATTACTGGCCATACCCCTACCCTTGTCCTGACTCTGACCGTCCATGGTCTTTCCCTTCCATTACCTGATCTTGCCCTCACCCTGCACTGGCCTTGCACTGGTTCTGCTCTAACCTGGCTCTGCCATGACCCTGACTCTGCTTGCTCCCTGACCTTGCCCTGGCCCTGCCCGAGACTGACCCCAAGTCTACTCTGCCTGTGACAAATTTTCGTCCTACCCTGCCCTCCTCCGCCCTGGCCCTGACATGCAATGAGCCCAGTGCTTACCCTGGCACTGTCCCTAGTACTGCCCCTGCTATAACCCTGCCCTGCTTTTGGCCATGCCCTGTGCTACCTTAATCCTCCTCTGCCCTGGCACTACCACGGCCATACCCTGCCCTTGTTGAAACTTTGAATTATCCTTGGCCTGGTTTTTCCCTAGCACTGCCCTTGCTCTGGGCCCTCCCTGTCCCTGCCCTTTCTCTGGCTCTGTCCCTGCCCCAACCTTGGTCTAGCCCACATTGGTCCTGGCAATGCCCTGGTCCTGCCCCAGGCATACATTGGCACTTGACGTACTTTTTGCCTACTTTTGCCCTGGCCCCTCCTTAGCCCTGCATTGTCCCTGGACGTGTCCTTGTTGCAGCACAATGCTGACTCTGCCCTATCCATGCAATTGTTCTGACACTGCCCTGGCTTTCTCTGCCACGCCATAATTCTGTCTTGGAATTACACGATCCTGGTCTGTCATGGTCTCCCTGTCCTTCCCTTCCCGTACCCGGGTCTTCCCTTTGGTCTACCCTGGCTCTAGGTGTGACCTGATCCTGCCTGTGCCTTGGTCCCTTCCTGGTCCTACCTATTCCTTATGCATTCTCTGGCCATGACCTTTTCTTGGCCCCTTTCTGGCCCTGCTTCATACCAGCCCTAATAGACGTTTTGCCATTTCTGGGCTTCTTCTGGCCATCTCCTGGCCCTAGTCTTGGTCCTGTCATGTCCCTGCCTCTGACCTGCCCTTGGTTTTTCCCCTAGCCATGACCCACTCCCAGTCCTGCCCTGGTCCAGCCCTGACTGGGCCCTACACTACCCACTTGCCTGGCCCTACACAGCTCTGTCTTTGCCAGGTGCTACCCTGTCCCTGCCGTGGACCTATGCTGGCCATTGTTTGATTCTGGCCCTGCTGCTTCTGCCGAGTCTGCTCATGGCACCAGGCCTGCCAGTGATCACTGTCCTGGTTGTATTCTGGCCCTGACCTGGACTTGGACATCTCCTGAGCCTGATTTGTCTCACCCATGCCTTGACCTGTCTCTGCCCTTTTCCATCAAGGCCATGCTTATACTGACCTTTCCCGGCCCTACCTTGGCCCACGTGTGCAATTGCCTAATCTTACACTGCACTGGTTGTGCCTTTACCCGGCCCGCACTGACTGCTCCGTGGATGTGCTCTGACCCTGCCTTGACTTCTGCCCTGACTTCTCTATGACCTGCCTTGACTCTGCCCTTATTTAGCCAACGACATGCCCGGGGCCTTTCCATAGCTCTGGCCCTAGATCATCCTTGATCCAAGCCCTGACCCTACACTTCCCTGCCCTGGTCCCTAATCCTTCCCTGGACCTTCCCTTGCTCTTTGATTCTCTGGCCTTGGCCTTAACCTTCATTGACCCTGTACTGAAAGTCTGTGCCTTGGCATGGCCTTAGTCATGCCTTTTCCCTGGCCTTGCCCTGGACCTTCCCCAGGCTGATGCTGAAACTACCCTGTCCATGACATGGTCCTACCCTGTCATTCAATGTCCTGACGCCACCATACCGTGGCCCTCTGCTTTTCCTGGCCCTGTTCCTAGTCCTGCACCTACTATGGCACAGCCCTGCTTTTGGCTGTGCTCTGTCCTACTCCAGCCCTTCCCTGTAAGTAACCTGGTCTTGGCCTGCCCTGTATCTGCCTTTGCTTCCTCCTGGTTCTGGAATGCCCTATCCATTCCCTTGCTCTGGACTCTCGCTAGTCCTGCCTTCTCTGTGGCTCTACCCTTGCTCTGGCCCTGTTTCTGGCCCTGGTCCTGGCCCTATGTTGATCTTTGCCTGGCCCTGGCCCTGTGCTATCCTAGTCCTGCCCTGGCCCTGATCTCGCTCTGGTCCTGGTCTTTCCACTTTGCCCTGCCCTACCTTGGACCTCACCCTGCCCCTGCACCAGGCCTGACGCCTACTCCTGACCCTGGTACTGCCGTGGCGCTGGCCCTGTCATAGCCCTTCCTCAGCCTTGTCCTAGGTCTGGTCATGGTCTTGCCCCCAGCCCTGGCCCTATCACGAACCCTGACCCTGTCCTGGCTCTTATTTGCCAGGCCCTACTCTGATGTGCTGATCTGGCCCTAGCCTCCACCCTGGCCCTATCACTTTCCCAGCCCCAGCCCTGTTACTCGTCCTGCTGTGGCCCTGGTGATGCTCGTTCTTTGCCTTGACCTTGTCCCTTCATTGTACCAGCCCTGCCTTTGTCCTGTGCTATCCTGACCTGGCCCTGCCATGGGCTGGCCTTTCCACTGTCCTGCCTGACCTTTCCTTAGTTGTTCCCTGGCCCTGAATATTCTTGGTCTGTCCTTGGCCTTGTCTTTGATGTAACTCTGACTCAGCCCTGGATTTTCCCTGACCCTGCCTCAGCCCTAGGATGCACTGTCACTCAACCCTGGAACTACCTGGCCCTACCTTGGCACTTGCTCTGCCCTCTGTACAGCCTAGCTCTGGTTCTGCCCTGGGCATGGTACTGCAATATTCCTGGGCTTGGTCCTAACTTTTTACAAGCCCTGACCCCTTCAGTGCTCTGGCCTCTCCTTCCCCTTGCATTGGTCTTGCACTGGTCCTGTTCTATCCTGGCTCTGCTTTGGCCCAGGCCCTGCATTCTCCATGAACTTGCCATGGTCTTGCCCTGGGCTGACTCCAGGACTAATCTGTCCATGAACTGGTCCTGGTCCTGACCTCGTCTGCCCTGTCCTTGCCACACAGTGTGCCCTCTGCTTGGCCTAACCCTGTTCCTATACCGTTCACGCTATGGCACTCCCCTGCTTTTAGCCATGCCCCGTGCTACCTTAGTCCTGCTCTTGCCTAGCACTACGCTGGCTGTGTTCTGTCTTGCCCTACTTTTGCATTCTCCTGGGTCTGTCCTGACCCTAGAACCTTCCTGGCATTGCCCTTTGTCTGGCTCCATCCATGACCCAGCCTTGGCCTGGCCAATGGTGGCCCTGTCATTGCCCTGGCCCCCATTGGCTGTGCCTTGGCACTGGACCCATCCTATGCTTGTTTGGCCCTGGCCCCTCTTGGCCCAGTATTGTCCTTGGACCTGCCCTGGCTATGACATGGTGCGGATCATGCCCTGTATATTCCATGGATTAGTCCCTGCCCTACCCTGGTTCTGCCCTGGCAAAACCCTGGCCCTACCCTTCCCGAGTCTGCCTTAGCCCTATGTATCCTAGTCCTGCCTTGGCACTGACCTTGCTGTGACCTTACCCTGGTCTTCCTTACCTGCTCTTACCCAGCTCTAGCCCTGCCTTTAGCTTGTGCAGACTCTGGTTCTGACTAGCCCTCCTATTGCCTTGGCCCCTGACCCTTCTCTGGCCCTGCCCTTGTCCTGGCCACTTTCTGGCATCAACATTTTATGGGCCCTGCTCTGTCAATATCACGACTCTGGGCTTCCATGTGCCTGTCCTGCCATAGCCTGTCCCTTTCCTGGACCTGTTCTGACACTGGCCCTACCCTGTCTTGGCTCTGTACTAACTTAGCCCTGCCCTGACCTGACTTTGTGCTGGTCCCGAACTTGAACTTTGTCAAGTCCTGGTTCTGCACTGTCCCTGCCCTGACCCTTGTTCTTCCCTGCTTCTTACTTTGTTCTCTGCCCCGTCTTCATCCTGTCATGACACTCGCTGTGAACCTGACTCTCCTTTCTCCCTGGCCATGACCCAGCTCAGGTGCTGTCCAGCCCGACCCCAGTCCTGGTTCAGCCCTGGCCAACCCATGACTGGACACTGAATTACTCAGTACCCTGGCCCTGACTTGCCCATGGCCCTCACCCTGCCCACTTGTCTTGCCATGTTCCTGATCCTCTCTTGGCCCGGGACATTCCCTGGCTCTAGTCTTTCCCTGTTTCTGTTCCTGGTGCTGCCATGGCCCTGACATTTCCCTGGATTTTCCTGCCATGGCCTTTCCTTGGTCCTGTGCTATCCTATACTTGTTCATGCTCTATGCTGTAATTTTTCCTGCCATGAACCAGTCATGCCCTTGGCCTAACTTACCCTGCATGGTCTGTGCCCTGGCTCTACCTCTCCTTAGCCCCATTCTGGTCCTGCCCTGACCCTGCCTTGACTTTTGCCCTGGTCTGATCTGGTCCTGTCATATCCCTGGTCCTAACACTACCCTTATCCAGGACCTGACCCTGACCCTGCCTTGTCCTGGACCATGGCCCTGTCCTGGACATTCACTGCCCTTCCATTCCCTGGTCTTGCCCTCACCCTGAAATGACACTGCACTGGCACTCTCTGTCTTGGCACAGCCTTGACCCTGGCCCTACCTTCTTCCTGGCCCTGGCCTTGCACTGTCTTCCTCTGTTATGGGCCTGTAATGGCCCCAAAATACCTGGCCCAGTTCCTAGTCGTAACCCAGCTATGACCCCTGCCCTGCTTTTCACTATGCCTTGCACTATCCTAGCCCTGCCCTATTTTGGACCTGGCCCTCACCTGGCCTGTGCCTGCTTTTTTTGCTTTGTGCTGGTTCTGGTTCTGACTTATCTTGCCCTCCTCCTGACCATCCATGTTCCTGCCTTCTCCTTGGCTCTGCATTTGCTTTGGCCCTGGCCCTGGCCCTGGCTTAGACTTGGCCACAATGTCTTGGACCCTAACCATGCATTGTTTCCAGCCTGGGTCTGACCGTGTGCAATCCTAGTTCTACCCTGGCCCTGACCTCACTCTGGTTCTGGTCTTGCCCCTTTGACCTGGCTCTGCCCTACCTTGGCCCACACCCTGACCCTACCACAGACCTGGCCCCAGCCCTGACCTTGACAACTGACCCCTGCTCCTATCCTGGTCCTATAAATGTCCTGGTCCTGTCATGGTCCTGCCCCAGCCTTATTCTAGACCTAGACATGGCACTGACACTGCCTTAGCCCTGACCTACTTACGGCCTTATCATGACACTGGTCTGGCTCTGGCCCTGATTTGCCTGGGCCCTAACCCAGTACGTGCTCTTCTGGCCCTATCACTGTCTGGTCCTATCCCTGTTGCTGGTCCTACCATGGCCCTGGCTCTGGCCCTGAGGATCTTTCTTTGCCTTGTTCCTGACATTGCTTTTCCCTGATCCTGGTACCAGCACTGGCCCTTCCCTAGCACTTCTCTTGTTCTGTTCTGGACCCTGGTCCTGCAATGAACTTGCCCTGCCTTTACCCTGTGTGAACCCAGTCTTGTCCTGCCCTGACCTGGTGGTGATATGGCCCTACCGTGACCTAGTCCTCCCATTTCCCTGCCTACCCCTGCCCTGGTTGTACCCTGGATCTGTCCTGGTCCTGATCCCTCCCTGGTCCTGTCTTGGATCTGACCCTGACTCAGCTCTGAACCTTCCCTGATCGTTCCTCAGCCCTTGCACTCAGAGCTGTCATTCAGCCCTGATGCTACCGGTCCTGCCTTGGGACTTGTCCTGCCCTATGGCCTGGTTCTGGTACTGCCCTGCCTTTCCCTGTGTTGTCCCTGGTCTTATGATATTTCTGGCCCTGGCCCTACCCTTATCCTGACCCTGACCCACCATGGCCCTGTCCCTGCAAGCTCTGACCGTGCCCTCACTCTTGAATTGGTCTTGCTCTTCCCTGACTCTATCTTGAACCTGGCCCTAACTTCTTATTGGACTTGCTCTAGTCCTGCCCTGGGATGATGACCCCAGGCCGACTTTGTGCATGATATAGTCCTGGCCCCTCACTGCTCTCCTCTGCCCTGGCCCTGCCATACCCTGAGCCCAGTGTCTTCCCTGGCCCTACTCCTTTCCTGCAATGGACCTCCCCTGCATTTGACCAGGCCGTGTGCTACTTCAGTCCTGCTCTGCTCTGATCCTACCCTTACCATGACCTGCCTTTGTGTTTTCCTTGTTCTGCCCTGGCTCTCTCCTTGCTCTGGACAGTCTCTGGACCTGGACTTTGACTGGCCTTGTCCTTGATACAGCCATGCCTTGTCACTGGATCCACCTTATACCTGCCTTTGCCCTGGTCTAACTTCATCCCGCCTTGTTCCTGGACCTACCCTGGTTATGGTATGGCACTGAGCCTGCCCTGTTCAAGCCATGGACCTCACCATGCCCTGGTTCTACCCTGGTGATGCTGTGGCTTTGCTCTTCACTGGCCCTGCTTTAACCCTGTGCTACCCTAGTCCTGCCTGAATTTTGACCTTGCCCTGGCCCTCCTCTGGCCTGCTGTGGCCCTCCCTCACTTTGCCTTGCCCTGGCCCTCACTCTGGTTCTCACATGGCCCTGTCCTTTCCTTGGCTCCTCTGTGGCCCTGCCTTTTCTTTGGCCCTTCAGTGACCTTGCCCTTATCCTGGCCCCTTTCTGGTCCTGCCCTGTTGGGTGACGTGCCTGGTCCATGTCCTCAGCACGGCCTCCTGTGACCCTTCTCTGCCATCCTCTAGCTGCACCCTTGCTCTACATGGGCCCTATTCTGCCTTTGCTCTGCACTACCCTATCCCTGCCCTGCCTTGTGCTGGTCCTGAACCTGCCCTGTCCCAAGCCCTGGCACTGCCATGTTCCTTTCTGGCTCTTGTCCTGCCCTGTTTCTGCTCTATCCTGGCCCTCATCTTGGTCCTGGCATGTCCCTGGCTGTTCCCCTGCCCCTGATTTTTTCCTGGCCATGACCCAGCTCTCTTCCTGCCCTGTCTTTGGCCCTTCCCCAGTTCTGGTCCTGCCCTGGCACAGTCCTGACTGGGCACTGCCATTTTCCTTGCCCTGCACTGCCAATACGAGGGTCCTGACCCGGCCCTGGTTCTGTCATGACCCTCACTTGGCCATGGTTCCTGATCCTACCCACTCCTCCAGCCATCACCTGTCATCCTCTATCCTGGCCCTATACTGGCCACAGCATACCCTGGCCCAGTGTTTGCCCTTGCCCTGATCCTCGTCGTTCCCCTGCTATGGCCCCACCCTGCTTTTGGCCAAGCATTTTGCCACCTTAGTCCTACTGTGCCCTAGCCCTGCCCTACCCTGGCCCTACCTTTGCTCTCTCCTTGTCCTGGTTCTGCCCTTACCCTGAATCCTGACTGGCCCTGACCTGAAGCGGTCCTGTCCCTGACCCAACCTTGACCTGGCCCTAAACTGGCTCTGGCAATGTCCTTGCCGTGCAATTGCTGTGCCTTGGCACTGGACCCACCCTATGTCTGCTTTGACCCTGGCCCCTCCTTGGCTCTGCATTTACCTTCCCTGCCCATAGCATGGTGCTGACTCTGCCCATGCCATTGAATTGACCCTGACCTGGCCCTGACATTCTCTGGTTCTGCCCTGGCACTAGCCCTGACTTGATCCTGTGCGATTTTAGTCCTGTCATGTCCCGAACCTTGCCCTAGCACTACCCTGGCTTGCTATGTCCCTCCCTACCCTGGTCTTGCTCTGTCCTGGCCCTGCGTTTGGCCTCCTCTGACTCAGGGTCTGAACTGGCCGTTCTTGGCTTTAACCCTCCCTGGCTTGCTTTTTCTCTAGCCCTTCTCTGGCCTTGCCCTTACCCTTGGCCTTCCCTGTCCCTGCTCTGCTATAGTCTTGGTCCTGCCCTGAACTCTGTCTGCCCTGCCCTTTCCTTGTCCCTGTACTACACTGGCCCTAGCTGCCCTACCCCTTCCCTGGACCTAGGCTGGCCAAGCCTTCACTATGACCCTGCCTTTTGCCCTGACATGACCCCAGGCTTGCCAATGCTCATGGTCCTCATCCTGTTCTGTGACCTGTACTTGGACATATCGTGAGCCTGATTTGTCCCATCCTTGCCTTGACCCTTCCCTTCCCTGTCACCACCATGGCCTTGCCTGTTCTGCTCTCTCCCAGGACTGACCTGGCCCTGCCATGGCCCAGTAGTGTCATTGCCCTGGCCTATCATACCCTGGTTGTACCCTGGTCCTGGTCCCTCCCTGGACCTGTCCTAACCCTACCTTGGCTTTTTCTCTACCCTCTGTGTGGCCCGGTTCTGGGCATTCCCTACCATGGTCCTGCCCTGTCCCTGTCATATCCCTGACTGTAACCCTGCTCTCATCCAGGCCTGACCCTGACCCATCCCTGGTCCCTGGTCCTGCCAAGGACCTGCCCTGACTCTGTGCCATGCCTGGTCCTGCTCTGCCATGGTATAGCCCTTGTCTTGAACCACCATTCCCTGCCATGCCCTGACTGTGTCTTCACCTTGCCCTGGTTCTACCCTTAGCCAACACTCTGGCTTGGACCCTGACCTGACCCTACCTTGGCCCTTAACCTAGCTTTGATTAGGCCCTGCACTGGACCTGGCCCTAACCCAGACCTGGCCCTGCTCCTATACTTTGTCTTGCAACAGCCCTGGACCTGCCATGGTCCTGAACTGGACTTGGAGGTATCCTGGCCCTGAATTGCTCTGGCCCAGCCTTGGCTTGTCCCTGCTCTGGCCCTAGCATCGTCTTTCCCTGTTCTGCCCTGTCTTGGCATTGAAATGACACTGCAACATCCCAGTCGTACCAATGCCCTGACCTACCCTGCCTTGGCTATGCCCTGGCCCTGGTCCCACCCTTGATATTCACTGACCCTGCCTCAGCACTGTCCCTACATTAGCATTGTCCCTGCCTTCTCTATGAACCAGTTCTGGCCATGCCCTTCCACGACCCTACCTTGTCACAGTCCTGGTCCTGCCCCCAACCCTGGTCCTGATCCTGATCCTTACCCTACTGAGGCCCTTCCTTGACTCTGCCCCTCTGTTATGGCCCAGCCCTGGCACTAACTTAGATCCTGGTCCTGATCCTTCCCCGCTCGAGGCCTTACCCTGGTTTTTCCCTGGTCCTGATCCTGTCTGACCCCGAAATGCATGACATTACCCTGGTCTTGCACTGCTCTGCCTTTGACTCTGGCTCTGTCACTGTCCTAGCCACAGCCCAGTTGATGGTGATGCTATGGCCCTGACCCTGTCCCTGCACCCTCGCTGTTCCATGAACCTGGACTATCCTTGCCCTGTTCTGTCCCTACCATGGCCCTTCCCTGTCCTTGCCTTCGTCTTGGCACAACCCTGGCCTGGCCCCTTCATTGGCCCTACCCTGGCCATCACTCTAGGCTTGGCTGGGCCCTATCTTGGACCTGACCATAACACGGATCCGGCACTTTGGGAGGCCGAGGCAGGCGAATCACCTGAGGTCAGGAATTCAAGATCAGCCTCACCAACATGGTGAAACTCTATCTTTACTGAAAACATGAACTATAGCTGGGCGTGGTGGCAGGCACCTGTAATCCCAGCTACTCAGGAGACTAGCACAAGAGAATTGCTTGATCCCAGGAGGCGGAGGTTGCAGTGAGCCTAGATTGTGCCACTGGACTCCAGCCTGGGCGACAAGAGCAAGATTCCATCTCAAAACCAAAAAATATTAATGGGCAAAATAGTTCCAGGGTTCTAATGTTCAGTGTTCTGAGCAGTAAGCTTTCATTCCTGAAAAATTTACTTACCAGAACATTCTTCAGTGATGTCCAAGAAGTGAGGTGTGTCTGCTCTGCAGAGATGAGTCAGAAGTAGTCAAGAAGCAGGTGGCTTGTCAACTCTGCCACACCAGAAATGATGCTCAGCAGGGATTAGCAACAGCAGTCTCCCCTCTGAACCCACAAGGTAAAGTCTAGGAGGAAGCAAGAGGGGAGTTAGCCATGTTAGAGAGGAACTGCTGAGTTGGGGGGCCCCACGGGAAGGAAAACGCCAGGAAGATAGAAGCTTCTGGCCAGTGTTCTCACATGGATTGTAATTAAAAAGTAGCTTTGGTAGCCAACCCAGAGCAAGCTCATGAGGAGAGATGGGGTCACAGAGCTGCCTGGCAGTTCTGGAGTTAAGCCCGGCCCTGGAGAAGCTGAAGTCCAGGGGGCCACCTGCATCTGCATGGCTGGAATCAAGTCCATCACTTATTCTTCTCTTCCCTCCAAACTGTCACTGTAAGATTCTGCTCTGCCTCTTACTACCTGTGTGAGCTTAGGCAAGTTACTTCATGTTTCTGAGCCTCAGTAAATGGCAGCTACTATTATTGTTTATTGTTCTCAAAAGTGGTTAAATTTTTCTAGGGTCATGCACAACCATAATCAGCACTGGGAAAGGCAAACATTTCTTCTGACGCATTAGATGGTAAATATTTAGACACTGTAAGCCAACAAGCATTACGTATATATAAGTATATCATACATACACAGCTACAGGCACTCAGACCCTGGCTCTTTCGCCAACAGCAATGACTTTCTGGCCAAGACTTCGCATGCCACATTTTCATGTAAAGTGTCAAAGGCTGCTGCCTTCTCTACCCCGTCATTACACAACACTGAGTGAGCCCACTCTGGCCACACTCCTGAAACCTCAGGACCGGGACCGGGAAGTGAGAGGTCAGGGGCCTCTCTTGCCCTGAAGTTCTAGCTGCAGCCCCAGCTCTGGGCTTACCCACGGGCCATGTTTGTGCATTCCCAGGCCAGTGCAGGCTACACTCTGCCCCACTTAGAACACCTGGGGATGCTGAAATGAACCAAATGTGTCAGCGGCCAGAGAGAAAGGCAGTAGCTAGTGTGGCCACTTGCTGGGGCCTCCCCACATCCCTGGGCTGGTGTGGACAGAATGATACAAAGATAAGAAACCTGAAAAGACCAATTATGCCTAACGCAATTAAAGTAGTAATAAAAAGTCTCCTGTCAAGAAAAAACACAAGAATCATGGTTTTACTGATGAATTCAATGAAACATTTTTAAATGGGCTAATACCAATTTTACTCAAAATATCTGCCCAAAAATGAAGAGGAAGGAATACTTCCAAACTTGTTCTATGAGGCCAGTGCTACCCTGGTACAAAAACCAGACCAAAACACAACACAAAAAAGAAAAGTACAGGCAAATATCCCTATTGTACACAGATACAAAAAAATCCTCAACAAAATACATGAAAACTGCATCTGACAAGACAATAAAAGTATCATCTGCCATGATGAAGTGGGATTCATCTGAGGAATATGAAGATGATTCAATAAACACAAATACATAAATACGCTACATCACATTCAGTAAATTAAGAATAAAACTATGTAATCATTTCAGTAGATGCTGAAAAACATAAAATTCAACATTCCTTCATACTAAAATTCAAGAAAGCTATTTCATTACTGCTGCCACCAACAAAAGACACCTGGGGATAACCAAAAAAGTTGGCTAAATTTTAAAAGGGAAAACAACGAAAATACCTTGGATGTGTTAGTTAAAACTTCACACTATAAAGTATGTTTTACAAAGATAAAATCTTTAGAACACGTAGCATAAACAGTGTCTCTTATGCAGTATTTGTTTTGAGATGGGAGTCTTGCTCTGTTGTCCAAGCTGGAGTACAGTGGTGTGATCTCAGCTCACTGCAACCTCTGCCACCCGGGTTCAAGCGATTCTCCTGCTTCAGCTTCCTGAGTACCTGGGATTACAAGTGCATGCTACCACGCCTGGCTAAATTTTATATTTTTATTAGAAACGGGGTTTCACCATCTTGGCCAGGCTGGTCTTGGAATTCCTGACCTCATGATCCACCCATATCAGCCTCCCAAAATGCTGGGATTACAGGTGTGAGCCACTGAGCAGGCTTGTAGTATTTTTTCTATATATTATCTTATTTGGTCTTCACAGTTTTTCTTTTTTGAGACAGTCTTGCTCTGTTGCCCAGGCTGGAGTGCAGTGGTGTGAGCTCACCTCCTGGGTTCAAGTGATTCTCCTGCCTCAGCCTCTCAACTAGCTGGGGTTACAGGCATACACCACCACGCCTGGCTAATTCTGTAGTTATAGTAGAGACAAGGTTTCACCATGTTGGCAAGACAGGCCTTGAATTCCTGGCATCAAGTGACTCACCCTGCCTTGGACCCCGAAAGTGCTAGGATTATAGGCACAAGCCACCGCACCAGGCCTGCTCCACATTACTCAAGGAAAGTGGGCCACGGTAGGCCAAGCAACGTGCCGACCTGGGCTCAGGTGATTACTGCTGGAGCAGACATCAAAGGAAGTTAACCTTGCCAGCACCCAACTTGATCTTCCCTGCTAGAAAAGTCTGTCTTTCCTCCTGCCTGCCAGAGGGGTGGTCCCAGGCACTGGCTGAGGAGACTTCTCTGTAAGACAGTGCTGGGGAAACATTTATCAAAAGCAGAAATATAGACAGGCACACAAAGAGAAGTGCTGAGAGGGTTCTGGCCTACCCAGCATCCAAAAGCTGCCTGGAGTGATACCTAGCAAGCACATGGCTTTCAAAGAACGAGAGGCCACTGGTACAGCAGGTGCCTGAGGGTCAGGCAACCAGGTCTAACATTTAGGAGAAGACATTTGGCAGCTTCTTTCTAATCTTTAAACTTGAAGCATACAAGTCGGATGGATGGATCAAGGCCTGGCTCAGCCATTTATCAACCATGTCGCCTTGGACTCCTGCTTTCTCTGTGTCGGTTTCCTCATCCACAAAGTGGGGATAGTAACTGCACCTCCCTTGGAGGACTATGAGAATAATTAGGATGTATACAACTTAGAAGAGTGGCCAAGAAACTACAGACCACTGCCTCCTTCCCATTACAGAGGTTGCAATGGGACACAGCCAGACTCATTCCCCATATATATTGTCCACACTGCATGGGTGCTACAGCCCAGAGACCGCATGGCCTGCACGGCTATCAGCAGTCACTACCTGGACCTTGACAGGTAACCCTGGCTTAGAATGATGCCTGGAGCATGAGAAGTACTCCTGAAATTATTTAAATTTAAACCCAAAGTCACCTTTAGCATGATAAATGTGAGTATGTGCACAAAGATATAGACACAAGCACTGATTGTAGTGGTGTAAAACAGTAAATAATTATAACATCAATTAACAAGAGGCTGATAAAATTATGGAACATCCACACTACAGAATACTATAGTCATCTGGCTGGGCACAGTGGCTTGTACCTGTAATCCCAGCACTTTGGGAGGCAAAGGCGGGAGGATCACTTGAGGTCAGGAGTTCAAGACCAGCCTGGGCAACCTGGTGAAACTCCGTCTATACAAAAAATACAAAAGCTAGCCTGGTGTGGTGGCACATGCCTGTAATCTCAGCTACTTGGGAGCGTGACATTGGAGAATCGCTTGAACCAGGAGGCACAGGTTGCAGTGGGCCAAGTTTGCACCACCATGCTCTTGCCTGGGCCACAGATCAAGACTCTGCAAAACAAAACAAACACTATACAGCCACTTAGAAGACTAAGGGAAATCTCTGTGTATACACTGTATATATCAACATGCAAAGATTGCTAAGATGTTTAAATAACCAAACATCATTAAGTAAAAAATGTATGATGCAAACATATACTATATGCGCTCACTATGTTATAAAAATTACGTGTGCATAGCAAAGACCGTATACTACTTAAAAGTACCAAGGGAATTTCACTTTCAGCATACATATCGGTTCCATACTATTTAATGCTTTTAATGAACTACAGTTTCATAATTTTTCTCATCACTTTATCATTTTAGTCTCTCTCTCAGGCTGTACCTGAGACCCACACTTTAAAAACCTTTCTATATTTACGCTTCAGGGACAAACCAGAGCATGGCTGAATCTCCAGCTCCTTAAGCTAAGTGAAGCAAGCCAGACTCCAAGCCCACACGTGACCTTCTGGAAAAGGCAAAGGAGCAGGACTAAGGAACAGACAGGTGGCTGCAGAGCATGGAGGAGGAGAGAGGCTGCCTTCCTGAGTATCCTGACTGTGGTGGTAGTCACTGCAGTCCATGCATCTGTTAAAGCTCACTGAACTAGCTGCACGCCAAAAAGTAACTCTCACTATATGTAAATTTTAAAGTAAATTTAAACACACCAACTTATGGGATACATTTTCTTTGAGCGTGGCACACAGACACTTGTCTTAACGCAGGACTCCAGGGTGCATCAGTTGCAGGAACCCAACAAGTGCACACCTGCCGTGGCCCGTGCCCACCCACAACATGACTCGTTCTTCCAGGCTCCATGCCTGTGGGTCTAGACTTCACATGGAAAGCACTGGCCAGCAGAGGCAAAGGGCAGAACACGTAGGGCCCCACAGGTCCTGACCTGGCCTGGGCTCTGTCGCAGCCACCAAGCTGTCAGGCACAGCAACACACACCCACATGGGCAACCCCATGGCTCCGGCCATGCCTCACCCGAGTCCACCTGATGACTCCAGAAAATGCCACCACTCCTGGCGTGGCCATAGTGCCCTCTGCTGCCAGAAAACAAATGCTCCGAGCCTCAGTCCCCAGGGTGTGCGCGCAGCACTGGGCTCCACCCACAGCCACTCAGAGTGGACTTCACGGCAGAGCGGGCACCATCCTGTCGCCCCTCTCAGTGTCTCATGCTTATAATCCAAGCACTTTGGGAGGCCAAGATGGGCAGATCACCTGAGGTCAGGAGTTCAGATCAGCCTGGCTAACATGGTGAAACCCTGTCTCTACTAAAAACACAGAAAATTAGCTGGGCATGGTGGTGGGTGTCTGTAATCCCTGCTACTCAGGAGGCTGAGGCAGGAGAATCACTTAAGCCAGGGAGGCAGACCTTGAAGTGAGCCAAGATCACACCACTGCACTCCAGCTTAAGTGATGGGAGTGAAATCCTCAAAAGAAAAATGGCAAATGATCCGAACAGACATTTAACCAAAGAAGTCATACAAATGGCCAATAAATAGATGAAAAAATGCTCAGCATCACTAATTACTAGGGAAAATTCAAGTCAAACCACAGTGAGGTATCATTTCAGCCCAGTCAGGATGGCTATTTATCACAAAGAAAAAATAACAAACGCTGGTGAGGATGTGTAGAAAAGGGAACTCTGACACAATGTTGATGGGAAAATAAACTAGTGCAGACACTATGGAGAACAGTTTGAAGGTTCCTCCAAAAACTACCAATAGAACTATAGCAATCCCACTGGTGGGCATTTGCCCAAAGGAAGGGAATCAGGAGACATCTACACCCCATGTTTACTGCAGCACTATTCACATAGCCAAGATATGGAATCAACCTAGGTGTCCAACAACAGATGAATGGGTAAAGAAATTGTGGTACACATACACACACACACACACACACACTCACACACACACACACACACACACACAGAGAGACAGAGAGATAAAAAAGAATGAAGCCTGTCATTTGCAGCAACGCTGATGGAAATGGTGAACATTATGTGAAGTGAAATAACCCAAGAACAGGAAGTTCAACACTACGTTTTCACTCATATGTGGTAGCTAAAAAATGTTTATCTCATGTTAGTAAAAAGTAGAACAGGACACTAGATGCTGGATTTTGCAGGGGGAAGGGAGGAAGATATTTGTTAAAGGATACAAATGGCTAGCTGGAAGGAATAAGTTCCAGTGTTCTGTATCACTATGGGATGCCTACAGTTAATAATATAGAGTTATACGTAGCTAAGAGGAGGATACTGAATGTTCCCAACATAAAGAAGTAGTAAATGTTTGAGGTCACGGAAATGCTAATTACCCTGATCTGATCACTATAACTGTATCGAAAACCACTATGTACTCCACAAATATGTGCAATTATTATGACAGTTTATAGAAACAATAAAAGAAAACAATTGGCTGGGAATTATTTTTTAAAGTTCCAGTCCTGAGGAAACCAGAGGAAAATGAATGTGGAACTTATTGTCACTGCCTTTTTAAACACAGCACTAAAAGCTTTCAATAAGACAATCTTTTTAAAAATCAAGAGCAGCATCATCATTAATTCTATTGTGATTGATAATTATCACTGAAATAAGAGGGTGTGATGACCTGCAAACTACAAAATATTCAGGTATCAGGATGACAAGAGGGAGTAGGGTCAAGTGTCCCAATACTAAGGAAGACATAGAACACGGAACAGGTACCTCTGGCTGTGGCCTGGCAGGTGGTGCTCTCTGCACACTGTAGGTTCTTCAGCAGCTGCATGGACTTGTCAGCCATTATGATGTGCTTCAGGACAGCTTTGAGGAAGGACACCATGGTGTGCTACCCGCGGGAGGGCCCCTGGTCACTGCCGGAACTCACACTTGCATTATCACTAATTTCTTCTTCACTTTGTCTTTTCTGACACACTGTATAACGTGTAAGCTGCATACCAGAAGTCTGTGATTAACTGGAACATTTTTGTTTCTAAAGAGATTCAAAATAATTTAAAACTTTAACTTCTCTTCCTTAAAAGTAGTATACTTGCTCTAGTTTGTTGTCCAGACATTATAAAACATAACAATATTAATTATTAGTAAATTGAAACAATCTTTCAGCAAATGGGGCAGTTTTAATCTGATCTCAGTTTAGAGAGAAAAGGGAATGAATACTTTCAACAGTACAGGTAAAATTTAATTAAGTAGAAACAGTTACCTGAATTGGAATTATTTAAAATATGACTAATTTGGTCCTCTTTAGAAGTAGAATAAAAGTTTTTCCCATTTACCATCTCTACCATTTTCCCTACCAAAATTCTTAACTGGACTACTTTTAACAACAAAATGATGGTCAATCATCACCCTACAAGAACAGTCAGAGTTCCATTTTTCACAGAAATTATCATGTGAGACTGATGAATCAGGACACAGTGACAGAAAAGAGACTACGTTGAAGGGAGGTCAGTTCACTTATGTGAGCATCACATACATATTGCTACGCTTCCAGAACAGTAAGGACTTAAAGTTATCCTTCCTGATGCATTCGATGGATAGCTATCAATAGAAACCACACATCTAAATACACCATATCATTTAAAATTGGGTTAAAAGAGTACCAATAGCTCTACATTATAGTTTATATGATTCTGTTCAGAAAAACCAAAGAACTGGAGGGAAGTTGTCACAAAAGGATTAAGATTTTTCTTAATTGTTTTATGAAATATTATACTAAGGTATTGGTTGAATTCATTCACTTCAAAGAACAGTAAAAAAAATTACAGTAAGGTAAAGAAATGAGTAGCTAATTCTGAGAAATAAATGTATTAGAGGCATACTCTGTAGTATTTCTGTCTCTCTTTACTGATATTTTACACTGGAAATAGCGGAAACCATCTGATATCACCTAAACTCATTTTACGGGAAGCAGTGTACACTAGCTAGCCATAAATACACTACCATCCAGAAATATGATTTGCTTAGAAGTTGTGAACTGACAAAACCTGGACAAAGATATTAATAATCGGCTGGTATTACTGATGCCTTCCACATAAATGAAATAGAACTAGCCTATGATGACAACAAGTTCTGTGATGTGAACTGTACTTTCTTGGTACTGTTTGAAACTCATGAAAGATTTGATTTTCATGGGGAGCAAACTGGTGACGACAGCCCCCAGCGACCTTGTGCTCTGCTGCAGCTCACCTCTGGATGATGAACTCCCTGGCGTTGTCCCACAGGTGCCCATGCACAATCCACTCATCCACCGTCTGCAGGTAAGGCCACGCCGTTTCCACCCAGGGAGAGAACAGGAGGGAGACCTGTGGAGGCAGAGAGAGTCTGCATGGTCAGCTCTCAGGGTTCCCTGGCCACTACAACAAAAGGAGGTTTAAACATTTCTGAAATGCCTTGAAATTTAAAAATCCAAAATCATATGCTATAAAATCCTCATGAAAAACTCACCTAAGTATGGAAGCATCATATTGTTTAGAGTCCAGACTGGGAAACTTGAGAGTGAAAATGACACAGAGGCAGGTGTGACCTGAGACAGCCCTAGCAGGTGAGCAAGGTTTCCCTATTTAAATCGCACTACTAGCAAGGTGTCTATTAAGAGTGAGGAAATTACTTAATTCCAGTAGCTCTCAGAGGATAAAAAATGGCAGTGCTGAGAGAAAATCAATCTCCTTTACATTGAAATGCAATATTAAATTGGTGAGAAAAAAAGT
>CM052660.1:0-23644 GCA_028533165.1 Leontopithecus rosalia
GGAAGCAGAGATGCTACCTAGTTATCAGTGACACTAGATACATTTTAGCAAAAGGTCTATTAGTCTTCACCTAACTGGCTGCAGTTATTACAAGAAACGGGAATAAATGGGGAAAGGGAACGTTGGTGTTTCCATTTTTTCTTCATGCTTTTTCACACAGGCCACTTATTTGAATCCTTTAAAACTTAATACAAAAATTGAGGAGCAGTAATTTGTATAAGATTTCAGATGGGACCAAAATGAGGGGACTCCGTCAACTCAAAAATAGGCATTTCATAAAATTTTATGCTTGATTTTTTTTATGATTCATGTCATATGTTGAGATATGAATCGACATATCCACACTTAAACACACACGCATATCTTGGTTATTAGCTTTTAATTAAGCTGACTTTTAACCATTTGAGTTTCTTTTAAAAAACATTTTAAAATCTCATCAACATATTTCAGCTAAGACGAATAGCTGCTATTTTACAAGTACCTTTTATTTTAAGAGGTGTTTTAACTTCAGGGTTGTGCTCTATTGCCCAGGCTGGAGTGCAGTGGTACAATCACAGCTCACTGCAGCCTTGACCTGGCCTCAAGCGATTCTCCCACCTCAGCCTCCTGAGTAGCTGGAATCACAGGTTAATGTCACTACGCCCAGATAATTTAAAAAAATTTTTTTTATTTGTAGAGATGGGGTCTTGCTATGTTGCTCGGGCTGCTCTTGAACTCCTATGCTCAAGCAGTCCTCCTGCCTCAGCCTCCCAAAAGTGCTGGGATTATCGATGTGAACCACTGAACCTATCCTTCTGCATGTATGCATGACTTTTAATGGCTGTAACCGATTTCATCCTGTGTGTGTGCTGTAACTGTTTTAACAAATCCCCTAAGGCATATTTAGGCTTCTTGCAGTTTTTCACTGTTGTAAACAATATAGTGATGAAAACCTTGCCCATTTTCCATATCCACGCTTACTCAGGACATAGTCTTAGAAAAGAAGATGCATCCAAACTTTTGATATTTACTGTCAGACAGTTTGTAAGGAGACACCTTAATTTTGCATATCTGGTTGACAAAGATCAACACATTTGAAAACATGAGATTGGTAAAAATGAAATCCTGGGCATCTTGTATACATCAGTGGAGGGTAATTTGGTAATATCAATCAAAACTGTGACAAACTTTGATCAGGCACCTCTGAGCCTTTTCAGCCATGCCTCAGCCTTGGCCTGTGATACGGTTTGGATCTGTGTCTTCACCCAAATCTCACATTGAATTGTAATCCCAAGTGTTGGTGGTGGGGCCTGGTGGGAGGTGGTTGGATCACAGGAGACCAATTTTATTTAGATAGGGACTACCTATCTTTTAACTAGGTCTCCGAGCTCTGGGAAGAGGCCACGCTGAAATCTGGGTCTCCAAAAAGGGAGAATTATGAGGCTAGACCACATGGATGCTTTTAGAGTGCACTTAAAAAACATTTTTTTAAACAAAGATATTTTGAAGGGTCTAAAGTATATTCTTCCTTAAAAACCCAAAAGTAGCCTTTGTTACAATAACTATTTAAAAAAATTCAGGTAACACAATACAAACACAAGCAGTTTAAGAGCTGAGATGAACTTGTCTGTTTACCCTCTTAGGGTTGCATGAGGCAAACAGTTTTCTCTGCAAAAGGGAGTCTGATGCCTTCTCTGTTTTCTTTAAGGAACCTCAGGCTATTAGAAACTATTTTAGGTCCCTCACGCAGCAGAGGGTGCAAGAGAAAGAAGAAACAGCAGAAGCAGATGAAGAAAACAGCATTCAGTCAACTGAGAAGAAAAAGAAATTTTTTTACTCATGAAACACAGGGTCCTAGGAGAGAGGAAAAAGAAAAACCATGAAGGCCTTTATTTTTATTTATTTATTTATTTATTTATTTGAGACAGAGTCTCACTCTGTTGCCAGGCTGGAGTGCAGTGGCACAATCTCGGCTCACTGCAACCTCTGCCTCCCAGGTTCAAGCAAATCTCCTGCCTCAGCCGCCCGAGTAGCTGGGACTACAGGTGCACGCCACCACATCCAGCTAATTTTTGTATTTTTGGTAGAGACGGGGTTTCACCATGTTGGCCAGGATGGGCTCGATCTTTTGACCTCGTGATCCACCCACCTCGGCCTCCCAAAGTGCTGGGATTACAGGCGTGAGCCACAGCGCCCAGCCCACACACACACACACACACACGCACGCACACACACACACACGCACACACACACACATCTTAGATGTTAGCTTTTAATTAAGCTGACTTTTAACCATTTGAGTTTCTTTTAAAAAACCTTTTAAAATCTCATCAGCATATTTCAGCTAGGACGAATAGCTGCTATTTTACAGGTAGCAAGTATCAAACCAGAAAGGTATTGATTTAGAAACCAAACCCAGGCTGTCATGGAAAAAAGAAGACAGAACCTTAGCTATGGAACTGCAGTATGGGATGACAATAGTTGCTCTTTCAGTTTGGCCTGGCTAGCAAAAAGGTGGCCTTGTTATGTAAATAAAGCCCCTTAAATAGTCAAGATCAAAAATCTTCCCCTCACTTTTTTCCTTTTACTGGCCATTTTTCCCCCACACCACCCCCTTTTTTGATGGGAATTTAACCACTTCGGAGGCCTTGTTCCACATAATTTGGAACTTTCCTTTGGATTTGATCAAGTGAGACAGAATTGGTCAAACCCAATGGGAAAAGGACCCAAACAACAGCAAAAACAGAAACAAACAGCCAAAAACCCAGTTAAGCAAAACAGACATATGGTCTCACAACTTATGTGATTACCCGAGCACTCTAATGGAGAGGAAAGATTAAGACGAGCTGGTTGTTAATTTTATCTTTAGCCAAGACAAACCCCAATTCATTTTAGACTGAAGACTGCTGTCTATCATCTTAGAAGCAGGGAAAAAACCCTCAAACTTGTCTTCCCTGTTGTGAGCGAATTCCAACTCCAAGAAAGAAGAAGGAAAGAGAGAAGGGAAAGAAAAAGAAAGAGAAAGAAAAGAAAAAGGAAGAAGGAAGGAAGGATAGAGGGAGGGAGGAGAAAAGAAAAAGAAAAGAGTTGTACAGCAAAATGTACTTTGGATCTCAAACAAATTTTGGAAGATGAGGGATTCCCTGAGGGGGCTTCCAGACTTCAGCAGATTGTCATATTAGTCTGAGACATAAAGATAGCTCAAACTACTACCAAGCACTGTTAGGGTATTTGTCAAAGGTCAGGGGCACCACTACTCAGCATCCTTTGTGGTTGCCAAAATGTGAAAACCAAAAATCTGAGACAGGTCTCAGTCAATTTAGTAAGTTTATTTTGCCTAAGTGAGGGACGCATGCCTGTGATGCAGCCTCAGAGGTCCCGATGACATGTGCCCGGAGTGGCAGGGTGGTCAGAGCACAGGTTGGTTTTGCTGTTTTTAGGGAGACATGAGACGTGAATCAACATATGTAAGATGAACATTGGTTCGATCTGGAAAGGTGAGACAACTTGAAGCAGTGGGGGGGTCTTCAAGGTCATAAGTAGATAAAAGACAAATGGCTGCATTCTTTTGAGTTTCTGATTAGCCTTCCAAAGGAGACAATCAGATATCCATTTATCTCAGCAGAGGGATGACTTTGAATTGATTTATTTTCAAAGATTTATTTTATAAAAAGATTTATTTTCATTTCACAATGTTAATGCCATAAATAGTAACTTCTTCGACCTACTAATTTATTAGAGTGTTAAAAATAGGTTCCAATAATGATTATAAAAAATTAATATGAAATATTTTATGGGGAGATTTCTGATTTGGTATTGGTTGCATATAGGAAAGCTATTTGTATTTATATATGCTTTAACCTAACATCTTAATGCATTTTGTTACGAATCCTTACGGTTTTGTAGAAAACTCTCTGAGAACTTCCTAGATTATGCCATCTGTCAGTTACAGTGATTTTTGACTCCTTGCTCCAGTTTTTTATGCCCTCATTTTTTTTTACTTGATTTATTACATCAGGAGCTTTGACCTCACTTTGAATAGCCTCAGCAGCGAGAGTACACCCCTGCCCTCACCCAGAGTTTTGCAAAGAGGATATCTGGAATACTTTTACCCTAATAGGGAAAAGCTGACCGTGGAGGAGCCCAATTCATCTAGTGTACTGTCCACCTCAGGACAAGGAGCAGGGGCACCACTCTGGCTGGAGACCTGACCTTGGCCCACCTCAGTCCCAGTCCAGGGCTGTCAGATCCTTCCTCTGGCCTCTTGCCCTGCTGTATTCTGAAATGTTTGGTTTTGTCTCCACAGGGCAGGACACATCCTCACAGAAAATTGAAGACTTGATGGAAATGGTGAAAAAGCTGCAGCAAGGTCATGTGTCTCCTCTGTGTGAGGCTCAGCCTGAAGTTTGGGGCCAGGCTGATGTGGGTCCAATTTCAGACACCACAACGTACAAACTTGGGAAATAATCCTCTTCACCTTTTCTTTCTTTTAAAATTTAATTACTTAAACTAAAAATAGGGCTCCATGATTCGAAACCAAAGAAGCAAAGGGGTATAGAAGGCAAAATGTTTTCCAAAAACCTTGTCCCAAACTTCTTGCTACTCCCTTTTTGTTCACTAGGCTCCTGCCAGCCATGTAACCCCCTCAGGGTGGGTCTTTGCACTGACTGCCTCCCACCCCCACCCAAAGAGCTTCAGGGCCTGCCCCCAGCCTCTTGATTTGGGCTGTCATGACACCTTCTCATATATGAGGAGCACTTCCCACCTCTTTGCTCTTTAACCCCCCTTGCCCTACATTTTTCTCTTAAACAGAGTCACAGCCCCACTCGGTATCTCATTGTGTCTATTCCCAGTCTCACCCACCCACAGCATGAGCCCTGTGAGGGCCCCACACAGCACCTGCTTGCAGTAGGTACTCAACAGATCTGTGTTGCATGAAAGCAGCAGAGACACAAGGCTGGCAACCACCCCACCTCAGCCTGCTCTGTCAACTCAACCTCCTTTCTCCCTGCAGTGGGAAGCCTAGAGCCCCAAGTTGAGGTCCTGATTAACCGGATTAATGAGGTCCAGCAAGGTGAGTTCAGGGGCCTTGGCTGCCAGCTAGGACCAGCTACATGGTTTGTGGGGCTCAGTGCCAAATGAGGAGTGCAGGGTCCCTTGTCCAGAGTTACTGGTTATTCACAACAGCAACAGCAGAGCCTTAAATTAAGTACAGGACATTTCTGCATGCAGCTGCCATGGTCATATGCCCATGATCCTGGCCCTGCTATCAGCAGAGCCTGGCAAGAAGAGCCTGCACTCTGGAAGCCTTGTTTCTTACTCTATAAAATCTAGGTGACTGTAGGGTTACCTGAAGGCAAATGAGAAATGTCACTGTTGGCAAGAGAATAGTGCAGCTGGAGGCTGCACTCACTCAATGTCTTTCCGATCTTTGATGAAGCAAAAAAGAAGGCCAATGAAGACCTAGGAGAGGCCCGGACCATCTGTGAGGCCCTGCAGAAGGAACTGGACTCGAGTAAGGGAGCCAGGGGTCACCCAGAGGTCCCCACAGTGTCTCAAGCCTCCCCTAACCCTGTATTCCAGATGAATAGCATCCTTAACATGGCCAAGGGTCCTGTGCCCTCTCCTGCCTCATGTCCTGCCAATCTCCCCCTCTCCTCCCTGCTTGTGGGAGTGTTCAGGAAGCACCCTCCAACCTTACTCCCACCTCAGGGCTTTTGCCAGGTGCTGCCTGTACTTCCATGGATAATACAGGTTCCTCTTTCCTCATGTCATCAGCTCTGAGTTAGAATGTCCCCAGACAAGATGACTGGCATTCCCCAGACATCCCATCTAGAGATGGCGCCCTGCCTCTGTCTGGTCATGTCCCCCTCCCTATTCGATGTGTTTCTTCACAGCCCTTAATCTCACATCATGGGTGTTTATATTTTTTCTCTCCTCCCCACGTAAAAGCTTGGGCATCCTGCAGGGCCCTCACAGCCACCCTCTGTAAATGTGAAGGCCCTTTGGTACTTACAGGGAATGTGGGCACCAGAGGATAGGGAGGGGCTCACCTTGTGGGGTTCACATTTGGGTTGGGGGCAAGGCTGTGCCCAACCTCCCATGTGACTGTGAGCAAGCTCCATCCCTGAGGGTGCAGTGTGTAGTCCCTGATGCCCAAATGCATCACTGTTTTCCAGTGCACGGAGAGAAAGTACGCCTGAAGGAGATCTTGAGCAAAAAGCAAGGTATCTGCAGCTCCCCTCTCTCCAGGCTTGTGCCTTTGCCACCCCACAGAAGCCCACTCTCCCTATGGCAGCTGAAGCCTTTTAAAGCTTGCCTCTCTCCTGTAGCTTCCACCAGACTTGGAGTAAATTTTAAAGCTCAATCAGGTGTCCATAGACCTGACCTGACGTGATCTGGCCCTGTTCCCCCTACCACAACCCAGTACCCTGACAGGTTCTCATAGGGCCCTGTTGCTCTCCCTGTAGAGACCCTGAGGATCCTCCGGCTGTACTGCCAGGAGAAGGAAATTGAGGCACAGAGGTAAGAGCTTCCAGCTGAGCCTAACTCTGCCCCACCTCTTTATTCTGGTAGAGCAGAAAGAGGCAGGAAGATGAGTGTAAGGCCCACAGCTCTCATTCTCTCCCTCTAAACAATGGAGTGTCCAAAGAGTCTTTCCCCTTCAGCTCCAACAGCAGGCAGTAGTGTTAAGGGTAACTATCTCAGTGGTATAGACACTCATTTGCCAAATTATCAATTAAATTTCTTCAGCTGGTTTTTGTTCTTTGCCTTTTACTCTCTGTCATACTCCTTGGCCGTCTATTCACTCATCTGTTCATTTAGGCATTGAACCAACCACTTGTCCATTGCCTCTCCATCCATTATCTTTTTATACACCCAATTATTTGTCCATCCATTTCTCCACTTCCTGAATGCTTATTTAGCTTATTTTCTTACCAGAGGCCCCAGGCCCTGGTACACCGAGTTTTCAGCTCTTTGGGGAAACCAGATGACATGATGTGTGTGCATTTGCTCACTTGACCATGTCTGCACTAATCTCTCTTAACCTGACAACAGTACTTACAGGGGGCAAATGCTCACATTACCCTCTGCCCATCACATGTTACAGAGAAGGACCTTAATGTAGGAGGGAAAAAATAGCCTCAATAGAGGGAGGCAGAAGCCCCAGCCCAGAACCCTCCCGGGGCTTAAGAGAACATGACTGAGGGCTGCCTTGCCTCTCCCAGGAAGCATACCATGTTGCAGGAGTGCAAGGACAGAATTTCTGCTCTGAACTTACAGATCGAAGAAGAGAAGAAAAAACAGAGACAGCTGAGGTAAACCTTAGCACCTGAGGCAGGGGGTTTGGATGGCTGGTAGTCGGGGTATAATATCAAAGATGGGGGTTAGAAGAGCTGGCTACACTGAGCCTTGGAGAGTTAGGGTGGTGAAGATGCTCCCAGTGGAGCAAGACCATGGGCAAAGCACCCCAAGGTCTGTGCCAGAAGACCCACAGACGTGGACAGGCTGTAAAGGTGATGATCTCAGCCCATATCCCTTCATGCCTGTGGTTGGCCCCCAGGTTGGCTTTCGAGGAACAGCTGGAAGATCTGATAGGCCAACACAAGGACCTCTGGGACTTCCACGTGAGTCCCTCACAGCCACTTCTCCCACTTCCACATCTTCCCTAGCAGCACCAGGCCCAAAGGTTTACTTCTTCCTCTCACCTGCCACATCCAGTCCCTGAACAAGCCCTGGTGGTGCTAAGATCAACATTGCCCAGATCCAGTCCCTTGTCACCACCCTTGTGGCCCTGCTACCCTCCAGGGTCCGCTCAGTGGTCGGGGATCTCTGATCAAACCAAGGTCAAGTCTTCCATCAATGTCTGTGGATATGTCTGGGACCATCATGGTCATAAGGGAGACAGTGAGGATAAGCAGCCAGTGTTTGCCCCCCAGGAGGATCCCAGGCACTGAACAAGAAAATAGACAGTGAGTGTTAGAAGGGAAGGGCTCAGTGAGGAGGCCCCACCAGGATGGAGGGGAGTGGGGAGGAGCTGCAGAGCTGAACTGGTACCTGATCTTACAGAAAACAGCAAAGACTCATAGTGTTTGCAGGTTTATCTGTTTTAAGTAACAATCCATGAGCCTCCCCACTGCAGCTCTCCAGGGATGTAGGATGACAGAGTGCACAGGGAGGGAATAACTAGTGCCTTGGGCCTGAGGCTTTCTGTGCCTAGTATGCACAGAGGGGCAGAGTTGTGGGAAGTGAGGCATGGTGAGCAAGTGCAAAACAAGATCCAGAAAACCTTCTTCGAGGCATGGGAGAAAGCCAAGAGGTGTGGACAGACCTCTTTTCTGCCCGCTCCAGAGGCCGGAGCAGCTAGCAAGAGAGATCTGCACCCTGGACAGCAGCAAGGAGCAGCTGCTCAAGGAAGGTGAGGCCAGGGAAGGTGGATGGCCCTTCTGACCTCACATACCCTCCTTTGCTCACCTGTCCCTTCGTGCTGCAGAGAAGCTGGTCAAGGCAAAGCTGGAAGATGTGAAGCAACAGCTGTGCTCCCTGTGTGGTGCTGAGGGCCCCTCCACCCTTGAAGAGGGGCTCTTTCTCCGTAGCCAGGAGGCAGCAGCCACAGTGTAAGCTGTGGAGGTGAAGGGGGGGAGGAGGGAGTGGCCAGTGCTAACCACCCGCTCCTGGGCACCCCAGGCAGCTGTTTCAGGAAGAGCACATGAAGGCTGAGGAGCTCCTAGCAGCTGCTGCCCAGCACCACCAGCAGCTGCAGCAGAAGTGCCAGCAACTGCAGCAGAAGCGGCAGAGGTGTGTGTGGAGGCCCTGTCCCCTCAACCCCCACCAGGAAAGTGACCAATGTTGTATCTCCTCTCTCAACCTTCTATCTCTCTGACTCTTGAAAACCTCTTGTCCCCCTTTCCATTTCTTCCTTCCCCCATCCTACCTCTTCCTGTCCAGGCTGAAGGAGGAGCTGGAAAAGCATGGAACGCAGGTCCCTGCCCAAGCCCAGAGCACACAAGAGGAAGAGGCTGGCCCAGGAGGTGTGGTAAGCCCCAGGACTGGGTGGCAGGGAACACAGACAGCTACTGAAGGGATGGGGGAAGGGCAGGAGGACAAGGGAGGGTGTCATGGGACTCCTCAGAGGATGGTCTGTGGGGAGAGGCTTTCTCATTGGCTGTCCACCCAAGGTGGTGATGGGGTGGGAGGCGACTGTATGGCCATGGGGGTGAGTGTAGATTCCCATCCTGAACACTAACCTCCTGCAGGCCAGTCCCAAGCCCCTAAAAGCCCGTGAGAAGAAAGACCTGGAGCTGCACACCAAGCAGGGCTTGATGTCCTTATAGGCCAGGAGGATACACTCCACCCCTGACCTTGGCCCAAGGCGCTAATAAAGGAGCTATTTTGAAACAGCCCATCTCGGCTGAGTCTACTGTTGAGGGATAGGAGTCGGGCTTAAGACCTCCAGGCTCCTGTGACTGATTGAAGCCTTTGCTTGACTCTGCCTCTTGGTCTGGGCCAGAGATATACCACAGGTTTTCAATAAATGCTTCCTTAACCTCCTGGTCTCCGAATTGCTCATCTCTGGGTCCCCAGGCAGAGTGGTGCACACCTGAGATGCTCTCACAGTGTGCCCAGGAGGTCTGGAACCCACTTCCATACACATACACACATCTTGTGGCTATTTCTTCAATTCCTTCATTACAGGTCTGGACTACAGACTCCCAGAAATCAAAAAAAAAAAAAAAAAGAAAGAAAATGAGAACCAGTGAGCTGGGATTCAAAATCAGTCAGTTCCAAAAGGTAGTCCCCACCAGTTAGTTTTGTAGTTTGTGCTCTCAGGGACACAAAATGTGTAATGAAGGCATTTTTGGACAGGAACATGATAGAAGTCCTCAGCAGGGAGTCAATCAACTAGGATGTAAATCATGTGCCTCTGATGCATGTTTCAAATTCACTGAAATGCATTGATCCAATTAAGGCCAATGATGGGAGTCAGTCTTCATCTCCTGAATCAGAATACATTGAATTAATGACAGAGAGATCTCTTTTCTTGATAGGCTCCCAGACCGGGTAGACCAGTGACATGGCAGAGTTGAGAGGCTCACTGGAGAGCACCGTTTCCATGGAAAAATGGAACATGGCAAAGTAGAGACATTCTTCAGTCAGTCCAGGAGAGACGAGTTCTCTAAGATGCAGTTAATCATACCTGTTTTAAACAAACTGGCAATACACTATCGAACATGACTTTTAAATCAAGTGGAAGTTAGAAAGTACATTGAACTGAATGGCAATGAAGACACCACATTTTAAACTGCAATTCAGTAAGCCCATGATTAGAAGGAACTTTTTAGCTTTTGTTGGTTCACTACAATTTTTTTTAAATCAACTAACGATTGTTCAGTTAATGAATAAAAGGCCTTTGACACAGTTCAGCACCTATTCATGTGAAAAAAAAGACTCATAAGAAAATAAATAGGCAACTTCCCTTAGGTTTATTTGTGAGATGTTTAAAGAATTTCATCTTGGGAATAATCCAAGGATGTCTGCAATATTCAAATACTATTGATCACACTGAAAGTTCTCTATAATACAGTGAAATAGTTAAGACATGGGTTTATGGCTACATGCTTTATGAATCTAAAATCTACAGATAAATTTCAGAACATCTAAATGAGTGTAAAAGTTTGCTAAATATAGGTCAATTTTTTTATTGCATTTTAGGTTTTGGGGTACATGTGAGGAACATGCAAGATTGTTGCATAGGTACACACATGGGAGTATGATGTGCTGCCTTCCTCCTCCCCATCACCTATATCTGGCATTTCACCCCATGCTATCTCTCCCCAACTCCTCAACCCTCGCTGTCCCTCCCCTATTTCCCTCCAACAGACCCCTGTGGGTGATGCTCCCCTCCCTGTGTCCATCACTCAGGTGGGTGTTGAACAATATAGGTCAATATTTTAAAGTCACCTTTATGTCTCAGTGCTAGGGGAGAGGACCCACCAAATACATCACTTAAGAATCTACAGTTGGTTGACAGAAAAGGATGCAATAAACCAGTAACAAAGTAATGAAATGCATCAGATAAGGATAACCATCTCAGCCACAGGCTTCCTCACAGTGAAGGACCGGGAGACGCTGGCATAAGCTATATTTTTTCTCTTGCAAGGTTGTGTCAGAATGTACTTCCTCAGATGAGAAACCAGCTGCGTGCATAGAATTCCTCAGAACGGGGAAGCTGTTCTGGTTCTCTACACTCTATTTGGAGCTGTAGTGTAGGAGTATATTGTAAGCTGGGCTGCTTATATACCCTGCTGATCAAGTAGACATATTCTCGCTGTTAACCAGCTCCCAACAGAAGATCCCCTATGTTTTCACCAACACCAGGTGGAAACCTGTTTAATCTAGTCAGTTTTACTACTACCAATAGCAATGGTGATGAGATGGTACCAACCACACCCAAACTCAGCTTGGATTCACTTATTCATCTGTATATTTGACACCTCAGGAGTCACTGCCATGCAGGTACATCTCATTACAGCCAAATAGCTCAGCCCATTGCATACCTGCTAGAATAGCCAGCTACACAAAGCAAAAATCAACTTTAAAATAAATACAGTATTATAAAAATATTATGTACCAAGGAATTAATATAATGACAGATGTATTATTTCCCCAGAAAAACTTTAGAGAAAATTTAAAAGATCTGAGTAAATGGAGAGATAAGTCATGTTCATTAATTAGAAACTCAATTCTGTAAAGATGCCATTCCTGCCTAAGGACATATAAGCCCATTATAATTTCAATAAAATTTTGCAGAAACCTCCTGTATTCCAGACATACTCTTCCTTATAAAAGAGTAATCCGAATTCCACTCGGTAGTCAGGATCAATCACCCCAGCCCGTAAATCCCTCTCTGCTGGTTGATTCAGAGGCCTGAGTATCCCGAAGTGGCCAGTGGCGACCTTGCAATTTGGTGGAATCAATAGGGTGTCTCTGAGTGGAAGAATTTCCCCCGTCAGAAGTAAGACCTAAGAGCATAATCATGAGAACAGGATGCAAAACTTTTGCTGGTGGGTTACTAGAGGTAATAATGGGGCTGCTACTCTCGTTTTGACCCCTTGATTTTTGAACTTGTGAATTATGGCTACAGGAGAAACGGTACTAAATATTGGATACTGATTCAGAGCATATACAGCCTTCTAGAGAACCTTGTTCCATCCCTACAAGCTATTGCCACCTAGCTGATACTTTGAGTCTTCAAAAGGCCACTCCATTAGTCTGTCAAACCAACTGCTTCAGGATGGTGAGGAACATGGCAAAACAAGTTAATTCCCTGAGCGTGGACCCACTGAGGTGCTTCCTTTGCTGTGCAGAGTTGTTCCTTGATCAGCAGCAGTCCTGCGTTGTAACACCATGGTTGTAGAAAAGGCATAAGTCCACCAGTAGTAGTAGCGGCAGAAGCATTGCCTGCAAGCAAATGTAAACAGATGTGTCCTTATCATTCGTTATTCTGTCTGGAGTTGTAGCCACTGCTGATGGCAGCCAGGGCACTATAGTAACCATTTCGCTTGTCAGGATACACAATGCTGGACTCTTGAAAGAGTCATTGAATAAAACTAATTTCCCTGATAGGCCCAAGATAGATGATTTAGTGAAGAGTCAGAGTGGTCTCCTAAAAGAACCCCTTTTCAAAATTCAGTTCAGCAATGGACCCCTAAATAGGTCTCTATCTTGCCACAAACCTTACGTACTCTCCTAATTGAAGGGTTCTTTATAGACTCTCACTTTATACCAACTTGAGAAACCTTCCCACCACCCTTTATTTAAAGTGGGATATGTTTCATCTCTATGTATATAAATACTGCTTATAAATGAGGACCTTTAGTAATTTTTCTATGTTTTAAACATTTTGTTCCTGTCTCCATCCCATAAGGGCTACAGGCCAGGTCCATTAACCGTAAATTGTCCCATGGACCAGATAGCTGCCCATCTGTAGTAGGACCCATGTAAGCCTAACTTTCACCATCCCTGAGTCCTTCCTCACTATTTCTTTTTTTTTGGAAGTTCCAGGGTATGTGTGCAGGATGCCCAGGTCTATTACATAGGTAAATGTGTGCCACAGTGGTTGTCTGTACCTATCAACCCGTCACCTAGGTATAACTTCCCAGCTTGCATTAGCTATTTTTCCTGATGCTCTCCCTCCCGTCAAAGGCCCCAGAGTGTGTTGTTCCCTTCCATGTGTCCATGTGTTCTCATTGTTCAGCTCCCATTTATGAGTAAGAATATGCAGTTTTCTGTTCCTGCATTAGTTTGCTGAGGATAATGGCTTCCAGCTCCATCCTTGTCCCTGCAAAGGACATGATCTCATTCTTTTTATGGCTGCATAGTATTCCATGGTGGATGTATACCACATTTTCTTTATCCAGACTGTCACTGATGGGCATCTAGATTGATTCCATGTCTTTGCTATTGTGAATAGTGTTGCAGTGCACATACACATAGACGTTTCTTCATAATAGAATTATTTATATTCCTTTGGGTATATACCCAGTAATGGGACTGCTATGTTAAATGGTATTTCTGGTTCTAGGTCTTTGAGGAATTGCGACACTGTCTTCCACAATAGTTGAACTAATTTGCATTCCCACCAACAGTATAAAAGTGTTCCTATCTTTTCTCTTTTCTCCCCTCTCCTCCCCTTCTCTCTCTCTGTCTCTCTCTCTGTCTCTCTCTCTCTCTCTCTCTCTCTCTCTCTGTCTCTCTCTCTCTCTCTCTCTCTCTCTCTCTCTCTCTCTCTCTCTCTCTCTCTCTCTCTCTCTCTCCATGGTCTCACTCTGTTGCCCGGGCTGCAGTGCAGTGGTGAGATCATGATTCATTGCAGCCTCAACCTCCCAAGCTCAACTGCTCCTCCCACCTCAGCCTGCTGAGTAACTGGGACTACAGGTGCATGCCACCATGCCTGGCTAATTTTTAAATTTTTTTGTAGAAACAGGGTATCACTATGTTGTCCAGTAAGTTCTAAAAATCCTTGACTCAAGTTATCCTCCCACCTTGGCCTCCAAAATTGCTGGGATTACAGGCTTGAGCCACCATGCCCGGCAGGTATTTCTTTATAATTACACAAAATAGACTAATGTACTCTATTTGGATTTTTATAGGTTCCGCACTTTTAATTTCCTATGTCAGTGGAAGAAGAGACCCATAAATATTTAGGTTCTTCAAAAAGGTCAGAGTTGGTTTGAGTTTAATTTTCAATATTATCAATCCCTGCTTTTAGGGAACAAAGCAGCTCAGGTTCAGGATGGTTGGGAAACTAGAATTATATTTTCCCCCAAACAGTACTTTGTTTCTTCTCAATTTAGAAAGAAAACACCATCCCAGTGAATTTACTGGAGTGATGTCACATGTAAGAATGCATCCTTTTTCTGAGAATGATTCAAGTGACATTTAAACTGGTTCATACCCAGGGAATGTCTGAACTTGATTTGAAATCCCCACCACAGAAATATTTTCTTTACTACAAGGGACTGGTTGATTTATTAGGGTGGAGCTTAATGTGGATAAGGAGCTCTAGTATCCACCAATGCTAAGTGTGACTCCCCACTGATATTATTCTTAGTTTTCCCTCATATATTTAAGGGTGTTATGGGAATGACTTACTAGCAAATCCCATGAAGCTACATCAGTATTGATTATTGTCTTGAAAGTCAAACTCTGAGGGATTTTTTTTCTAAAAGGGAAATAGGGTCAAAAGGATTAGGTCCATTAAATGACTGGTGTGAGAGTGGCCCAGTGGACTCCCTGAGACCAATGGACTCCCTGAGGCCAGTGGACTCATTTTTCCAGTGGCTTGACTGTTTACAATGGTGGCAGATGTATTGAGGCACTTAAGGGCTTCATTACTTAGGGCTACTAGATTTTGAGTTATAATATACATAAGGGCCAGGCACTGTGGCTCATGCCTGTAATCCCAGCATTTTTGGAGGCTGAGGCGGGCAGATCATGAGGTCAGGAGTTTGAGACCAGCCTAACCAACATGGTGAAACCCCATCTCTACTAAAAATACAAAAATTAGCTGGGCGTAGTGACACACACCTGTAATCCCAGCTACTCAGGAGGCTGAGGCAGGAGAACTGCTTGAACCCGGCAGGCAGAAGTTGCAGTGAACTGAGATGTGGCTACTGGGGTGACAGAGTGAGACCCTGTCTCAAAAAATATATAAATCTATATATATACATTCACATGAGGAGGTCCTCTTGGTCTTTGTCCTGTAACTGTTGTAGCTGCAAAGACATGAACTAATTAACCTTTGATTCTTGATTACATTTCGTTCTAAATTCTATCAAAATGTTCACCTGTAGTAACCAATTCAGCCACATCCATGATCTCCCCATCCAATCATGTTTTTATCAGGCAACCAAGCTCTCGTTAGAATGCATTAGTGAATAGGGCTGTAAGAGCCATTTCAGCTACAGCAGAAAATACTGCCTGCTGTATTTTAAGCCAAAAATGCCTAATAAATGAGATTTCTAATCTGTCTCTGAAATCAAAAACTGATTCCTGATGGAGAAATCCCAAACTTTGATGCTTATAAACCCAAAATAACCTGTTCTAAAATATACCTACCTGAGGCCTTCAGCTGGACATAATTCAACTCTTGTCAGACACCCAGTTTGACTTGAACACCCAATTCAACAACTGAATCCCAATCTGGATGCTGGACCTAGTCCAGAAGCTGGTGCACTAGAGTGGTGGACCTAGTCCAGTTACTGTAGAACACCCAGCTTGACCTCAGGAGCCAATCAGAAATAAAATTTCTAAAATAATCTCAAAGAGTTCAGGATTCAAAATGCAGAGCTTGAAATCTGAGGACTTACCCAGAACCAGCAGATGCAGAAAGAAAGCAGTGAGAACAATGGGCCCAGCAGGTACTTTTTACCTAGTTCCTCAGTGCTCCTGGGATCATGGCTATGTGTAGTGGGGAGTAGGGTGAAGTTCAGTCTCCCTTGAATCTCACTTCTGACACCAAACCATAAGAAGAAATCTGAGCCACAGTAATATTTTAAAGACCTTATTTGAGTGAAAAGCAATTCGGGAACCCCAGACCTAAAGAGACTTAGTGTTCCACTGACAAAACATCACAAGCAACTATTTATTGGGGGAATATGGAAGCAAAATAAAGACACTGTTTGAATTGGCTTGCAATTGCAAAATTGCCTTTTATTTTTATTTATTTATTATTTTTGAGATAGAGTCTTGCTCTGTCACTCAGGCTGTAGTGTCATGGCAGTCTTGGCTCACTGCAGCCCCTGCCTAGCAGGCTCAAGTGAGTCTCCTGCCTCAGACTCTGGAGTAGCTGGGACTACAGGCACATGCCACAACACTCAGCTAATTTTTGTATTTTTAGTAAAGATGGGTTTTCGCCATGTTGATCAGGCTGGTCTTAAACTCCTGGCCTCAAGTGATCCGACTTCCTCAGCCTCCCAGAGTGCTGGGATTATAGGCATGAGCCACTGCATCTAGCCACAAAATTGCCATTCTAAAAAGCAAGTTGGAAAGTCCCTAGCCACATAATCATGTTAGTTGGCTGCTTATAATTGGCTGGGGTAAAGTTTTGGTATTGTCTAATATAACCATTTATTGGAAATGACCCACGTTTCACTTATGTTTGCAATTAAAGCTATTTTAAGCTTTGGTTTTGTTTCCTTGGGGATTTTTTTAGGCCTGGTCTCAATTTCATTTTTGCTTTAGCAGTATGAGAGCTGGGGATTCTGTAAACACAGGACATTTGGCAGGGGTTGGGTGGAAAAGGTTAATGTCTGATACTCCACCCTCTAAAATATGGATTATAATTTACTTTCCTTGTGCACCACAGTCTTCCATTCATATACAAGGGTCATACATGCTCCAGGTGTCACATGTGCTCCAGCCCTGGGGTGGAAGGGAAGTTATTGGCAGATGGATACAGGGACAGGAATAACAAAAGGCGAACAGACGATCCTGGCAGTCTTTCCTTTTCCATAATTACAGACTAGCAGGAGTTATTATTGTTGTTGAGAAAATAAAACCAGCACTGGCAGAGAGGAGGATCTTCTCTGGTTTTATCTTCTAGGTTTGACTCTGGCACTGGTTTTGATAATTGGCATTTTGAGTTTGTTGTCATATTTCTACAAAGAAATGCTTGAAACTGGGTAATTTACAAAGTAAAGAAGTTTAATTTGCTAACAGTTCTACAGGTTGTAGAAGAGGCATGACCACATCTGCTCAGCTTCAGTCATGGCAGAAGGCGAAGGGGAAGCTGGCACTTCACATGGCCAGAGCAGGAGGAAGAGAGAGGGGAGGTACCTCACTTTTTAACAACCAGATATCATGAGAATGCTATCACAAGAACCGCACTAGGGGATGGTGTTAAACCATTAGAAACTGCCCCCATGATCTGATCACTCCCACCAGGCCTCACCTCCAACACTGGGGGTTACACTTGAACATGAGATTTGGATGGGGAAACTGATCCAAACCATATCATTGAGGTTCAGGGAATTCAGAGAATTTGGTAGCACAGTGTAGGTGGAGAAAGGGAAACTTCAAGTGATTGACTGATCACTCCAGTTGGCATGTTTCTGGAAGTGGGTGGGTGACTTGGACTGAGAACCTTCTGGGCTCTTGCAGTGATGGTGGAAAAGAAAAATTTCTTTCATGGCTGTACTTCTATTAATCTCTCCCCTCAAAAGAAAGATTATGATAAAGAATAATTTGGAGTAATAAGCCACAAGACACATTAGAAAGATGTTGAGTTTCTGGATGACCGTTCTGAGGTGTGGCTTTCTCTGCATCTTCTCTCTTGGTGCACCTCCTGCACTGCAACATCAGTCCGAAGAACACTTTGGGAAATGAATCGTAAGCATGTGCACACATATATCAAACTGTTCTCTGAGGATAAACCCAGCTCTAATTTGTGGGAAAGGGATTAAATATTTCTGTTTTCTGAAAAGAAAAAAACGATAGCGATTACCAAACTGAATAAAAAACAATGTCCAACTTGCTGGTGTTTACAGGAGTCATTCTTTAGATTCAAAAGTACAAACTGACTAAAAGTGAAAGGATATAAATGATACATCATGCAAACAAAGCTCAAGAAATCTATACTAAAGTAGCTGTAATAACAGCAGATAAAACAAATTATGAATAAAGTTATTACAGATAATGAGAGAGATAATATTAAAAGGGTCTATCCATTAAGAAAGAACCAATAAAAATATGTTGAAAAATACATACAAAGCATTCTACCCAACAACAGCAGAAGATACACTGTTCTCAATTGCATGTGAAGATTCTCCAGGATAATCCCTATGCTAAGCTATTAAGCCAGAATACATGTAAAAGAACAGAATGACTAAGAGCGCTCATCCTAATGCCAGAATCTACTCCATGATGTTTAACAAGAACTCTGAGGGCAGGGATTGCGGCTGTTCGCACCGCACAGTTCCTTCCAAACTGAGGATGTGGAGAATTCTCACTTCAGAAGGTGACCCCATATGTTATCGTGAACCATTATTCTGAGCATGTGTGAGAAGGTGAGGGAAATAAGCGCCTCTTGTACCAGCCAGTTTGCTAGGAACTTGAACATGTGACTTAGCATTAAAATCTCTCTACAACCCTCTAGGACAAGTATCTATATTCTTATTTTTAAGAGAATGAAACTACAACTCAGAGACATTAAGTAACCTGTTGGAGACTATCAAATTGTGAAGTCAGCATTCAGACCCAGGACTGCTTTACTATAACCACGCACTGCTTTTCAGTGAGCCCAAACTTAGTGAGCCAGGGCAGTGTAGATTTCCTTAAAGTTATGACAAGAAAACAACTGCTTCAGTTTCATCAGAAGGCTCCAGACATCCACAGAAGTACTACAGACAGCACTCATCTTCCACTTTGTGTGACTTTGTACCAAGAGGGAACCTGAGCTGAGAGAGTGCACAGGCTGGTCCCAAGTCACAGCTGGCGCCTGGTCCTGAGTCACAGAAGTTTAACAACAGTAATTTATGTAAAAGAGGATTATACAGTAAGATACGTAAAAGAGGATTATGTGCCCACCCCACGTCCTGATAGCAAGAGGGAGGCTGAGCTGAGAGAGTGCACCCGCTGGTCCCTAGTCACACCTGATGCGTGGAACGCCCAGCCCTGTCCTGAGATTCAGAAGAACTCTCTTCTTGCACCTCAGACATTGCTTTAAACATCATTAGGGCCACTTCATGTTATCTTCATCACAATGAAAATATTCCAGGTTATTTAGTCCCATTTACATAAAACAGATCATATAGGGCTTTCCAAAGGACCCTTCAAGACTGGGAAATAATGACCAAATTTGTGTATTACCTTTGATACTGCAATTCAATTACTAGAAATATATCCTAAAGCCATAATCAGTTATATAACACAAATTTTCTGTGCAATGATCATTTTCACAGCACTAGGTGTGATAGCAAAAAAAATATGAAATAATGAAAAGGCCAACGATAAGGTGTCGGTTAAGTAAATTATGGTGTATTCACAGAATTAAAAATTACATGCTAGTTAATAAGAATATAAGAATTCCAAATAACCCGTGAACAAATCCATGCTACATCACCTAGTGAAAAACTAAGGTTATGATGCAGTGCAATTACAATATTGTTTGCAAAATGTGCACATACACACAGAAAGAGGGTGGGCAGGACACCACTCAATATAGTGCAAAACCTTTTCTGAATGATAGGCTTGCTACTGAATTTTTAAAATTTTGTCTTCACAATTACATGTATTTTTCAGTTTTCATAAGACAGGCCTGTATTAATTATCCTTCACTCAGGGAAGCTACTACATGAGCATGAAGCAATGGGATGGCGCCTCTGCTCCTGTGTCCGCTGCCCAAGCCCAGCAGAAATCTCCTCACCTCCCACCTCCGGGTGTTTCAGCAGGAGCAGCAGCCTGTACTTCAGTGTGCTGGAGACTGTCTCTATGCTGGCAGTAAACAGACTCAACGCAGCACTTGTGAGGTTCTACAATTAAACCCAGAAGACGACTGTGTTTTTCCTGTAGATAACGGAGTTAGCAGATACCTGATTTCATTAAAGGATACTTTCCAGTAACATTTTATTTGTAAATAGGAGATTCCCAATGAAAATTAACAGTGGCTACAAATGAATAAATTTTATGGTAATTTTTTGGTCTATATGATTTTCATTTGATGTCTAATTTGTATTTGGCAGTGAAATATTGACATTTTGCATAATGGAAAATATATTTTAAGATGTATCACTTTTGACATAGATTTGTGAAAAGGCAAAAACTGTACATACTTGTGTACACACAGGAACACATGTGTACAGGCACATGCACACACGGCATGCCTGTGTGGGGATAGAGATTCGTATTCACACCTACAAAAGTAGTTATTGAGTATCTGTTACATGGCAGGCTCTGTCTGGACATTAGGGAAAGAGACAGTTTACACATCAACTTCACCAATGGTTTGTGAGCTCCCTGGGGGCATACCAGGTCTCTATCAGGACTGATTTGCCTAGCAGGTGCTCAGTTTCTATGTGTTTAATGAACCAGTGAATGAAAAAGATAAAACACTCCATTTAGAGGTCCGGTGGCAGTAAAATGAACCCTACCAAGGCCAGAAGGGATTCTACACGTAGCACTGGTGGACACAGAGCATAACTCATGTTAAGTGTATGTGTACTAGCTGCTCCCTGCGGAGGTCTGAGAGCAGCGTCTTCTTCTGTCCTGGCACTGTGGGGACACTTCTCCTAAGAACAGCACAGCCAGACCCTGGGTGAGGATGACCATGTTGTCTGCTTACACCCACTTCCTCTATCTTATTGAGAAAGCAGTCGATGTAATCACGGGGACTGTCAGGGACCCAAGTCCTCTGGTACTCCTTCACTCTGTCAAAAATTTTAATTTTAATTTTCTGAACATTTTTAAAGAGATTATGGTGACTTCCAAGGAGATAGTGAATTAGCCAAGGCCAGAAATTGTAGAGTTGTAAAAGAAATACCCTCCCTTCCATCAACCAGGTTGAGAAAAGAGAAGAAGCCTTGTGTAGTATTGAAGGCACCTCTGTGCTCAAGGGGAATATGCCCTCCCCAGCCCCTAATGTGGTTTCTAGCTGCATCTTCCTAGTGTCTAAAGCAACTCACTGGCTGTGCTGCCGGGATCTTAAGGCAGGGCTGCCTTGCACATTACAAAGGGCAACGGGAGCTTGTCAGCACTTCAGAAGAGGCAAGCTGACAGAGGAAAGCATTAACAGCCTTCCACGAATTTCAGCTACATTAAATACGTAGACCTGTCGCTTCCCCACGTCTGCCACTCGTCTCCCCTGTGTGCTGGGCTCCGCCTATCTCCCCACTTCCCAAGGTGGGGCCCTGCACCTGGGCTGCCCATGGCACACATGTTGGGTTAATCCAACAGCCAGACGCAGTTATGGCTTTAAGTGGGTCCAGGAAGAGCTTAATATTGACAAATTTTCAGACAACAACCTAATCAGATAGAGTAACTCTTCATCTTCACAGTCAAAGTGCTCATTGAAGACGACAGAGCAGATCAAGTTACAGAAAGCACAGCGAGGACAAGATGGGATCAGAGGGCTGAGCTGGTGAGAGAGAAAGTCATAAAAATCAAGGAAAACTTTGACATACGTATGTCCCAACCACTGTTCCCTTTATATCAAAACTATCATAAATGGTTTACACTTCCGTAATGGAAAAGGGGGAAACCATTTCCAGTAGGGTTGTCACTGGTCAAGGAAAAGAACAGGGGCAGTGACTGTAACTCCCTGCCGGAGTGTGCGGCCTGGGGTGTGCACGTGTGTGCAGAAGGCACTGGTTGCAAACCCATTCTTTGTCTTGGTGAGCGCCTCCACCAGGTGCTGGGCTTCCTCCTGGATGCTTCTCAATGCTCCTCCTCCCTGTCCCAGAGCTACGCAGGGTCAGGAGAGTAAACAGTGGCATTTGCTTCCACAGCTCCTCACAGCTGAACGCAAACCCTAGAGGAGGAAGCCAAGGACAGGAGCTCTGTCATCCACCAAGCAAAATGTAGGTACGATAGGATGCAGAAGGTGTTTGATGGGGACTTGGCGCTACGGGAGCTGTCTGCAGCTCTGCTTTCAGGAACACTAGAACTTTGGAAACTTTCCTCTTCCACAGACCAACCAGCACCATTTACCCTCAGACTAAAGCAGGAAAGTCAGTTTTAAAAAGTTCATTCTCATCTGCAGAGTGCTCACTGAGGATGTTGAAGCTGGGGAGAAACAGCTGGAGAGATCTAAAATTTCCTTCTTTTTTTCCTTTCAAGACAGGGTCTCGTTCTGTCACCCAGGCTAGAATGTGACGACACACTCACAGCTCACTACAGCCTCTACTTCCTGGGCTCAGGTGATCCTCCTACCTCAGCCTCCCGAGTAGCTGAGACTACAGACACGCACCATAATGCCTGACTAATTTTTCGTTTGTTTATTTGTTTTTTATTTTTGGTATAATGGGGTTTATCTATGTTGCCCAGGCTGCTCTTCAGCTCCTGGGCTTGAGTGATCTGCCCTCAGCCTCCCAAAGTGCTGGGATTACAGGCATGCACCACTGCACCTGGCCTGAGATCTAGAATTTCCATGTCAGATCCCAAGAGAGCTAAGGGGAGCAACGGTCTGCCCTAGAGGGAGTGTGAGGAAAGGATGTCACCCTCAGACCCATCCAGCTTTATCCAGAGGAGTTTCCAGGCAGGAATTCCACTCTTCCCCTGCATCCTATGGGAGAGCCCCTAAGAAGAGAAGCCCCACATTCAGCTGGACGAATCAAAAGTAAGGTCTGCTAACTTCACTCAAGGATTGTCAGCAAAACAGACTTGCACAACTACCCATGTCAATCAGTGGGGGAAAAGGAGGTAATTCGGATCACTGAAAGATTTCGGATTAGAGTCGTCCCGTCATCCATGGTTTCACTTTCCAGGGCTCCAATTACCTGTAGTAAACCACAGTCTGAAGATATTAATTGGAAAATTCCAGAAATAAACAATTCGTAAGCTGTAAGTGGCGTGCTGTTCTGAGCACTGAGAAGTAATGTCTGCCCTCCTGCTGCACCTCGCCCTGGATGTAAATCGCCCTGTTGTCCACATGTCCCTGTTGGACGCCCTTCCTGCCTGTGTTCCTTTAGCAGTTGTCTCAGTTACCAGCTCGACTGCTGCTGTGCTTGTGCTCAGGTAACTCTTATTCTACTTAATAATGGTCCCAAGGAGTAGACAGGAAGAAATTAACAACAGCTAATAAAATAGAAGAACTATAACAATATCCAGGATAATCTCTTCCTGTCTAACTTATACATTAAATTTAATCGTAGCTATTTATGTATAGAAAAAAAAAATAGTATATGCAGATTTGGTGCTATCCGTGATCTCAGACGTGGGGAGAACACTGCAATATCCTCAGACTGATTTAACAGGACCTTAGCAAAAATAATAAAAGGCTATAAAAGGAAGCAAGTCATAAAGAAGATTTTTTTTTCTTAATTTTTATTGCATTTTAGGTTTTGGGGTACATGTGCAGAACATGCAAGATAGTTGCATAGGTACACACGTGGCAGTGTGTTTTGCTGCCTTCTGCCCCCTCACCCATATTTGGCATTTCTCCTCATGC
>CM052660.1:31901-70395 GCA_028533165.1 Leontopithecus rosalia
CCACCCACCCACCCATCCATCCACCCTCCCACCCACCCATCCATTCATCCATCCACCCACCCATCCATCTGACCCCAGACCTGTCAGTGTCCCGCCGGTCACTTGCCTACCTTCGATCTCAGGGTATTTCATGAGAATCAGGAGCCCATATCTCAGAGTGGTGCTGGTGGTCTCTGTCCCCGCAAATAACAGGTCGGCCACAGTCACAGTGATACCATCCATTGTGTACAAGGGTTCTGCACTGGGCTTCTCCTGTGATGCCAGAGATAGACAGGAGGAGAGGGAGCTGCTTGTCTCCCTTCGGCACAGAGCCAGCCACCTCCCAGGTCCACAGGGACAAAGGAGACAGTGTCCAAGAGGTCCCCCCAGTGGCACTGTGACTTGGAGCTGTGAGAGACAGGGTCATCTCCACCTCACAGCCAGGGAAACTGAGGCCTCAGGAAATCTGCTGAAGGCAGAATGGGGCTCTGTTTCCCTCAACAGCACACAGGCCATCCTGGGAGAGGTGAGATGTCCCTGACCCTGGTCACAGCTCAGGCAGGAGCTGAAGGGCTCCTGCTAACCCCTTCTGCTGCAGGACTAGTGTCTGCTGCAGTGAGAGGCCAAACTGATGGAGGAGATGCTCAGGCAACCCCGGGAAATCAGTGTGGATCCACATGTTCTTGAGCCACAAAAGGACAAGACAAGGGGACAAGAGGCTTCACCATGCTGGGCAGGGGGCAGGGGATCCTGAGCGCTGCAGGTGAATGAAGCTGGGGAGGCCTGGAAGTCCTGAAGCTGTGCACAGATGGGGAGTTTATGCCCACACAGAATTCTGAGGGCTTCTCCTCAGACGAGATGCAATTCTCAAAGTCTGTGAACTAGAACGGGTTGGGCAGCAGGGCCTGGAGGGGGCTAAGGGGCCCACCCATGCCACCCCAAACACTAGGCCAGCTTGGCAGCCAGGCAGCTGACTTGTGCCGGTGGTCATGCTGAAGCCAAGAGTGTGTGTGTGAAACAGAGCGTGCTGTGGCTGGAGGCATGCACACCAGCCAGTGCAGATCCAAACGCACGCTCCCTGCCCACCCCGAAGGATCCAAATGCATGCTCCCTGCCCACCCCGGAGAGTCCACTCATGGGAGGGCCGAGCCCACCTTTTCCATTTCCACCAGCAGGCAGTCGGTGAGGTCCCGGGGGCAGTTGGGGTCCAGAGATTGATAGTGCTCCTTCACTCTTTCAGACACATACTCTTTTACTTCAGCCACATTTCTTAGGACTTTTCTATGGCTTCCAGGCAAGTAGTGTAGATAGCTGGAAAAATTATTGTAAAGCTAGAGAGAGAAAAATATTTCACTGTTTTTTGTCCGGATGCAACATAATTGTGTATGTTGGACCAACAACTTTCTCCAAACCTGAATTTGTGTCTGAAATAATTGTTTCTTTGGAATATTTTGGGTCAAGAGTGTCCTTCTTGGGCACCATTCCCCTCAGCAGTGCACATTCTGTGGTGCAAATGTGCATGCACAGGTCGATACATATCCTCAGGTTAGCAAAGGGGTGCAGAGCACCCCAGAGATGGCTCTGGGAAGAATGTGTGGGCTCTCCTTGAAACTATGTTCTCTGGCTTTGCAGTTACATCACATATAACTTGAATTTTCCTTCTTTTTCTAATGTATACAATTGGTGATTGATGGGAAAGGAACATGGCTTCACCTGGAGCCAGGGAGTACTGAGCAGGTAGAAGTTCTCATTAAACAGATGCATCAACCTCAGAAACTTCTCATCGTCGTAGTCAAAACGCTTGTGGAAGAGGATGTCAGCTATGACGTTGCAGGGTGCGCAGCCGATGAGGAAGGTGGGGTCAAAAGGCTGGCCTGGAAAACAGGCAGCCAGGCCGTCAGGGGATGGGCGCAAGGAGACCCAGGGGGCTCCTCCACCCACTCAGTCACCTGCTGGGGCTCACCCAGGCCTGTGAGAAGGCACCCTGAAAACTGGCAATTTACAAAAGATAGCGAATGTCTGAATCTGCCTGGGTCTTCTCCGCTTAGGATACAAGTCACGTGCTTAACGGCTGCACTTGCTGCCTGAACTGTGTGGCTGGAAACTAGAGTTGTAAACACAGTGTCTGGGGACTCATGAGACCCTCTCCTTGTCCGTAGGTCCCTGTGGTTCAGATGTGATCTAGGGGTCCCGGCCGGGGCTCCCCGTGCCCCTGCTGGGCAGCAGATACACACCCTGGGTCTTCCTCAGCACTTCCACCAGGAAGTGGGCCTCCCTCTGGATCCGGTTCTCGTTGCCTTGTTTCCCCATCCCATAGTTCCGGAGGGCAGTCAGGGAAAACCGCCGGATGTCCTTCCACGTGGGGCCATTATTGAAAATAATTCCTAAGGCAGAGGGGCCAGCAGAGGGTTATTCCGAAGGCCCATTTTGGGGAGAAACGGGCTAGAGAGGGCCTTGGAGAGCAGAGCAGGTTTGCAGGTATGTAAAGAAGTGACAGAGGGGGCATGGGAGCTGCCAGCACAGGCCACTCGCTGGTCAGGTTTTGGGGGAAGCCTTTCTGGGATCCTCGCGGTCTGCACTGTGGTTTTTTTAAATCACATTTAATCTCTCCTGGGTGCTCTTTTTCATGCTGTCAACCCACCGTCCTTCTTTCCCCTTTCTGCTGAGTCTTCCCATGTTAAATAAAACCACATACGGCCACTCCAAGAACACGTCTTTCCTGTCTACCAACAAAATTCTTGAAAAGCCAGCAATTCTGTTCTCACAGGTTTTCAACCCTCACACCACACACGCCTCAACTTGCAGCTCTCTGGCTCCACAGCAAGTTTCTTCACTAAAATCTGGCAGGTCACACAAGCCCCTGACTGTGCAAAGCATCAGAGCTGGGAAACCCAAGAACGGTCCCTTCTGAGCTCTCAAGGCCTGGCCCTGCCCTGTCTCTCCTCCAGAGAGTGGCCTGCTGGATCCTCCTGGGAGTAGGAGCACTTTTGAAATCAACACATCTAAACTTTTTATTCTTTAAGAATGTTCACATATTCCCATCTTTATCTCGGCTAACTGTAAACCTTTTTATTTTCTCCCAGATGGGCACCTTGAAATCATCCCTCTTTCTCTATACACTCCCAGCCACACCCCTTTACACCTCAGGGGCCCTTGACCTCTCTGCCTCGCTCTCTGTGTTCCTCTTGTCCATCATCACTTCCTCAGTAAATACATTTTGGGTACCTCCTTCATTTCACACATCCTGCCAGCTCTGGGCATTCTGCAGTAAACAAGGGTCACATCCTAAGCAGCTTCGTTAGCTGACTGACCACTGACCACTGACCACTCCTGGGAGGCGCCTGCAGGGCGCTCAGAAAGTGCCTTGGGAGCCCGAGCTCACCTGGTCCAGAAGCAAGGTTGGCCGGCCTGAGAGGTGTGGGGTGGGGGGCAGATGAGATGAGGCGGGAGGGGCAGGGGTGCAGGCTGGACTGAGGGTTTCATTTCATCCTGAATAGTAGGAGGGAGGACTGACAAGATTGAGGAGACGGTGGGGGGTGGGTGGGGGGTGCTGGTAGTGGTGGTGGTGGAGGGGCAGATGTGGTCATGTTAAGTGGAGGGCACACTGTGATGACCCATTTAGACGGCTGTTCAACATGTTACAAATCTAGGTTGGGAACTGAGCTTTCTCCGTTTCATGGACTTTTTCTGAAAGGATGTGTGCAGCTCCTCTGGCACACTGTCACACAGCCTGTGCTCAGTATTATGCCAGTAAGGAATATTTTCATCATTGTCCCTCAAGGGCCAGGTGCCCAGGGCTCTGCTAATTTTCCACCAGTCTGGGCCCTGTGGGGCATAGAAAAATGAAACTTTAGAGCCCCCAGGCAGAGGCAGCAATGTCCCCTGGAGCCCGAGCTGTGGAGAAGCAAGTTCCACGCCCCGCCCTGCTGCCTCAGACTCTGCCTCGGATCTGTGGGTGGCAGATAAGGGCTCCGGGAACCAGAACTGAGCTCCTCAACCGCAGAACCGGGGCCTCCTCCAGTAAAGCTTTTCCTGTGTTAGCGACAAGGACTGAGATGGTTAATTTTGTTTTTGGCAACCCCAGAGAAGTAAAACCCCACAATGTAGAAGAAGGAAAAGCAAATGACACTAACTGTAACACGATATAATCTAGAAATGTAGACTGGACAAATAGGGCAACAACACCAGCTCTCGGCTTTAAAAATTCCACACGGCAGGGAAAAGGCTTTCTGGAGCCTCGTCATCAAAGTTGACTGGAAGAACTAGAGGCTTCCATGTGGGACACTGTTTATTTCTAATCTACTTTGAAAGCCCCTGCAGGGCAGGGAGGGAGGGAGGAGAAAGAAGCAGCAGGACTGGTCGGGAAGCAGGAAAGAGGGAGCAGGCCAGCAGCCCCTGCCATGCTGGGGTCTGAAGCCAGGAGGCTGGGAAAATGCTCAGATCAAGACCAGCCAGACCTCCAGCCCCCAATCCTGCTCTCCCTAGAGAGGGAACACGCCGCTTTCTGTATATGCTGAACTCGGAGCTCTGGAGACAGGGAGGGTGGAGGAAAGACAGCAGAGGTGAGGCTGGAGATTGGGGTTTCAGTGGGTCTCTTCCCCCTTCGCGGTCTTTAGAACATCCACCCCAGCAGGACACCAGAGGCCCCCTCTCTGGAGGTCACCAGCTGCAGCTGAGCAAAGCCCTCAGGCGAGCAGTGTCCGCAGCTTCTAACGCCTCAGCGTGGGTAAGGGGACCTCGGTGGCAGAAGCCACCTGTGCCCAGGCCGTGGAAGAGGAGGGAAGCGCTCCCCGAAGGAGCCTGAGGGCCGGGAGGCGGGACGGTGGGGGTGGGGGAGGCGCCTCCGGCTCAGAAGCAGCCCCGCCGCCGATCCCTGTAAACCCGCCGGCCGGGTGGCCTAGAGGCCGGACTCGGAGGCGACTCAGGGCACCTCGCGCTGCAGGCAGCGCGCGGGGCCATCGCCCGAATCATCCTTCCGCTGCCATTACAGTCCTATTACAGTGACTTTAACATTTGGCCAGCGCGGACGTGGCTGGCTCCCGTAACTGTCCCGGGGCGTGCTGTGCGCCCCCCGCCCGGTGCCAGGGACGCGGACTCACCCCTGTCCTTGTGCGCCTGGAACGTGGGGATTTCGCCTCGGCCCGAGAACTCGTTCTTGTAGTCCAGCAGCCCTTCCCTCACGGCCTTGTAGCCGTGCAGCACCACCACGCGCCGCGCGCCCAGGTACACCGTGAACACCGGCCCGAAGCGCTCGGCCAGCTGCGGAGACCGAGGCTGCAGGTGAGGCCCGCGCGCGGCTGGAAGTCACGCCCCTGCCGCGCGGCCATTGCCGTTGTTCTAGAGAACCGCGGGGCGCGTGGGGAAAGGCGGTCTTTGTCCAGCCCAACGTGGGGGTACCTTCCCCACAACGGGCTGCGGCGTCTGCGGGGCGCGCGGGACGGGCGCATGTGCGCACCCGGCCGCCCACGGGGTCCCGGCCGCTCCGCTCCGCACCCGCCTGGACTAGGTCCACTCAGCGGTCTCTGGCTCAAGTCCCTTCCCTAAGGCGCGCCCACCAGCCACCCCGTCGCTCGCTTCCAGAGTCAAGGTTCGGGACGCGCCGCCAACCCGCGCCCAGCAGAGCGCGCCCTGCAGCGCGCGAACACCCAGCGCCTGCTCTGTGCTGGCGGCGTTATCAGCTCATTTAATTTTCCGGTTTGTTAGCCCACTCAGTGTTCACGACCGTCGTTGGCTGCAGATATTGGTGCCACACGCACTGGCCGGATACTTCACGTTTCAACTCGTGCTTTGGCAAACGCGGGCTGACGCCCAGCCGGTGCGCATCCGGCCGTGAGCGTGGTTATCCTGGCGTCGCAGCAGCCCGGCCTCACCGGCCTCCCCATCATCAGCCCCGAGACCAGGCACAGGCGCGGGGCTGAGGGTGGGGAGGGCTCCAGGGCCTGCCATGCGGGCTCAGGGCTCCAGCTGAGCGACAGGTTTTGAGTGTCACTCCAGGATGCTATCAATTCAGTTAATTCATAACAGGCTGGTATTGAACAACCACAGTTTTTCTGCAAATTAGTTGAATGCACACATATCAGATCCAATTTCTGAGTTATTCTCCCTGAAATCAACAATATTTCTCTTACCCGGGCGAAGGACTTGGGAATATTCTTCAATTCCAAGTTGAAGAGATTCCCGACGATGGGAAGTGGGAAAGGGCCTGGGGGCAGATTCCAGCTGCTATGCACCTGCCTCCAGATGGACACCAGCAGGAGAATGGCCGCCCACACCAGCAGGGCCACAGTTATGCCAAGGGCAGACATGGTGCTGCTGGGGGCCGGCTGCCAGCCTGGGAGGACAATCCTGTAGAAACGCGGGGCTTTTTATATTGTGTTTTGAGAAGGAGGGTGACCCACCAACCAATGCCATCTTCCTTCTCGTCTAGCCCAAATTATTAGTTTATTATTACCTGCTGTTGGCCATCATTTCAAAGGCTGATTCCCTCAGTGGTGGCCCCCAGAGGTTTCATCCAGTGACCTGGTGAGGATGGAGCTGGGCCGTGTCAACACCCTGGTTGCTGGCACCTGGTGCTGTGCTGGTAAACACATATCCAGGGACAGGTCACCAGCCTGTGTCCCTGGGCTGGAGGCTAATGTGGGGTGAGGGACTGTCCTGACCTTTGGCACTGGTTGGACAAAGGGGAACTCCAGCCTCATTGCCATGAATTTGTTTGGAGTAGGGTTTGTGTAATGCAACACCAACCACATGCTGACCACCTCTAGACAGGCTACCAGCCCTCCTGGTGCAGCAGCCTCTTGATGTCTGATGAGGAGATTTTTCTGGAAGTCAAACACTCAAACACCCCTCTGATATCCCACTGGGGTGGATGTTCTGAGACCAGGAAGAGGGAAGAGACCCACTGAAACCCCATCTCCTAGCCTCACCTCTGCTGTCTTTCCTCCACCCTCCCTGTCTCCAGAGCTCCGAGTTCAGCATATACAGAAAGCGGCATGTTCCCTCTCTAGGGAGAGCGGGGTTGGGGACTGGAGGTCTGGCTGGTCTTGATCTGAGCATTTTCCCAGCCTCCTGGCTTCAGACCCCAGCATGGCAGGGGCTGCTGGCCTGCTCCCTCTTTCCTGCTTCCAGACCTGCTAGCAGCCCCCAGTAGTACCTGAATCACCACCTGCCACATGAATGGGGCCAGAAGGAAAATTCAACATCTGAATTCTGTTCCACTTTGTCAAATTAAATGCAAAATTCCATGCAAGAAAAAAAAAAGGAAGAGAGAGTTAATCTCTGATTATAAAAAAAAGTTACATATTCTTGCTGTAGAAAATTATGAAAAAATATTATTTGGAAAGATTTTAAATTCAAATTCTTTTAAAAATTACATTAGGGTTTTATTGGATTTGTTTTACATTAGGTTAAATATGGAAGTCTCATTTTATTTATATAAAAATGAGACTACATACTATATTTCAACATCTTTGCTGATCCAGGGGCGCAGTAGAGCCCCACATTTACTAGCTCCTTCTTTCATGTTTTAATTTCTTTCTTCATGCAGGCCCTCTTCCACCTTCTGTTGAGGTAGTCTGTAGGTGCTTTTCTGTGCATGGTTAGAATGAAGAGAATGTGTTTATTCTGTCTTCTAACTGGCAATATATGGAAGTTCTTAATTCACAGTTTGCGATTTTATCCTTTTATATTAGCAATGAATCTTTACGTATAATAGAAAACAGAATAAGAAATGAAGAAAACCAAAGTCATTTACAAATCAACCAAATGACTTGTGGATTTTGAGTTATGCCATTCTATACTTTTATTTGTATAAAAATGAGGCTACACACTAGATTCGGCATTCTAACCCGGTTTTTGTCTTGACAGTTTATTAGTCACATGAGAAAGTCACTGGCTGTGCTGTACTTAACGCTGCACCTCCCCTAAACCAAGAAGGGGCACTGGCATCTGAAAGAAGCTTCAGGGTCCTTTGCCTCCCTCCGCCTTTTTCACCCCTCAAGGTGAGAACTGACAATGTAGACTCCACTGCCTCCTGGGTGGGTTAGCATGCCCCCTCCTCCTGTCTTTCCTTTCCAGTGGCCAGTGTGAGGTGGCAGAGACAATTCCCGGGGCAGAAACTGAGTGTCCAAACCCCTGCACCCTGTTCTCCTGTTGTGGACCCAGCCAGGCCTGGTGGGGACAGACACCCATTGGGGTCCACAAGTTTCCCTGGTTACTGATTCCTTTTCCTAGTGCTGAAGAGGGCCAGAGTCTGCTCCTGGCAGTCTAGAATTGAAGCCTTGGCTTTGGTGGGATGAGAGCAGGAAGCGTCACAGTGGGGAAGCAGAGCAGGCCTCTGGCTCCCCTGGGCTGAGGAGAGCATTGTCTGTGCAGCTTACCTAAGTGTGCACATCCTGGGTGGGACCCACGTGCCCCGGACCGTCTGTGCCTTACGGGGATGCAGCTATGGTCTGAGTCCTCTGGCCATAATATTGTTAGATGCCCAACCAACATCAGATTTTAAATACAAGAATATATGTCATTTGAAAATAATGACATTTCTGTGTACCTCTTTTCAGAAGCCAGGGCTTTTATTTGTTTTGCATCTATCCCATTGGCAGGACCTTCCAGGACAAAGTTAAACAATCAAGAAGACAGAGTGCCGTGCCTGTGCCTGTGCCCATGCCCGTGCCTGTGCCCATACCTGTGCCCGTGCCTGTGCCTGTGGCAGGACCTTCCAAGATAAAGTTAATCAAGAAGACAGAGTGCCCGTGCCCGTGCCTGTGCCCGTGCCTATGCCTGTGCCCGTGCCTATGCCCGTGCCCATGCCCATGCCTGTGCCTGTGCCTGTGGCAGGACCTTCCAGGATAAAGTTAATCAAGAAGACAGAGTGCCCGTGCCCGTGCCTGTGCCCGTGCCTATGCCTGTGCCCGTGCCTATGCCCGTGCCCATGCCCGTGCCTGTGCCTGTGGCAGGACCTTCCAGGATAAAGTTAATCAAGAAGACAGAGTGCCCGTGCCCGTGCCTGTGCCCGTGCCTATGCCCGTGCCCATGCCCGTGCCTGTGCCTGTGGCAGGACCTTCCAGGATAAAGTTAAACAATCAAGAAGACAGAATGCCTGTGCCCAGGCCTGTGCCTGTGCCTGTGGCAGGGAGTTCTTCAGGCTTTCATCACATCTGCCATCGGCTGGGTGTGGCAAAGAGGTAATATATTGGGACAATTTTCTTCTTTCTCTAGCTAACTGACAGTGTTTATCAGGGATGAGAGTTGGGTTAATGAAATGTCTTTTTGATTGAGACAATTCTATGATTTTTCTCCTTAGACCCACTAGTGTGAGGCTAGTTGGAAACACTGTCTCACAATGTACCATAAAAGTACCATATACTTTTATATCACACCATAAAAGTACCTCATAGTTCCACATTGCAACCAACTCTTTCATGGAGTGATACTCTTTTAACACTCGAAGGATTCAACTTGTTAATAGTATTTTTGGTAATTTTGCATCTATACCTGCAAATAAAATTGGGCTGTAGCTTTTGTGTTATATTAGGTTCTTGCATAAAAAGTGCAATATTGTAGAAACCACTGCAAAACTCCTGACTTCTGTGTGCGTGGGGATACTTTGTATTGTAGGGGAATTGTCTGCGCTTTGAAATTTGATAGAACTCACTAGTAAAGCAATATAGAGAAGATTTATTGGAATTGAATAATTGTTTATAAAGATTAGAAAGATAATTTTGATCGGGAAAGTAAAATATCTCCTTTTAACAAATGCAAACAACACAGAAGCAGATGAAGTGAAAACTGAGAGGCCCAAATTTACCCTACAAAGGCAGCTTCCATGTTTTAAACCCCCTTAAGAAGGAAAAATCCTGCTAATTCTTTTTATTATTTGTCGTTTTTATTTTATACCTCCTAAAATACTTCTTTTGCACTTACTTTCTGTATATAATGTGGATTTGACTTAATAGTATTCTTTTATTTTGGCCCAAGAGCCTTCCTTTAGTATTTCTTATGACAGGCTTATGAATTCTCTGTTTTATCTGAGAATGTCTTATTTTCTTTCTTTTTGACATTTGATCTTAGCCAAAAGGCTAAGATATATTTTAAATTTTAATTAATTAATGAATGGGAGAGGGTACCAGAAAATGTGCTGGACAAACTCTAAAAGAGCTGTAATACTTCATTATTTTTGGAAGCATATTTTCTGGACACAGAATTATTGGTTGGCAGTGTTTTCCTTCAGTGCCCTGACTCTATCATCTCACTGACTGCTGGCCCCATGGCTTCTGGTGAACAGGGGCTCTTATTTTCTCGGGGGCTGATTTACCTAACACCTCATCTCGCTATTGCTGCTTCCAGGACCCCCTCTTTCCCTTTGATTGACACAGTGTGTGCAGGTGTGGCTCTCCTTTCATTTATTCTCTTTTGAGTTGGTTAAGGTTTTGGATATGTAGATGGATCTTTTTCATCAAATTTGGGGAATTTTGAGCCATTATTTCTTCAAATAGTACTTTTGTCCCCGTTTTCTCTTTCTGAGGTTCCCACTGTGCCTGTGTAGATACTCTTGATTATGTCCCACAGGTCTCTAAGGCTCCATTCACTTTTTTTCAACAGTTTCGTTGGTGTTCACATTGCCATTCTGGAGAAACAGATTTTCAGAGCTTCTTATCCTGCCATTCTGGAAGTGCTTCTCTTGTCTATCTTATTTGTCAAGAAAATAAGAGCTTTACAAGAAACTTTCAGAAAATCTGAGATTTTTAAATTATTGGCTAGAATGTCGCCACTCCTATTGCAAGAGAGGCTGGAAAGTGGAAAGAATTTACGTGAATGTGTTAAAAGGTGAAGGGAATTAGGAACAGGATTTGATTACTAATAATAGCATGTACTCTACTCTGGTTAGAAGTATTCTGTGTGTTCTTCCAAACTTTAAAGCAATTTATATAAACATACAGCACATACTACATTTTATGAATATTTCACAATTTGTCTATTTTGAGTTGACAAAAAATTCAAATCGTTTCCCCAATTATTTATGTTACAAAAGGTGCCACAATGGTACCCTATGGATGCATCTTTGTTCAGACATGCATGTATCTCTGTAAGTCAGTTTTGTGGGAGTGGAATGGTTAGACCACTGGATATGTGGACTTAAGATGTTAACAGATAAATAAAATTGCTTCCTCAAAAGGTTGGAACACTATAAACCCCCCCCACAGTAGTATGGGAATGCCAATTTCTACATATCTTTTCCAACATTGGATACTGTCAGCCACTGATAACTGAAAATTCATGTCATTATTTTGCATTTCTCTGGTTAAAAAAGAAGGAAAGCATCTTTTCATCTATTGATTATTTATTTTATTTTTTTAATGAAACAATTCCTTCTCTTTTCATATTGGCATTTTACATATTTCCTCTCATTTTAAGGACTCTTTGTCTATCAAATAAATAGTAGTTGTTTTATGTTTTATGGTTTGGAAGTTACTCCCAGTCTCTTGGTTGATTTCCCATGTAGAAAATTAGATTTTTATACAGTTAAAATTTTCAGCCTTTTCCTGTATAGCCTTTGGAACTTAGACAATGTTTTCTAAAAGACCTTCCCCATCAATTATTTTTAATTTAAAAATAATTGCCTTTAGAAAAAAATCTATATGATCTTGTCTTTTTTAGGTAAGGTGCTTTGATTCCTCCCACTATAACCATGTTTTATTAAATTATTCTTTATTTTAAAAATCTCAGTTATTTTCAATATATGTTAAAAATCAGCAATTAATCTTCTAATTGCAACTTTTACTATTATATAAACATCTTTTTGTCTCCTCTGATAATTGTTGCTACACGTGTTTGCTTTTTGTAGTATTTCCCTGGTCTATCTTTGTTCATCACAGTATTTAAAGTATCTTAATGTCATTTAGTTCTTGATAGGTGTCCTGTAAACATTCCATAGGTTTGACATAAACAGAAAGTTTTTCCTTTTAATAGGACAATTAATCATATTTATCATGATCACTAAATTTGGCTGTCATGATGTGTGTGCCGGTGTGTGCAGGTGTGCATGTGTGGGTGTGTGTAGGGGCGTGTGATGCATGTGTGTTTGTGTGTGTTCCTCTTCCCTATGTTTAGAATGATCATACTTTGTTCTTTTTTTGTTTGATGATTTGGAATCTTGATGTCCTGTTGTTATTCTACCAGTGGTTACCCTTGAATCTGAAAGTACATATAGACTTACAGTTTTTTTAATTAACTTGAAGAATTTGTCAATGTCTTCTGATCTGAACAAGAAGAGATCTTTAGCACACTTTTCGTCTCTACTTCTCTTGCAGTATACAATCTACCTCAAATCTTGGGAATTTTAGTTTTAGAATATTAGTTTTAAATCTGTTCAAATATATTTCTATTTTATAAATTAATTTTTATGGAGGGCATTCATATTTACAGCCACCTATCGAGTGATTATTTGCTTTCCAATCTATGCGGTACCAGTCCCTTTGCCTGTTACTTCTATAGCATTATCTTGCCTTCCTTGGATTCCTGCTCCTAGACACACAAAAGCTTCCACCTTCAGGACCCAATTTTATGGGGAGAGGGTGAGCCACACGAGGGGGCACCTGGAATGCGACCTCCCTGGGCCACTTGACCTCCCTCCACAGCCAAGTTCTCTTCAGTGGCAGATGGCGTGGCTGTTTTCAGGCTGACAGCGAACTTGCCTCCCCTCCCTTCACACTCCAAGCAGGAAGCATGAAACATCTCAGAAGTGCTCCAGGAGGACCATCCGTGGCGCAAATCCTCGGACCAAGAGCTAAGAGGCAGAAGAATATTACTTTTCTGGGCACCCAAAAGGCTGTGGACAAGAAGGGAGGGGAGTACGGACGGGGACGAGAACACGCTCTCAACGGCGGATTTGAGGGCAGTCTTCTGCATCGTCAGCAGCGTTGGGAGCCTGAGCAGACATTTGCGTGGCAGGTGTCTGAAGTTCAGTGCACACTCCATTGAAAATGATGACCTTGTCGGAAGCCAAACATCTTTTCCAAGTAAAGCAAGAGCCGAGAACACGCAGGCTCGCCGCGTCCAAAGGGCAGGCCAGGCTGCGGCAGGAGCAAAGCCTCCCGCCCCGGGCGCGCGGGCTGCCGGTAATCGGCGCCGGCTGACGCAGACGCAGACGCAGACGCAGACGCAGACGCAGACGCAGACGCAGACGCAGACGCAGACGCAGACGCAGACGCAGACGCAGACGCAGACGCAGACGCAGACGCAGACGCAGACGCAGACGCAGACGCCGACGCCGACGCCGACGCCGACGCCGACGCCGACGGGCAGTGACGGCTCTGGAGCCAACGACGCCAAGCGCCAGCCCGGCGGGTGGGGCAGGGCGCCCTCTGGGGTCCGCGGGGGCTACAGCTCCCTGAGGCCCCGGGGACCCGGCTCGTCTGGGCCCCGCCCGCCAGAGGGCGCCAGAGAGAAGCCACGGGGAGGCCCCGCCGTGTCGCCCTGACGCCCCGAGCGTTTGAGACGCGGGAAAACGCGCGGAGCGCTGTGGATTATCAAGTGCGGTGACGTGAACACCAGGCGACCCGCTCCCAACCCCAACGACAGCTCATTCAAGGTGCGTTTACAGAAGCGCTCACGTCCAACTGCCTCCCTCTGGGGGTAGCCGCTGACCTGAATTTTGCTTTGAATGTTCCCTGTGATTTTCTTTTTTCTTTCTTTTTTTTTTTTTGAGAGAGAGCTTCTCTCGTTGCCGAGGCTGGAGTGCAATGGCGCGATCTCGGCTCACTGCAACCTCTGTCTCCCAGGTTCAAGCGATTCTCCTGCCTCAGCCTCCCGAGTAGCTGGGATTTGAGGCACGGGCCACCACGCCCGGCTAATTTTCTGTACTTTTAGTACAGACGGGGTTTTTCCATGCTGCTCAGGCTGGTCTCGAACTCCCAACCTCAGGTGATCTGCCCGCCTCGGCCTCCCAAAGTGCTGGGAGGCTCACAAGCGTGAGCCACGGCACCCGGCCGGTTTTGTTTTTCATATCATTTAATTTTCTTATTTTTGTATTTTTAAAGGAAATTTCATAACATTTATGTTCCCTGAGGCTTGAATTTTTTGCTCATCGTTTACCGTTACCACGTTGTGAGATGTTGCTGCATATGTGCTGCATAAAGTTCACCGACGTTGTGACTTCACAGCTATGAATATGTTACACTTTCTTTAACCACTGTCCTGTGAGATTATTCCCAAGGTTTTGCTATTGCAAACTAGGGACATTTCCTGGAGCACTGTGTAAGAATATCTCTAGGCCAGGTGTGTACCTGGGCAACCTAAAATACGTGGAACCAGATTGTTTTCCAAGTGTTTGACCATGTACGTGCTTACAGTGGCGTCCAACTGGTCCTGTTATTCTCAACAGTAGGTACTAAAAAATTTCTTAATATTTTCCCATCTGGTGAATATGAAATGGTGTTTAATTGTGGTCCCATTTTGCATTCCCTGATTATAAATTAGAGAAACTTTCTCTCTCTTGTCAGATTTATACACACACTTCTCTGAAATGCCTACTCATGTATTTTAAGTATACTGCTCTCCTCTTCCCTTGGGGTTTGCTTGTAGGAATGCTTTATTCTCATCCTCACTCAGTTCTGTGTGTTGCAGTAACTTTTCTCACTCTTTAGATTACTGTTCTACACTATCTATGGCATTGTTTTTTTATGAACAGATGTTCTCAAGTTATCAGTCTTTCATTTTTGGATTAGTGCTTTTTGGGTTTAAAAAAAAATCCCTTCTTCCAGCCTGGGTGTTGGAGTGATACCATGTCCTCCCAAAAAAAATAAATAAATAAAATAAAATAAAACTTTATTTGCCAGAAAGATAACTGTTTATTTATAAAGTGTTTTGTTTGTTTGTTTGTTTTTCGAGATTGCATCTCACTCTGTCACCCAGGCAGGAGTGCAGTGGCTTAATCTCAGCTCACTGCAGCCTCTGCTGCACTGGTTCAAATGATTCTCCTGCCTCAGCCTCCCAGGTAGCTGGGATTACAGCCTCCTGTCACCATGCCTGGATAATTTTTTTGTTTTTTTGTATTTTTAATAGAGATGAGGTTTCACCATCTTAGCCAGGATGGTCTTGAACTCCTGACCTTTTATCCACCTGCCTCAGCCTCCCAAATTACAGAAGTGAGCCACCACGCCTGGCCTATAAGGTTTTACTGTTCACATGTATGCCCTAAATATATGTAGAATTTATTTTTTTGCATAGTAAGGACTAAGGAAGTTTGTTTTCCCATATAGGTATGAATTGTTCCGGGATCCTGTCTCTGATCCCCAATTCTTCTTCCAGCACAAAATTCTTAGTAGACTAGAAATAAAAGGGACTTTTCTTAAACTCACAAAGGATACCTATCAAAACCCCACAACAAACATCATTCACAAAGGGGCAATGGCTATTGAGCATCCTCTTAGAGAACTTCTGAGATATTTCCTATTAAAATAAAAGTTGTGGGACTCTTGTTACCCAATTTATTCCCACTACCCAATTTAAAAGATGTGGAAGTTGTGGTGCTTTTAATATATCTGTCTTGTTCATATGCAGAAAATATGTCAGTTGTATAACATAGCCTTGGAAATAGAGTTCTATCTAACACTTGATAGTCTGTATTTTTTTTAACTTAAAACTATTTACAAGGACAATCTTCTGTGTCATATGTTTTGCAGGTTAATATATGCCCAGAAACAAATCCTGCAAAGCCCAGACTCCTCAAGTGCATGCCAGGGAATAACCTTTGAATGAAATCAAATGATAATATGTTTCAAGAGTTAGACTGATCTGCAAAAGAGCACATTAAATGATGATGAACAGCAAAATGTGAAAAGCTGGCAATAAGGCACTTCTGATAGCAGGTATGAGGACATCACCAGTGTGTATCAGTTTCAAAAGTTCTTATTTTTTTAGTAATTTGATTTCAACTTCTAGTTAATGAAGATTGGGGAGTTACCGTTTAACTACTTCTAACTTTGTTGGCTTATGATCAAACAATGTGGACTGCACAGTGTTTACTTTTTATAATTTGGTAAGATTTACTTTGTTCCCAAGTACAAAATTGATTTTTGTAATTGGGACATGAACACACAAACAAAATGTCTATCTTATGTTTAAAAACTAAGTTTAATTATTACATTATTCAGTTTTTTCTGTGTGTGCTTTTTGCACTAAATTTGTCCAATTCTGAAATTGTGTTTTGAAGGTTACCACTGACATAGAATTTTTGTCTAATTCTTTTTTTTTTTTATTTCTAGTAGATCTCAGTTCAAACATTTAGTTTCATGTTGTTTGGTATATAGAGATTTGTGGCTGTTACATTATCTTAATAAATTATGCCTTTTATAATTGTGTACTACCTCTTTGTGTCCTGTTTAGTACATTTAACTATAAATATTGCAGCTTTTGTAATCTCAATACTACCAAATGCATAAGGAAATGCATGCTAAGTGTATAGCCTGATGGGTTATCACAACATGAGTGTGGCCATGCTGATGGACTTTCAGAGTAGAAATAAAACATCACCCACCCTCAGAAAAATATCACTTTCTGTCACCAACTCCTCTCCGAGTCCTAAGGGAGTTTATCCTAACTTTTAACACCACAGAATAGTCCTGCCAACTTTTAGACTTTATGCAACGTTCATTGAATCACACAGTATGCAGTATTTGTGTCTCAATTCTTTTACTTGACTTAATGTTTGTGTGATTCACGCATATTGTTACTTGTAGAAGTAGTTCATTCTTTTTCACTGCTATATATTATTCCACTTCGTGAGTATAGCATGTACCCCAAAAGATACTATTTTTTTCTACTTTTCTGCTAATGCAAATAATGCTATCATGAGCATTTCAGTTCCTGCCTTTTAATGCACATGTGTTGCTTATTTCTGTTGTTTGTATATCTAAAAGTGAAATTGCTATAACATAAGGTAAGCACAAGCTGTAAGTCAAGGTTCTACGCATGTGTGAGTCAGGACTTTGTGTGGCTCCATCGGTTTATTCGTGCCTTCTTGCACCAATCCCACACTGTCTTATTTAGAACCATTTAAAAATTAGTCTTAATATCTGATAGTGTAACTCTTCCAACTTCGTTCCTCTCCAAGGGGATATTCTTGACCCTTTGCATTTCTACCTACACTTTAAAGTCATCTTGTCTGTTTCTACTAAAAACTGCTGAAATGACTGGAACTGCACTGAATCTATAGATCAATTTGTGAAGAACAGAAATGCTGCAACATTGACTGCTCTGATTCTTAAACATGGTGGCAGTTATTTCTGTGCAAGGAACCTCCCAGAACCCTCTCCTGATCCAGGCTGGGCTGGGATGAATGGCCTTTGCAGGTGGGGTGGGTGGGATGCCCCTGCCTTCCTTCAGGTCTGTGCAATTCTGCTTCACATCTCACCCTCTTTGGAGCAGTGCAGGAGCTGACACGTGTGTCCTCATGACCATGGCGGGAGCACCTTCTCAGACAGTGCCTTGCATCGGTTGCTCACTGTTTTAATCATGCACTGTTGGGTCTGACTTGAAGTTGGAGAAATCTGTGACCCACCAGAGGGCTCAGAAGACATATCTGGAGTCTCTGCATTCTCTTCGTTTGCTGCAGAAAGTTGTTCAAAGCTAAGATTCGGGATGTGAGGGCACTCATGGCAATTTCCCTGCTGCACTGATTTTGAAATTTTCTTTTTTTGTTGCTCCATTGTTATTCTTTGCTAGTTTCAAAAGAGGAGAATATAGTAAAAATGACACGCATCCACCATCATTAAACAGAAATCTCCATATTACTTTTTGTTCTTTTATTTTTCAAAATCATCATATGTAAAATAGACTTCTCTTCCTTTGGTGTATAGATCTATGAAATATAACACTATTATATGTATTATAATTTATATTATTTATTATAGCATATATTATATTTTGTGTGACTATCTCCATAAACAGGTACAAAATAATTCCCTCAATGCAATTATTTATCCATTCTAGTAGTTTTTTTGATGGAGTCTTTCTTTAAAAGAAAAGAGGTTTAATTGGCTCACTGTTCTGCAGGCTGTATGAGAAGCACAGAGGCTTCTGCTTCTGAGGAGGCCTCAGAAAATTTACAATCATGGTGGAAGGCTAAGGGGAAGCAGGCACGAACCACATGGCCGGAGCCAGAACCAGAGCAAGAGAGTGAGGTGGGGAGGTGCCACACGCCTTTAAACAACCAGATCTTGTGAGAACAGCACCAAGAGAATGCCACACCATTTATGAAGGATCCACTCCCATGATCCAGTCACCTCCCACCAGGCCCACCTCCAGCACTGGTGATTACAGTTTGACATGAGATTTGGTGGGGACAGATCCAAACCAGATTAATAAGGATGCCAGTTTTTCCAGTATTATTTGCTGAAAATACTTATTTTCCTGGCTGGGCTCATGCCTGTAATCCTAGCACTCTGGGAGGTCAAGTCAGGTGGATCACTTGAGGTGAGGAGTTTGAAACCAGCCTGGTCAACCTGGTGAAACCTCATCTGTACTAAAAATACAAAAATTATAACTGGGTGTGATGGCACATGCCTGTAATCCCAGCTACTGGGGAGACAGAGTCAGGAGAATCACTTAAACCCAGGAGGCGAAGGTTGCAATGAGCCAAGATCACACCACTGCACTCCAGCCTGGGGTTAGGGTTAGCAAGACTCTGTCTCAAAAAAAAAAAAAAAAAGACATTTTCCCATGGATTACTCTGACACCCTTGTAAAAAAAAGTAATAATTTACCCATTATGTGTGAATCTACTTCTGGACTCTATGTTCTGTTGATCTGTAGGTCTATACTTGTGTTTTGTTTTGTTTTGTTTTGTTTTGTTTTGTTTTGTTTTATTTTGTTTTGTTTTGTGATGGAGTCTTGCTCTGTCTCCCAGACTGGAGTACAGTGGCACAATTTTGGCTCCCTGCAACCTCCGCCTCCCAGATTCAAGTGATTCTCCTGCCTTAGCCTCCTGAGTAGCTGGGATTACGGGCATGTGCCACCATGCCCAGCTAATTTTTGTGTTTTTAATAGAAACAGGGTTTCACTATGTTGGCCAGGCTGGTCTCCAACTCCTGACCTCATGATCTGCCTACCTCGGCCTCCCAAAGTGCTGGGATTAAGGTGTGAGCCACTGCACCCAGCCTGTAGTTCTGTACTTTCACCAATACCACAATATCATACTATAGTTTTACAGTGTCTTGAAGTCAGGTAATGTAATTCCTCCAATGTCGTTATTTATGTTTTTCGAATTTGTGCTGGGACCAGGCAAGGTGGCTCAGATCTGTAATTTCAGCACTTTGGGAGGCAGAGGTGGGAGGATCACTTGAACCTAAGAGTTCGAAGACCAACCTGAGTAACATAGTAAGACCTCATCTCTACAAAACTAATAAAATTGACATGGCCTAGTGGTGCATGCCTACAGTCCTAGCTACTCAGGAGGCTGAGGCAGGAGGGTCCCTTGAGCCTAGGAGTTGGAGGCTGCAGCGAGCCATGATTGTGCCACTGCACTCCAGCTTGGGCAACAGAGCAAGACCTTGTCTCTAAATAAATAAATAGCTTTGGCTAATCATTTCTTTGCATTTGCATATACATTTTTCAATCACCTTATCAATTTCTATGAATAGACCTGCAATTTTAAAAGAGATTGTGTTGGATACATAGATGGAAGAACTGACATGTGAACCAAGAGTATTGAGGCCAGGTGCAGTAGATGATGCCTGTAATCCCAGCTACTCAGGAGGCTGAGACAGGGAGGATTGCTTGAACACAGGAGGCAGAGGTTGCACTCCAGCCTGAGCCACAGAGTGAGACTCCATCTCAAAAAAAACAAAGCAATCAAAAAAGAGTACCGAATCTGCCGATCCATAATGAGTGCCTCTTCATCTAGCAGACCTTCATTCATATCTCTCAGCAGTGTTATAATTTTCATTGTATAGGTCCTACACATTTTTTTTGAACTCTCACTGCATCCCCCAGTGGAAGGGATTGTTTTTATTTTGCAAGATATATACATTAAAAGCAATAATAACTACCAAGTGTACTTTATTATCTTTTCCTAAAAGGACATTTTAATGCCAAAAGCACAGATGGCATGAGCTCAGTGTAGTAACAGTGGCTGAAATCTACCTATATGGCAGCCATGTGCTGGCTCCTGTTCTGAGGAGTCACGAAAACTGGAAAGGGAGTAACCCAGAGGCCGACCAATTCCATGTTAGTTCTCTTCCACCTCCAGTTCACCTAGCCTTTATGGCAGACAGAATAATGGCCCCAAAGATATACATGGCCCGATCTCTAGAACCTGCCACATGCTGTCTCACAGGGCAACAGGACCTCTGGATGGGAGGGAATTAAGCATTGACACGGGGAAACTGATCCTGAATTATCCTGATGCACCCAATGTCAGCACAGTCATCCCAAAAAGTGAGGGTCAAAGTCAGAGGATTGACAGGGAGACAGAAGCAGAGGTTGGAGCCCAGCACTCTGAGAACAGGTCCATGAGCCGAGGAATGCGGGCAACCTCTAGGGGCTGGAAAAGCCATGAAACAGATTCTCCCCTAGAGCCTCCGGAAGGAATGTGGCTCTGCAGACACCTTGATTTTGGGCCATGAGACCCATTTTGGGCTTCTGACCTCCAGAACCATAACAGACTTGTGTTATTTGTAAGTCGTTGGGTTTGTGAGGATTTGTTACAACCCATTTTGGGGAACAATGACCCAGAAGGAGGGTGAGGACAGAGAAGCCAGAGTCAGCACAGAGGTGCCAGGAAGTGGGAGCAGAGGAGGGCCGAGCTGTATCCCAGAGAGTAAGAGGGGTTGAGTGATTGGGGGTTGGTCAGGCTGCATGAGAAGGGAGGCGGATGAGGCCACTGGGTTGGGTGGCACAGAGGCAACTGGCAGCCTTGACAGGAGCTGCTCCCTCTAGAAGGAAGGACGCCCGGCTGCAGTGGACTGAAGGCTTTTGCTCTTTTTGCCTCATCTAGATGCCACACTTCTGCTGCTACATCCAGCACCCAGCAGGCACAGGGTGTGCAGTTATGATGAACACCTGACCTCTCTGACTCTTCACCCTCCCACCACTGGGGACTCCGGCCTCGCCGCTAACACGACCTCACTCACGGGCCCCTTGGCTGCTCGAGGCGCCTCGGGGCCTCTGCACTGGCTGCTCCCATGGCCTGGACCACTGTTCTCAGAGGTCTCTGTGTGGGTGCCCACTGCTCATCACCCAGGGCCCACACGGCAGCCACAGGCCACGTGAGAGTGCCACCTATCAAAAAGGCAGTATTTTGAAGACGTTAGAATCAATGAAGGTTATCAAAACTAAGTTTCTTTTTTCCACCGTTTTTATTTATGTATTTATTTATTTTGATACGGAGTCTCCCTCTGTCGCCCAGGCTGGATCCCGGCTGATTGCAACCTCCGCCACCCGGGTTCAGGCAGTTCTCCTGCCTCAGTCTCCCGAGTAGCTGGGAGTACAGGCGGGCACCGCCACGCCCGGCTAACATTTTGTATTTTTTCAGTAGAGACGAGGCCCAGGTTGGTCGCGAACTCCTGAGCTCAGGCAATCACCTCGGCCTCCCAAAGTGCTGGGACTACGGGGTGAGCCACCACGCCCCGCCTTCTTTTCATCTTTTTTAACGTGGCGACTGGAACCCTTAAGACGGCGTCTGCGGCTCCCGTCACACGTCCCTGGGACAGTGGACTCTAGTCTCGGAGGTAAAAGTCAGCCAGAGATGACGTCACTGAGCGGGAGTCCGTGCGCGGAAACGCACAGAGATGACGTCAGGAACGGGAGTCCGTGCGCCGAGACGCAGAGAACGGTGCTGGGCAGGAGGCCCAGGCAGTGCGTGGCCAGTGCCTGCTGTGGCGAAGAATCCTGGTGCCGGCGCGGTAGAAACCCCGTTCCTACTAAAAATACAAAAAAGTAGCCGGGCGTGGTGGCGGCCGCCCGGGAGCCTGAAGCAGGAGAATCGCTTGCCCCGGGAGGCGGAGGTTGCGTTCAGCCAAGATGGCGCCACAGCCCTGCAGCCTGGGCGACGACGGAAACTCCGTCTCAAAACAAAGAAATAAAAAATAAAGAATAATCCGAACGTCCCCAGAGAGAGGCCTGGCTTTGGCCCTCCGCCCCTGGTAAGTTGTCTGGAAGTCCCTGCTCCCTCACGCATGGGGAGGGCCAGCCTGGATGGGGGCCTCGGCCCGGCCGCACAGCAAGAGGGATCCGGAGTGGAGCTCGGCCGGGTGGTGCCCTTGACCCTCGGGGACTGGAGGCCGAGGTCAGCCACACAGAGCGGGGAACGGTCCCGGGAGGAACCCGGACACGAGGTCCGAGGAGGCGCCCTGGCTGGCAAGACTCCCTGCGTGCCTCCCGGGAGGAGCGAGAGGAGGACCCGGCAGCTGCTCCAGCACGTCCTTCTCTGATAAGCCGTGACCGTGCACGTGGCTGAGTCCTTCCGGAGATTGCGCAAGTAGGCCAGGGTCCTGGTGCCCTCCTGACGCAGAGCTGGTGTTGGGATGGAGGGTGCCCCACGTGGACTGTCCGTCCCGCTGTGCCGTGGCCTCCCCACCGTAGGTCACACTGGTTTTGGGGGGTTACGCACTGCTCTTCCCTCCGCTTCCCTCCCACCTCGCAGTCCCGCCAGGCTCACCCAGAGCTCCTCCAGCAGGGCCACCGCCTCCTTCCCGCGCTGTGCTGCCGGCTCACACCCAGGCCTGCGTGTTGGCAGGAAGCACGCTCAGGAACTGCCCCAGCACCCCAGCTCCAGCCTCTGCTCCTCCGTGCACACCTCGGGCCGCAGCCAGTCCCGGCACAGGGCACAGAGCAGCCCCAGCGAGTAGTGCGGCCCGATGCATTGCCCAGGTGGAAGGTCCGAAAGCGGTCCCACCGGCATCCCAGCGCCAGGCCCTCAAGGGCACCACCACCTCCATGGGGCCTCATGGATGGCAGGTCTGCCCCGCAGGGTCAAGGAGCACAGAGGTCTCAGTGAGGGGGGGCACTTACTCGGGTGGTGAGGAAAGGGCGTCCCTCTCCTCTTGATGGAATCTTTATGGTTTTCTGTATGTAATAACATGTCACCTTCAAACACGGGCAATTTTATTTCCTCCTTTCCAATCTGGATGCCTTTTTTTTTTTTTTTTTTTTGAGACAGAATCTTGCTCTGTTGCCGAGGCTGGAGTGCAGTGGCTTGATCTCCGCTCACTGCAGCTCCCACCTCCCGGTTCAAGCAATTATCCTGCCTCAGCCTCCCGAGTAGCTGGGATTACAGGCATGCGCCACCACACCCGACTAACTTTGTATTTTTAGTAGAGATGGGTTTCTTCATGTTGGACAAGCTGGTCTTGAACTCCCAACTTCATGTGATCCGCCTGCCTCAGCCTCCCAAAGTGCCAGGATTACAGGCATGAGCCACTATGCCTGGCCTGGATGCCTCTTATCTCTTGCTCTTGCTGAAGTACTCTAGCTAAGACTTAAAGGTAGTACTGTGTTGAATAGAAGCCGTGAAAGTGGGCATCCTTGTCTTGTTCCTGATCTTAGAGGGTTTGACACTTCTCTGTAGTGATATGCTTTGACTATTTTTATCTTTTGTGTATCTACTATAGATTTTTCTTTGTGGTTACTTGAGGCTTGCAGAAAACATCTTATGTTTATAACTAGCTATTTTTAGGCTGACAAAAACTTAATTTTGATTGCATAAACTCAATATTTCTCCTCCCCGCCTCATGTTTTATGCTTTTGATATCACAATTTATATCATTTTATCATTTGTATCCCTCAACAAATTGTTGTAGCTATAGTTGTTTTGAATAGTTTTATCTTTTAACCTTCATGCTAGAGATAGAATTGTTTTACACAGCATGATTGCATGATTAGTATTTTGAATTTGTCAATGCACTTACTTTTACCAGTAAGTTTTTTATTTTCATTTTTTATGTTATTAATTAGAATCCTTTTTCTCCAGCTTGAAGAACTAGAATTTCTTATAAGGCACATCAAATGGTGATATCCTTCCTCAATTTTTGTTTGTTTTGGAAAGTCTTATTCTTTCCATCATTTATGTTCTGCTGGCCTAGAGGTCTTAGTTAGAAAGATGGTATTACCGGGTATTGTATTCTTGAACAGTAATTGTTTTTATTTTAGGATTTTGAATATGTTGTCCAGCTCCTTTCTGGCTTATAAGGTTTCTGGAAAAAGAAAATTCATGGATATCTTATAGAGTGGGAGTCCCTTTTATGTAGCCAATTGCTTTCCCTTGTTGCTTTCAAAATTCTCTCTGTCTAAATTTTGACAATTTGATTATAATGTATCTCAATGTGTGTCTCTGGATTTTTCCTATTTGGTATCATTTGAGCTTTCTGAATCTTGATTTCAGTTTATTTCCCCAAGATTAGGAGGGGTTTTTTTCCATGGCACCATTTCTCAGGGTGATCAGTCAGCTACCTGGTTGCAGGTTGATCACATTGGACCTCTTCCATCATGTAAAGGGCAGAGGTTTGTCCTCACTGGAATAGATACTTACCCTGGATATGGGTTTGCCTGTCCTGCATGCAGTGCTTCTGCCAAGAATACCATCTGTGGACTCACAGAATGCCTTATCCACCATCATGGTATTCCACAGAGCTTTGCCTGTGACCAAGGCACTCACTTTACAGCTAAAGAAGGGCAGCAGTGGCTCATGCTCATGGAATTCACTGGTCTTACCACGTTCCCCATCATCCTGAAGCAGCTGGATTGATAGAATGGTGGAATGGCCTTTCAAAAGCACAATTACCATGTCAGTTAGGAGACAATACTTTGCAGGGCTGGGGCAAAGTACTCCAGAAGACTCTGTATGCTCTGAATCAGCATCCAATATATGGTACTGTTTCTCCCATAGCCAAGATTCATGGGTCCAGGAATCATGAGGTAGAAGTGAAAGTGGCACCTCTCACCACCACCCCTAGTGATCCACTAGCAAAATTGTTGCTTCCTGTTCCCACAACATTACATTCTGCTGATCTAGGGGTCTTAGTTCCAGAGAGAGGAACGCTGCCACCAGGAGACACAACAGTGATTCCATTAAACTGGAAGTTAAGTTGCCACCTGGACACTTTGGGATTCTCCTACCTTTAAGTCAACAGGCTAGGGAGGGAGGTACAGTGTTGGCTGGGGTGATTGGCCCAGACTATCAAAATGAAATCAGTCTACTACTCTACAGCAGAGCTAAGGAAGAGTATGCATGGGATAGAGGTGATCCATTGGGGTGTCTCTTAGTATTGCAATGACCTATGATGAAGGTCAATGGGAAACTGCAACAGCCCAATCCAGGCAGGACTACAAATGGTCCAGACCCTTCAGGAATGAAGGTTTGGGACATCTCACCAGGAAAAAAAGAATGACCTGCTGAGGTGCTTACTGAATGCAGAGGTGTGGGTAACACCCTCCATGGGTACTGAGGAAGGAGAACTGTCCAGACCACAGGGGTCAGCAGGTCATTCTTTTTTTTCCTGGTGGAATGTCCCAAACCTTCATTCCTGAAGGGTCTGGACCATTTGTAGTCCTGCCTGGATTGGGCTGTTGCAGTTTCCCATTGACCTTCATCACAGGTCATTGTAATACTAAGAGACACCCATGCTAGATGCTTTCTGCCCTCAAACATCAGACTCCCAAGTTCTTCCATTTTGGGACTTGGACTGGCTCTCCTTGCTCCTGAACTTGCAGACGGCCTATTGTGGGACCTTATGATCATGTAAATGAATACGTAATAAATTCCCCTTTACATATATATGTGTGTATTTTATAGATATATAGATACAGATATAGATATTCTATTAGTTCTGTCCCTCTAGAGAACCCTAAACAGATTTTGGTACCAGGAGAGGGGTGTTGTATTGCTGAAAAGATACCCAAAAATGTGCAAGTGACTTTGGAACTGAGTAACAGGTAGAGGTTGGAACAGTTTGGAGGGCTCAGAAGAAGACAGGAAAATGTGGGAAACTTTGGAGCTTCCTAGACACTTGCTGAATGTCTTTGCCCAAAATGCTGATAGTAATATGGAAAATAAAGTCCAGGCTGAGGTGATCTCAAATAGAAATGAGGAACTTGTTGGGAAGTGGAGCAAAGGTGACTCTATGTTTTAGCAAAGAGACTGGTGACATTTTGCCCCTGCCCTAGAGATCTGTGTAACTTTGAACTTGAAAGAGATGATTTAGGATATCTGGTGGAAGAAATCTGTAAGCAGCAAACATTCAGGTGATTTGGCTGCTGTTAAAGGCATTCTGTTTTATAAGGGAAGCAGAGCATAAAAGTTTGGAAAATTTGCAGCCTGACAATGCCATAGAAAAGAAAAATCCATTTTCTGAGGCGAAATTTAAGCCAGCTGCAGAAATTTGCATAAGTTATAAGGTGCCGAATGTTAATTCCCAAGACAATGGGGAAAATGTCTCCAGGGCATGTCAGAGGTCTTCAAGCAGTCCTTCTCATCACAGGCCCGGAGGCATACAGGGAAAAAATCGTTTCCTGGGCCAAGCCCAGGGTCCCTGTGCTATGTGAATCCAAGGGACTTGGTGTGCTGCTTCCCAGCTGTCCCTAGCCATGACTAAAAGGGCCAAGGTAAAGCTCCAGTCATGGCTTCAGACAGTGCAAGCCCCACGCCTGGGCAGTGGTGCTGAGCCTGTGGGTGCACAGAAGTCAAGAACTGAAGTTTGGGAACCTCCATCTAGATTTCAGAAGATGTATGGAAATGCCTGGATGCGCAGGCAGAAGTTTGCTGCAAGGGCAGGGCCCTCATGGAGAACCTCTGCTAGGGCAGTGCAGAAGGGAAACATGGGGTGGGAGCCCCACACATAGTCCCTACTGGGGCGCCACCTAGTGGAGCTGTGAGAAGACGGCCACCATCCTCCAGACCCCAGTGGTAGAGCCACTGACAGCTTGCACCATGTGCCTAGAAAAGCTGCAGACACCCAACACCAACCCATAAAAACAGCCGGGATGGAGGCTGTACCCTGCAAGGCCGTGGGGAGCAGCTTCCCAAGACCATGGGAACCCACTTCTTGCATCAGTGTGACCCAGATGCGAGACATGGAGTCAAAGGAAATGATTTTAATATTTGACTGCCCTGCTGGATTTTGGACTTGCTGGGGCTTGTAGCCCCTTTGTTTTGGCCAGTTTCTCCCATTTGGAATGTCTGTATTTACCCAATGCCTGTACCTGCACTGTATTTAGGAAGTAACTAACTTGCTTTTGATTTCCCAGGCTTATAGGCAGAAAGGACTTGTCTCAGATGAGACACTGGACTGTGGCCTTCTGCGTTAATGCTGAAATGAGTTAAAATTTTGGGAGACTGTTGGGCAGGCATGATTGGTTTTGAAATGTGAGGACATGAGGTTTGGAGGGGCAGGGGTGGAATGATATGGTTTGGCTGTGTCCCCACCCAAATCTCAACTTGAATTTTATCTCCCAGAATTCCCACATATTGTGGGAGGGACCCAGTGGGAAGTAATTGAATCATGGGGGCTGGTCTTTCCTGTTCTATTCTCATGGTAGTGAATAAGTCTTAGGATATCTGATGGGTTTATCAGGGGTTTCTGTTTTTGCTTCCTCCTTTCTCTTGCTGCTGCCATGTAAGAGGTGCCTTTCACCCTCCACTATGATTGTGAGACCTTCCCCAGCCACGTGGAACTATAAGTCCAATTAAACCTCTTTCTTTCATAAATTGTCCAGTCTCGGCTAAGTCTTTATCAGCAGCATGAAAATGGACTAATACACTTCCCCCCTCAACCCTGCTCACTCACTCACTTACTTCCACTCTTGCCTTGCCATGTGATCCCTGCATGATAGCTCCACTTCACCTTCCATCATTGATGAAAGCAGTCAGTGCTATCATCAGATGCAAATGCTGGCACCATGATTCCTGTACAGTCTGCAGAACCATGAGCCAAATAAACCTCTTTTCTTTACAAATTATTCAGCGTCAGCTATTCCTTTATAGCAACACTAAATGGACTAAGACAATTGAGATAAAAACATTAAGCACCAGCCAGCAGATATGGATGTAAGAGTTTTCTTTCCCACTGAACCTACCGAATGCCCTGAAAACAATGTCCAATATTCCCAATCTGTAATCCACATCCATTCCTAGTCTGTAAACTACATCTGTTCCTTATGTGGTGCCCCTTGTTCCAAAACTACTCCTCCCACTGCTATATTCCCATCCCTGCTCCATTTGAAGTAGCCAACTGGAATCAGCTTAGAGTGTGCAGTCTGACCCCAGCCAATGGGGACTGGACACAGTAGCAGGGACTGACTGCATTAAGGATAAAAACCTCTTCTCTCTTTTGTTGGGTGTGCTCTTGCAGTGACTGGAAGAACGCAGCATTCTTCTGCAGAAGTAAATTTGCTTTGCTGAGAAATCCTTTAATAGAGTGGTCATTTTCTTTGGAACTCCGAGCTCTTATTTCCAACAGTGCTTTTGCAAATGGTGTTATTTGATTGCAATTTCCAATCCTTGTTATTAGTTAATAAAAACACAATTTATTTTTGTGTATTTTACTTCATGCAACCTTGATAAACTCACTTATTAATGCAAGTAGCACAGTTAACCTTGAGATAGTGAGATTTTCCTGGTAAGCCTGATCTAAGTGCACAAACTTTTAAAAGGAGAGTTTTTGCTTGTTTCAAAATGGCACTGTAGACTAGAAGCAAGCTGGTTTCACTCTCTCCCACAGAAAACCAAAAACAAATATATGGCACCAAGATTATCACCAGAAATATCCCAGAACTCAAATATAAAGATGAGACCTTTCCAGGGCCACAGAGAAGTGAAAACAGAGTAGTTGGTAAGAGGAAAAAGTCTGGCAGTCCCACCCAGGGCAAAACTGCCCTTAAGCCAGCCAAACTGCTGCATGCCCTCCTCCAAGTGGGAAAGGCCCTCAAGCCTCTGAGTAGTTGACATACTTCCAGGCCAGTGAAGCGGCTATGTGCCTGTATTCAGGGCCTGAATAACAGTTTTGAGGTGCTCTGTCCCCTGCAGTCAAGGCCCTGACTTGCTCAGTGACCCTTTGTCCACAATCAGAGGCTGAAAAACAGTTCCAGGGGCTACCATTAGCAAAAACACCCCCAGAACAACCAAGCAGTGTGTGCCCTGGGACTGAGAAACAGCTCCACTGGCCACCCCTGGTGGGCTAATCCCCAGTCCAGCTGAGCAGATGCATACCCACATCCCAGGTCCAAGAAACAGCTTGGTGGCCCACCCCCAGCAGACACACACTGAGGTCAGCTGAGCAGTCATGCAGCTGTGTTCTGGGTCTGAGAAAGAGCCCCATAGGCTGCCTGGAGCAGACACACCCCCAGACCAGCCAAGAAGCCCTATGCCTGCATACCAGGCCTGAGAAACAGCCCTGTGGGCCACCCATGGTGAGTATGCCCACAAGGTGGCCAAGTATATATGGTCATTATCCTGGCCAGTGTAACAGCCCAGTGCTCCCAACCCCAGTGAGCCAGACGTCAAGTTGACCAGCACAGTGTGTATACACACACACCTCAATCTGAAACAGCCTGGTAAGGCTGACCTAAGCACACAAGCTCTTTGAAAAGGAGAGGCAAAGCTGCACCACCAATGCCCAAGACACTCTCAGACTAGGCCACTGAGAAACTTGAAACCACCACTAATGTAGATTACACCTGGAAAAATACACAGAAACTGCATTACTGCATCCATTTAGAACCCAGGACAATGCACCCTATTGAACTGACACCCTAAGACCCATTCATATGAATGAGTCTTTCCCTTCAAAACTTACTCCATATAAGCAAAAGAGGTGATTTTTTTCCCAATAGATGTTTAGAAATCAACATAGAGACACATCAACACATTAACCATGAAAAAGCAAGGAAACATGTCACCTCAAAAGAAAAATAATAATTCTTCAGTAGCAGATCCCAATCATAAGGAAATATATTAAATGCCAGAAAAATAATTCAAAATAATAATCTTAAGGAAACTCGGTGAGTTACAAGAGAATACAGATACAACATTCAATGAAATTAGAAAATAATTTATGATTTGAATAAGAAATTTAACAAAATGGTAGATATCATTGAAAAGAGCCAAATGGAAATCCTAAAGCTGATGAATTCAATGAATGAAATTAAAAAATACAATCAAGGGCTTCGACAACAGATTAAACAAAGGAGAAGAAAGAATTTCTGAACTTGAAGATGGGTCTTTTGAAATAATACAGGCAGACAAAAATTTAAATAATGAAGAAAGCCTGCAGGATTTGTGGGACACCATTAAGCAAACAAATATGGACATTCCAGGAGGAGAAAAGAAGGGAAATGAAAAACATTTAATGAAATAACAGCAGAAAAACCCCAAGTCTTGGGATAGAGATGAACATCCAAGCTCAGGAAGCCAAGAATCCTGAATAGATTCAATCCAAACAGGTCCTCTCCAAGGCACATTATAGTCAACCTGCCAAAAATCAAACATAAAGAATTTCTAAAGTAGCAAGAGAAAAGCGTAAAGATACAAGGGAATCCCAATTTGATTAACAGCTGATTTCTCAGCAGAAACCTTACAGGTCAGAAGAGAGTAAGATGATATATTCAAAGTACTGAAAGAAATTTTTTAAACCTGTCAATCAAGAATATACCCAGCAAATCTATCCTTCCAGAATGGAGGAGAAATGATTTTTCTTGAGAAGGAAAAACTAAGGGAATTCATCACCACTAGACCAGTCTTACAGGAAATGCTCAAGGGAACTTTACATTTGGAAGTGAAAAGACAATTACCAATCATGAAAATATACAAGACTATAAAACTAACTGGTATGCAAAGGAAAAAGAGGAATCAATCCTTATCACTACAGAAAATCACCAAACTGCAAAAATAAATAATAACAGATGAAGCAAGAACCAAAAATATACAAAGCAATCAGAAAACAATAAAATGACAGAAGTAAATTGCCACCTATCAGTAATAACTTTGAATGTAAATAGATTAAATTGCCCAGTTAAAAGGTATAGACAGGCTGAAGGATTTAAAAAAAAAAAAACAAACAAGACCCAACTATATTCTGCCTTACTTGTAAAGACACAGAAAGACTGAAAGTGAAGAAAGGAATGGAAAAAGATATTTCAAGCAAATGAAAGCCAAAACGAGTATCTGTACTTATATTAGAAAATACAGACTTCAAGCTAAAAACTGTAAAAAGATACAAAGAATGACATATAATAATAAAGGGATCAACTCAGCAAGAGAACATAACAATTGTAAATATATATGCACCCAACATTAGAGGACCCAGATATATACAGCAAATATCACTGGATCTAAAGTGAGAGGTAGACTGCACTACAATAATAGTTGAGGACTTCAACACCCCACTCCCTACACAGGACAGATCATCTAGACAGAAAATCAACAAACATTGACTCTAAATTGCACCATAGAACAAATGGACCTGATAGACATTTACGGAACATTTCACCCAACAGCTACATAATACACATTCTTTTCATCAGTACATGGAACGTTTTCCAGGATTTGTCATATGCTAGGATATAAAACAGGTCTCAACAAATTTTTAAAATCAAAATTATATCAGATATCTGATCACAATGGAATAAAAGTAGATATCAATAACAAGAAAAACATTCAAAACTATAAAAATGCGTGGAAATTAAACAGCATAATCCTGAACAAACAATGGCTGAAGGAAGAAATTAAGAATGAAAATTTAATACTTATTGAAACAAATGAAAATAGAAACACATTGGAAAAGCAGTAACAGGCAAGTTTACAGCAATAAATGCCTATATTAAAAAAAACTAGAAAGATTTCAAATAACTTAATGATGCACCTCAAGGAACTAGAAAAGCAAGCACAAATCAAACCCAAAATTAGTAGAAGAAAAGAAATAGTAAAGATCAGAGCAGAAATAAACAAACATAAACACAATACAAAAGAACGAAAAAACAAAAAGTTGGTTTTTTGAAAAGAAAAAAATTGATGTAAACTGTTAGCTAGACTAACTTTAAAAAAAAGAGAAGACTCAATTAAATAACATCAGCACTGAAAAAGGAGAAATCACAATGGATATCACAGAAGTACCAAGGATCATTATAGACTACTATGAACAACCGTAGAAACTGATAAATTTCTGGACACATGCAACTTACCAAGATTGAATAGGAAACTACTCTGGACACATACAACTTAAAACTATTGAATAGGAAACTATTCTGGACACATACAACTTACCAAGATTGAATAGGAAACTATTCTGGACACATACGACTTACCAAGAAGAAATAGGAAAACGGAATAGACCAAAACAAGTAACAAGATTGAATCGGTAATAAAAAGTCCTTCAACAAAGAAAAGTCCAGGACTGCATGGCTTCATGCTGAAACCTATAGAATTTTTAAAGAAGAATTAATACTGCTTCCTCAAGCTATTCCAAAAAATTGAAGCAGAGGGAATTCTTCCTAATTTATTCTTCAAGACAAAAATAACTTTGATACCAAAACCAGATAAGAACACAACAGCAAAAAGAAAACTACAGGCCAATGTCTCTTGTGTATATAGATGCAAAAATCCTCAACAAAATACGAGCAAACCAATTTAAACAACACATCAAAAAATAATATCCATGATCAAGTGGACTTTATCCCAGGAACACAAGGATAGTTCAACATACACAACTCAACAAACATCATACACACATCAGTAGAATGGAGGGAAAAAAATGTGATCATCTCAACAGATGCAGAAAAATTTTTGATAACATTCAGCATCCCTTCATGATTAAAAAAAACTCTTGATGAATTAGGTATATAATGAAAGTAACTCAACATAATAAATACCATATATGGCAAACCCATAGTTAATGTGTGAATGAAGAGAAGTTGGGGATATCCTTGTTTCAGTTTTTAGAGGAAAAGAACACTCTAACTCTTAGAACTGATACATTTAGTAAAGTTGCAGGATTCAAATATTCAAAAATCAGTAGCATTTCTATACATGACAATATAGTTTAGATATTTGTCCCCTCCAGATCTCAGGTTGAAATTTGTTCCCCAGTGGAGGTGGGGCCTAATGGGAGGAGTTTGGCTCATGGAGGCAGATCCCTAATGAATGTCTTGGCGCCATCTTCATGTGATTTTTTTTTTTTTGAGACGGAGTTTCGCTCTTGTTACCCAGGCTGGAGTGCAATGGTGCAATCTCGGCTCACCACAACCTCCGCTTCCTGAGTTCAAACAATTCTCCTGCCTCAGCCTCCTGAGTAGCTGGGACTACAGGCACGTGCCACTATGCCCAACTAATTTTTTTGTTTGTATTTTTAGTAGAGACGGGGTTTCACCATGTTGACCAGGACGGTCTCGACCTCTTCACCTCGTGATCCACCCACCTTGGCCTCCCAAAGTGCTGGAATTACAGGCTTAAGCCACCGTGCCCAGCCCGTGATTGTTTTTTTTTAAAGCCTGACACCTTCCTTCCATCTTTCTCTCTCCCTTCCCCTCACCATGTGAGGCAGCTCCCTCTTGCCATCTGCCATGAGTGGAAGCTTTGAGGCCTTCATCAGAAGCATATGCTGGTTCCATGCTTCTGTGACAGCCTGCAGAACTGTAAGCCAAATAAACCTCATTTTTTCACAAATTATCCAGCCTCAGGTATTCCTTTATAGTAACATAAATGGATTAAGGTGCATGAACAATGAACTAGCTGAAAAAGAAATCAAGAAGGCAATCCCATTTACAATAGATACAAAAAAAAGTGCCTAGGAATAAATTTAGCTAAGGAAGTAAAAGATATCTACAAGGAAAACCACAAAATACTGATGAAAGAAATTGAAGAGGATACAAATAGATATCTCATGCTCATGGATAGGAATATAGTGTTAAAATAAGAATACTGCCTAAAGCAATCTACAGATTTAATGCTATCTTTATCAAAATACCAATGACATTTCTTACATAAATAATAGGAAAAAATCATAAAATTTGTGTGGAACCACAAAAGACCCCAAATAACCAGAGCAATCCTGAGCAAAAAGAACAAAGCTGGAGTCATCATCACATTAGCAGACCTCAAAATATATTACAAAGCTGCAGTAACCAAAAGAGCAACAGCATGATATTGGCATAAAAACAGACACATAGACCAACGGAACAGAATGGAGAACCCAGAAATTAATCCACATATCTACAGCCAACTGATTTTTGATGTAAGTGCCAAGAATATTCACTGAGGAAAGGACAATCTCTTTAATAAATGGTACTAGAAAAACTAGATATTCACATGCAAAAAATGAAACTAGACCCCTTTCCACCCTATACAAAAATAAATTCAAAATGAACCAAAGATCTAAATGTAAGACCCGAAACTATAAAATGGCTAGAAGAAAACATAGAGTAAATGCTTCAGAACATTGTTCTGAAAAAAAGATTTTATGAATAAGACCTTAAAAGCACAAGCAACAAAAGCAAAAATTAACAAATACTGTTATGTCAAACTAACATATTTCTACATGGTGAAGGAAACAATCAAAAAAGTGATAAGATAACCTATGGAATGGGAGAAAACCATTGGATGGTTGGATGATTGCAAACCCATCATCCAACAAATGATTAATATCCAGAATATAAAATAAGCTGAAACATCTCAATAGAAAAAAAAGATTTAAAAATGGGCAAATGATCTGAACAGACATTTCTCAAAAGAAGACATGCAAATAGACAACAGGTATGTGAAAAAATGCTCAACATCATGAATCATCGGGGAAACACAAACCAAAATCACAACGAGATGTCATCTCACTCTAATTAGGATAATTATTATCAAAAAGACAAAAAAAATAAATTGTGGTGAGAATGCAGATAAAACGGAACTCTCATGCACTGTTAGTGGATATGTAAATTAGTACAGCCATCATGGGAAATTATGGAGGTTTCTCAAAAAGCTAAAAATAGAACTACTGTATGATCCAGCAATCCCACTACTGGGTATTTATCTAAAGGAAAAGAAATCAGTACATCAAAGGGATGCCTGCACCCCCATGTTTATTGCAGCACTATTCACAATAGCCAAGATATGGAATCAACTAAGTGTCCATCAACGGATGAAGGGATAAAGAAAATGTGGTATATATACACACAGAAATACTATTCAGCCATGAAAAAGAATGAAATCTTATTGGATGCAGCAACATGGATGGAACTGGAGGTCATTATGACAAGTGAAATAAGTCTGCCATAGAAAGACAAATATTGCCTGTTCTCACTCACATATGGGAACTTAAAAAGTTGATCTCATGGAGGTAGAGAGTAGAATGATAGTTACCAGAAGCTGGGAAAGGTGTGGGGGAAGGGTTTGAAGAGAGGTTGTTAAGGGGTACAAACATAAATAGAAGGATCTGATCATCACACACGGGTATCTGATCTGATTGATCATCACACACAGGTACCTGATTTGATCATCACACTCAGGTACCTGATTTGATCATCACACATGGGCACCAGATTTGATCATCACACATGGGTGCCCTATTTGATCATCACACACAGGCATCTGATTTGATCGTCACACGAGTACCCTATCTGAGCATCACACACCAGCACCTGATTTGATTATCACACACAGGTATCTGATTTCATCATCACACATGGGCACCTGATTTGATATTTACATAACAAATGTACACCCTTATTTATGTATTTTATTGTTTGAAAATTTTACCTGAAAAGGAAAAATAACTGTAAACAAATGTTTAATGACATGCACGCAGAAGTGTTTAAGAGGTGGACTGATGTTTGCAATTGGCTTTGAAATGCATAAAATAAGATAGATTGGTGGATGGACACAGGATAATCAATTAAACAAAGGTAATAAGTCAATGACAATGTAATTGATTGGTGCATAAATTAAAGAATGAGAATGATCTTCTCGGAAAGGAAGTAAATCAATAAAACCTCATGTATTTCCCGCAGGTTATTAAAAAGAAAAGCTGGATAACACCATCTCTCACCCTTTATGGTGCCGGGAACACGAAACCTCACACAGGGAGGAGAGCATTTCTTGTGTTTTCCCTGACCTCACACCAAGAGGAGTTGAATTGGAGGGTCAGGGTTTGGATGATTTTCTCCAAAGCAATCGAGAAACCTCCCTGTCAGTGTGCACCGAGGCGTATCTGTCTTTCGTATCTCACCCCTGAACGAGAACCCCTGACTAAAGGAAGACATGGCCAGCGGCACCCTCCCCACAAGCAAATGCTCCCGCATTGCTCCTGGGGCCCAGCTGCCAGTGAAAGGGAGTCAAGTAGGTGCATGGGATGTCAGGGGGTGTTAAGTGACCCTTTTGGGCTCCTGCTCAGCTAGCCGCTGGCTCTCCCTTAGCTCCCTCCTGCCCTGTAGTCCTGACTGCATGTACTCATAGGGCCTTGGGATGTTGGTAGTTCCACGATGAATAATGGCAGCCCCGTGGGGGAGCTCATTATTTATAAATCTATTTCGTTAATTACCTTCTTGTTCCTCGCTGCTTGTATGAGATTCTCAAAGTCGGACGTTGCAATTAGCTTAAGACCTGGAACATTCCACAATAGCCACTTCCCTTCCTTTTACCCGATGCAAGAAAACGCTCTCCTGAGCGCCACTGTCACGTGCTAGTTCCGCAGGGAGCAGGTAAGGGGGTTCAGGGTTGGGCTGACCATGCCATGTGCAGCACAGCTACCACTTTGCTGATGTCCATGGAGGAGCGGGAGCCGGGGGATGTACGTGTAGATGACGGTGGAGTGGCACATGCACACGGCCAGCAGATGGGAGGAGCGCGTGGAGAAGGCCTGCGCTTTGCCTTCTGCAGTGCGGATGTGCAGGATGCTGGGGTGCTGGCGACGATGCAGCCAGGGACACCATGGTTAGCAGGAAGTTGACCATGCAAAGTAAATGTCTGCGACTATGATCATGACATTGCTCAGGGTCGTTGGGCTGCAGGACAGTGGCAGCAGGGTGGGGCCCTCACACAGAAAGTGGTGGATCTGATCGGGGCCACAGAAGCTGAGCCGTGCCATCAGGCCCATGCACGCTGACTACACTGACCACGCCGCAGTGTGCCACAGTGCAGCGGGTAGCAGATGGCCACGTGGCTATCCTAGGCCACGGCCGTGAGCCGCAGCAGCTTGGTGCCCAGAAACCACGTCACGACAAAGCGCTGGGTTGTGCAGCCTTGGGAGGAGATGGTGCTGCTGGTGGCCACCAGCCCCCTCCGGCAATTTGGGGAGGACGGTGGATGTGCAGACAATGTGTAAAAGAGCCAGGTTGGTGAGAAGGAAGTACATGGGAGTGTGAGGCCTGGATCCAGGCTGATGGCCATGACCATGAGGATGTTTCCCACAAGTGCCATCAGGTCAAAGAGGAGGGAAAAAGCAAAGCAGCAGCCCCGGAGCCGAGGGTCTTCGGAGAAACCCTGCAGGACAGTCTTCTGTGGCTGTGGTTGTTCGCTGCCATTAGGGGTGTGAGGCCCCCAGGGGTCACTGGGTACAGCTAGTGCTGCCAGCACAGGAAGAGGGTGGCCACGAAGCTGTCCCCTTGCTCACTGTCCTGCAGAGACTCTCTGGGAAACTTTGCTGTTGGCAACTTTGCTGCAGAAAGTACATAATTAAGATGTTAACACAGGTCCCTGTGCCCAGGAAGAAATCAGGACATGAACCCTCCACTCTGCAGGGGGTCAACAAGCCCAGCATCACTCACCCCCGAGGACAGTGCTCCCTGCTTGTCTGCAGTGGAGCTGACATCACAGTAAATAGCAGAAGTGCAGCAGAGGTTCTCATTGCTTTGATTTTAAACATTTCCTCCCTTACCCCGACACAGGGAAGCTGGTGGTGTGCAAGCGTGCCAGGCCCCTGAGGCAGGTGGAGACCAAGTTAGTGACCTGGGCACAGGACTCTGGGTCCCAGAGAAGAAAAAGCACATAGCAGTAGTTGGCCAGGCTTTATGGCCCTAGGACAGGCAGATTTCACCTGCAGAAGCTGGAAGGAGCACTCTCCAAGAGGGATGTGGGGACATCAGGGCAGTGAGTGGCTCCAGACACCACCAGGCCAAACTCCAGCTCTTTTGGTCAGGCGCCCTCTGCTGTTAGCTTTCGGCTACGAGTTGATCTGGCCACAGTTTTGTTTTTTTTTTTTAATTTTTATTGCATTTTAGGTTTTGGGGTACATGTGCAGAACATGCAAGATAGTTGCATAGGTACACACGTGGCAGTGTGTTTCTCTGCCTTCTGCCCCTTCACCCATATTTGGCATTTCTCCCCATGCCATCCCTCCCCTGCTCCCCGCCCCCCGCTGTCCCTCCCCTATTTCCCCCAATAGACCTCAGTGTGTGGTACTCCCTTCCCTGTGTCCATGTGTTCTCATTGTTCATCACCCGCCTATGAGTGAGTATATATGGTGTTTCCTTTTCTGTTCTTGTGTCAGTTTGCTGAGAATGATGTTCTCCAGATTCATCCATGTCCCTACAAAGGACACGAACTCATCATT
>CM052660.1:70895-88068 GCA_028533165.1 Leontopithecus rosalia
CCCGCTGTCCCTCCCCTATTTCCCCCAATAGACCTCAGTGTGTGGTACTCCCTTCCCTGTGTCCATGTGTTCTCATTGTTCATCACCCGCCTATGAGTGAGTATATATGGTGTTTCCTTTTCTGTTCTTGTGTCAGTTTGCTGAGAATGATGTTCTCCAGATTCATCCATGTCCCTACAAAGGACACGAACTCATCATTTTGCTGAGTTCGTTATGATTGCTGCATAATATTCCATGGTGTATATGTGCCACATTTTCCCAGTCCAGACTGCTGGTGGGAGTGTAAATTAGTTCAACCATTGTGGAAGACAGTGTGGCGAGTCCTCAAGGACCTAGAAATAGAAATTCCATTTGACCCAGCAATCCCATTACTAGGTATATATCCAAAGGACTATAAATCGTTCTACTATAAGGACACATGCACACAAATGTTCATTGCAGCACTATTTACAATAGCAAAGACCTGGAATCAACCCAAATGCCCATCGATGATCTGGCCACAGTTCTTTAGCGGAAACCACGACTGTGGTCCTTCCTCAGCCACCCCAGGCCTCTCCCTTGGGAGGGCAGACTCCATGCAGAAGCAGGCAGGCAGGGACTGGCCATCCCTGTTCCAGGTGGGGCGGGAGGTTTGTTTCCTCAGTGGGTGTCAGGCTGTGTCAGACACAGGATATATCAAACAAAGGCATAGACCCAGCCTTGGCCCAGCTCCCAATCCAGTGCCCCCACCCAATCAACCTCACATGCCTCTCCCACCACCCATCTCTGACCACCTAGCCTCCTCAGCCAGGACAGGCCCAGCCAGGTCAAGGAGAGGCAGCTCAGTCAACATCAGAGGAAACAAGGCCAAACTCATTTCCTTCCCAGCCCAGGCAGCTCCCAGCCCAGGTAGTCTTCAACCCAGGCAGCCTTCAGCGGCAGCCCCCAGCCCAGGCAGCCCCCCAGTCCAGGCGGCCCCAGCCACAGAGCTCCCCAGTCCAGGCGGCCCTCAACCAGGTAGTCCCCCAAGCCCAGGCAGCTCCCAGCCAGGCAGCTCCCAGCCAGGGAGCCCCCAGCCCAGGCAGCTCTCAGCTCAGACTGTCCCAAAGACCCCCTGGCTGCCCCGTCTGAGTCCCTGAATCCATTCTCCTTCACAGGAGCCCCATCTGCCTGTGGAGCTGAGGGAGGGGCTGACTCGTGACTGGAGCCTTGCACCAGATTCACAGGAAGCTTCCAGGCCTCACTTACAGATCCTGATCTGCGTTAGAGGCCAAACCACAGGGCTCTAGCTTTTGCTCCCCTGATGGAGGGCACAGATAGGCACAGGGCAGGCCCACAGAGGTTCCTGGGCACTTACAGTTTCAAACTGAAACCCTAAAGGCAACAGCCAAGCAATTTCAGCAATGTATTTTCCACATTAAAATAGGTCAGGGCAGGGTAGAATCAGATCTGACTTTTTAAAACATTGAAAGGAAAATTAGGTGGCTCATCCATGTGGAAGTAAGACATGGGGGGACACAGCCACTCACTGAGTGTGGAGCGTGGCTGGGCCGGCTCCAGTCTAAACGGGTGTCCACACATCCATGGACACAATGGTGCCTCAAGGCTGGGGCCCATCTCTTCCCATTCACTGTCTCCTTTGCTTGATGCTGACCTTTGAGTGAAGTCTGTCCCCTCAGGGTGGGTGCTGAGGTTGCTACAGAGGCCCATGTGCCCCCAGGAGCGGCTCTCAGGGAGCAATTACCCCACCTGGAGGTAAAGAGGGATTCTTGTGGGAACTGTCCCCAGGCTTGAGCAGAGACAGGCCTGGGCACCTGCAGGGCTTCTGGGTGACAGACCTGGGGAGAAGGAAGCCAGAGCTGGTGGCTTCTCCCCGCGCCTCTGCCCTGGGCACACAAGGGCCCTGTGCAACCCTCCCTGCAGGAGGATGGAAAATAGACTTAATTTTTTAGATAGTTTTAAATTTGCCCCCACCCAGTTTCCCCCGTTATTGACATCTCAGATGAGCACAAACGTGTCACATTACTGTGCCAACTGCAATCTATGGCTGCTCCCCATTTCCTCAGTGTTCACCATTCAGTGGGAGGAATAATCTTAACAGCTGGTGCCAGGACAACTGGATAGCCACATGCAAAAGAATGAAGTTGGACCCTTACCTCACATCATATACAAGAATTTATTTTAAATGGCCACAGACCCAACTATAAGAGCTAAAAGTGTAAACCCTTAGAAAAAACATGGGATGAATCATTACCTTGGGTCTGGTGCTGTTTTCTCAGATATGACACCAAAAGTATAGGCAGCCAAAGAAAAACAGATAAATTGAACTTCAAAACTGAAAACCTTAGGTGACAAAGGACACTACCAAAGCACTGAAAAGACAACCGACAGAATGGGAGGAAATATCTGCAAATCGCATCTGATCGAGACTTGTATCTAGAATTTTTTAAGTCTTAAAATATAAATAACCCAATTAAAAATGGGCAAAGAATCTGAATAGAAGTTTCTTCAAAGAAGACCTACAAATGGCCACTAAGAATGTGAAAAGATACTCAACATAATTAGTCACCAGGGAAATTAATACCAAAACCACACGAGTTACCACTGCACACCCACTAGCTTGGATATAATGAGAAAGGACAGGCAGCAGCAAGTGCTGATGAGGCTGGAGAGGAGTCAGGCTCTGCTGGTGGGAAGAGCGGATGGTGAAACCACGTCAGAGAAGAGGTCGGCAGCTCCCCAATGGGTCAAACACAGTTTCCACTTGCTCTAACAATCCCACTTCTAGGCACATACCCGAGAGAAATGAAAACATGTGTACACAGAAAATTGTGCGTGAATATTCCTAGAACCATTATTCATAATAACCAAAATCTGGAAACAACCCGAATTTCCATAAACTAATAAACAGACAAAATGGCATAGCCACACCATTAAACATCATTTCATCATAAAAAGAATGAAGTTCTGATACACACTACAACATGAATGAACCTGAAAACAATATGCTAAGTGAAAAAAAGTTACAAAATACTAGATATTATATGACCCCATTTATATGACATGTCCAGGAATAGAGAAATCCGTACAGACAAAGAGCAGGTCAGTGGTTGCTTTGGGCTGGGGAGGGTTGGGAGTTGGGCCGGTGGTGGCTAATGGGTACAGGCTTCCTTATTTAGTGATAAAAATGATCTAAAATTCATGGCAGTTATGGTTGCAACATTCTGTGAATATATTAAAAACTATAGAATTTTACACTTGGACGAATTGTGTGGTGTGTGAATTAATTCTCAATAAAGCTGTTACCAAAGAAATTCAGTGAATTTTTATTTCAGGGAACCCTCATTGTACATGGGACAAGTCCTAGACTTATGTTAGAAACAGTGCGGGTGGTCCTCGTCTTTGAGGGTCTGGGGTCCCACGTCTGCCCAGAGCCCATGCACAGTGTCCTGGGTGAAGCCCCTCCAGAGGCGTCTCAGTCCAACCACAGGCCTCACTCAGGATCACAACGAGTAATAAGAGAAAAATCTGTGAACAGCAATGACAGGAAGAAGGAGGGAGGGAGTCCACTGCCATGGTGCTCACAATGTGAAGGGCGTTCTTCTAACCCCTCCAAACCCAACAGCAACCTCCATCCCACTAATAACCCTACTTTGTAGGTGTGCAAACTGAGGCCGAGGGAGGTCCACGGTCCCACCACCAGCAGGCATGAAGGGAAGGCCCCAGGGCCCACTTAAGGTAGGGCCCTTCCCCACCGAGGTGGGCAGTTGCTCTCATCCCCCCACCCTTCTCCTTAGGGGCCAGGCGGGGCTGGGGGCCCTAGAGCCACAGACCAGAGAAAGGTTGAACTTTCTATGTTAGTTGAATGAAATCGTCAGGGTTTACACTTCCTTCTACCTGTGAGGTAGGAGGCGGGTCACCCCAACTGCCGTGTGGTCCCGGGCTGCCCCGATGGGTGCTCTGGGTATTAATTGTGGTTCCACAACTGAGCCAAGTTTCAGTCTTTGGGGACCAATTTGTTCCTTGTAAAACCTTTCCCATCTAACAGTTACTATGTTAAAAATCCCCTGGGATTCCATTTAGTCATAATCGCCAAAGAAAAACAGAATTCAGAACCAGAGAATGAGATGGATGAAAAGGGAAGGGTGATTAACATTCTGTTGGATTCAGAGGGTTCCTTGAAAGTTTTATGTATAAATATGTAAAATAAAAATTAAAACTTTGTTACAAAAAAAAAGAAAGTGGAAGGGTGTGGCTAGAATTCTTTCTCAGGCAATTCGAAATGCAGTAATTTTAACACATTTCACACCCTCGTAAATCCACAGACATTTCCAGTAGGCTCACTCTACAGTTCCAGGGAGGTGGGAATCAGTCCCTTCACGGACCCCTCCTGCATCCACCAATCTCCCTGCGTTTGAGGAGCTCAGCGTCCTGCCCTGGGGAACGTCTGTCTTGCCTTCAGACGCCAGCTCTGTGCTTCGCCCAGCGCTGCCAGGAGGCTGACCCACAACAGGGCAGTGGCTGTGGGCTCCCTTCCTGCTGGGCCCTTTCTGGGCCGTGCTGCTTTTCTCCTAGGAGTCCGGTTGGCCTCCCACCGCCCCTGCTGCAGTCTTCACTGCCACCACCTCAGGGGACACGGGGGGCAGTCTCCTTAAACCCTGTCCCACCCTCCTGACAGCCCTTCATTAAACTCTTCAGTCCCTCTGGCCTGCCGCCTGCTTCCTGCTGGGACTCTGACATCCACCACAGTCTCTTGTGTTTCTGGTTCTGGGCTCAAAACAGTAATAAGTTTTCATTTGTTTTTTGAAATATTGAAAATGTTGGTGGAAGTCGCAGGGATAAATGCGTGCAGTGTGAAGTTGCAGCCCTGAGCACAAGTGCTTGTCCAGCGTAGCGTGATCAGCTCCTATTTTGCGACTCTATGCAGTTTCTCACTTGCGAAGAGGGGTGGCCACACGTCTGCACCACTCGCTGGCCTGTGGCTTTGCAGTGGGACCCAGCCTCCTGCTGCCCATGGCCCGGACCTTCCTGGCCTCCTCAGCCGAGCCCTTTGGAAGGCACTCAGGCAGAAACTCGCCCTCAGGCCAGACACCAAGATGAACTTCACACAGAGGTGAGTGAAATGCTTGCCACCATGCAGACCCAGAAGCTGAGGGCAGTGACCTTGTGATTCTTCATTTCTACATGGTCCAAAACATCAATATGGACTCTCTCTTTGACCCAAATTACTTGCCTGAATGTTTTTAAGTATCAAGACTGTTCATTGTGAAGGTCAAATTGTGTCAACTGTGTGGACTTGCAGTCAAAGGGCATGACTAGATTGGGTCTACTTTTCAAAACTGGCTGAGACTTTCCTGTGGCCCAGAGCACATCCAGCCACAAAGGCTGGGCCCCCACTGCCCAGGTCTGCGCGTGAGCCGAACGTGACATGCATGCCGCAGGGTCCTCTCGGTCTTTTTCAGTTAAACATGAGAATTGACGCATGATCAGGTTTTTCAAATATCCTGTGGATATTTAAAAAATATTAATGTTTGGAGATGCAAGGATGCTGTCTCAGTCCACGGAGCTCCCCCACGCCTTGCAGCGGAGGTGAGAGGGTGCGGGTCATGTGTGCCCTTGGGGCCTGCCTGGCACCGTCCTCCACCGCTGTGAGTACCCAGCTCCTCCCTGCTCCAGGCTCTGCATGTCCGGTCCCATCTCATCAATGAAGCCTTGGTCTAAAGATCACAAGAGGGCTGAGACAGGGCCCGACCCAAAGAGGTCCCTGGGGCTCTCTCTGTCTCCTCTCCCCATTCTAAATCGCTGTGCAGAGTCTGTCATTATCTGTCACATTTCTGCTTTGTTCCTTTATTTCCTCCAACCTCCATGAGATGCTCCCTGAGCCCTGCCTTTCCTGCCTTGTTTTTAGACTGTTGGGAGCTGGCACTGGGCAGCAGTCAGTAAGCTGTTAAGGCAGTGAATGAACAAACAGCCAGGCTCTGCCCACGTTTCAACATGGGGGCTGGTGCCATCAGAAACAGGGTACAGAGGGGCTCTGGGAAGGTCGTCCTGGCTCTGCTCCCCACTCTGACGGAGGGTCCTTGGGCTCTGGGTTTGCACCATGCAAGTCCACTAATCTTTCAAGGATCTGTTCATAAATTATGTTGAAGGGGACCTCCCTATGTCCCTGACACCCGTCAAAGGAGAATGCTGACAGACCCCTCACTGGGAGGTTCCAGAGAGGAAAACAGAGCCTTGGTTGGGATGGTGGGCAGCCCAGCCTGTCAGGGCTGTGAACATGAGGATCTTATTAACCGGCTGAAAAATGCTTGCAGTCATTAGATGACAACAGCTTCCATTCTGAGTACTGGCCCACTTTGGGGAGTATCCATTGCAACATGAATGCTACTTGTAGAAGTTCCAAGTATTCACATTCTAAGAATCTCTTCTGGAAATTGTCAGATAATCGCAAAGAATATTGGTGAAAATTCATCATATTCTAACTGCTAGCGGCTACGGTGCCACGTTTGTAGTAACGGTAGCTAAGGCGTATCCAGCACTTGCCATGTACGTTTGAAACGGTATTTCAGTCCCCTCTAGGGCAGCACCGGGCAGTGCTGTCACTGCAGCCTCTCCACAGGCCAGGAGGCAGGGCTGGCCACAGGTCCCCTGGCTCCTGCTGGGTAGGAAGCCACCCTCTGGTGGAATCCGGGACACAGTCATCCTAACAGAAGCAGACAGGTGCCAAGAGCCTGACTACGCCTCAAGGTGCACGTGACAAGAATTTAAGAGGGAAAACGTCTGAAGTCGCCTTTCCTGGAGAGCCGTGGAATACAGCTTTGAAGGTGATGCTCCCACTGTGATTGGACGTCGTCAGTTGCCAGCAAGCATTTCTAAATGACCTCCATCATCCTGGGACCTCTGAAGGGGTGCCCTGAGCTAATGACCTGAAGAGGAGTCAGATGTCATTCCACGTTTTTTGTGGGTCAGTCTCTATGATGAATATTTTTCCCTTAAATTATATCTAAATGCTGGCCCATTAAAACTGAACAAGGACAATGTAACTGTGGGTCACAGATGAGTAAGAGCAAGTGGGAATTCCCATCCACAACAATGTGAATATTCTGAATATAATAGAAGTGCTGGAATCATCTCTAGGCTCCCATGCCACTGCTGAGATTCTCAAAGACAAACCATTTCAGGACATAAGGGGCACATCGGTGAATGCTGTCCATGAAACACCAAGCTGCCGTAGAGGCTGACGAGACCAGTGAGTAAACTGAGTCTCCCATTCAAGTTCCAGGGTAGCAAAATCATCACCATCTCATAATCCTGCTAACGTTCTCATTTTTTCTACATACTATTCTTTTCGGTAAAGTTAATTCATCACATGTATAATTACTAAGCTAATATCATCACACTTTTAAGACTACACGAATAAACTTATAAGTAAGGAGACCTGTGTTGGCTCAGTCACTCACCATCATCCTATGCAATCTGCTGCTAACCCACAGGTTCCAACTGGGCTGATTTTGCCCTCAGGGCACCCGTGGTGACGTCTAGAGACACGTTTTAATTGTCACAACTGGAAGGGGACTGCACTGGCACCTGGTGGGTGGAGGCTGGGCATGCTGCTCAGCACCTGTGATGCACAGGGCAGCCCCACACAGAGGGCAACCCAGCCCCAAAGTCAGTAGTGCCAAGGCTGAGGGGTGGTCTGCCGGCACATGGTCTCTGACACTGAAACCGCAACAGAGCCATTCTCTCCCCAACTCCCCAGCCCCACACGACCCAGCAGACACCCCTCCATCTGCCATTTTCCTCTCCAGGACACCTCTTCCCACTGGCCTGGGTGTCCTACGGCGCTTCCTACGAGCCAGAGCCTCCCAATCTCTGACCTTTGCTACTGCCCCACAGCCTCCTGGGCAACATCTGAGCCGCCAGCCCACCTAGAACAAAGATCAGCAGTGGCCCAAAGTACAACAGGGGCCTCTGTCAGGGGTGGGGTCATCACCTGTGTGCCCAACGGGACACCTGGCTGGGCTCTGAGTCCTGTGAGGAGAGAGCCCAGAGGGGAGGAAGGTGCTTAGTGTGGCCCGGCCCCCAGGCCCACATGTGGACCTGGCTGAGGCTGTCCTGCAGAACTTGCCTGAACACTTTCTTCCTGTGTTCCTGCTGTGGGGAGAACCCCCTGGCGCTAGGGCCACCACTGGGAGGAAAGGACCACTCCAGAGGAACTCAGGCGAACCCTCAGAACTCAAACAACCCAATAAAACATGACAAAAATTCTGAACAGACACTTCAACAAAGTATATATACAGATGGCAAGTAAGGACTTGAAAAGATGTTCAGTATCATTAGTCCTTAGGTAAATGCAAACTAAGACCACAAGGACACATCACTCTGTACTGTTAGAATGTCAGACACTATCAACTGAGTGTCAGCAACCTTGTGGAGGAAGTGGAACACTCAGAGATTACTGGGGGATGTAACGTGGTGCAGCCACTCCAGAAAAGTCGGCAGAATGTTAGCCCTGCACCTTCTGTACAGCCGTTCCATTCCCAGGTAGCCAAGAGAAATGAAAGCACCTGTCCATATGACTTGCACATGAACATTTGTAGCAGCTTTTTTTGCAATAGCTAAAAACTTTAAGCAACGCAGATGCCCATCAACAAGTGAGCAGACAAACAGCACAAAGGAGCACTGTTTATCAAGAGGAAGAAATGAACTATGGTTTCTCACCACCCGGATGAATCACAAGTAATTGTGCTGAGCGAAAAAAGCCTGACTTTCATCCCCCAAAGAGTACATGCTATATAACCCATTTACATAAAATTCAAGTAGTGCAAACCAGTCCACAGTGTCAGCAAGCTGAACTTGATCACCCGGGGGGTAGGGTACAGGAAGGGACAGCAAAGACAGATGTTCAAACATACAGGAAAAGCGCTGGGATGATGGATGTGTCAATTCTCATAGATGCTGCGATCCTTTCAGGGAGCAGGCACATGTCAAAACTTACTGCAATGTATGCTTTAAATACATGAAGTTTATTGTATGCTAAGCATATCTGAATAAGCCTATTAAAACAAAATCACAACATATGAAAGCTCTTGGAATTCAGCTAAAGCCATGCTAAAAGGGAAAGTTATAACCTAAAATATATGCATTAAAAGAGAAAAAATGCTGAATATCAACAATCTGAATGTCCACATAAAAAGCTAGAATAAGTAGAAGGAAATCACAAAGATGAGAGCAGAAATTAGTGAAATAGAAAGCAGATGTTCACTAAGAAAAATCAAGAAAACCAAAGGCACAGGCTCCACAGGCCTTGAAAAGACTAATGAGATGAAGAAGCCGTCAGCAGCACTGGTCAAGAACAGCAGAGTGCCCAGAGTCCCAGCTGTGCGGGGGGCTTTGATGGAGGATCGCTAGAGCCCAGGAGTTTGAATCCAGTCCCAAACACAGTGAGACCCTGGTCTCTTAAAAAGAAAAAAAGAACAAAAGAGAGAAGACACAAAGTGCCACTGTCAGGATTGAAAAAGGCACGTGACTAGAGACTGTAGACATGAAGGGTAATAGAAAGATACTATTAACAAATTTACACCAACAAACCTGAAATTTTAGATTATATGTACCAATTCATTTAAAAAGAACTAGACAAAGCAGATCTAATACTGTGGGAAGGAGGAAAGTCCTTTTTTAAAGTTTCCTTTCTTTTTTTTTTTTTTTTTTAAGATATCTCATTAATAATTTTTATACTGAAAACATATGAAATGATTACACTTTGGATATATTCAGTTAAATACAATATAACATGAAAATTATGTTTTCCATTTCTTTTTAGTTCATTTTAAAGTGGTTATGAGAAAACTTTAAATTACATATATATTTATTTTATTTCTATTCCTTTCTTGTTAACGAGTAAGTGTGCTAATAACTTTGTGAAGCCCCATCCTATGTAGATGTTAGACATGCCATGCTTACAGGTATGTAGTACATTCTATGTCCTTGCACTTTAAGATATCTGTGCTGGACGTGCTCACAGGCGTGTCCCAGCTCTCCATTGCTTTTACCTGTTTAGAAAAGTTTTTCTTCTTTTTTGAGATGGAGTCTCGCTCTGTCGCACAGGCTGGAGTGCAATGGTGCAATCTCAGCTCACTGCAGCCTCTGCCTCCCAGGTTCAAGCAATTCTCCTGTGTCAGCCTCCCGAGTAGCTGGGATTACAGGTACGCACTGCCATACCTGGCTAATTTTTGTATTTTTAGTAAAGACAGGGTTTCGCCATGTTGGCCAAGATGGTCTTGATCTCCCGACCTTGTGATCTGCCCACCTCGGCCTCCCAAAGTGCTGGGATTACAGGTGTGAGCCACCATACCTGGCCTAGAAAAGCTTTAAGTTATCAGCCAATAGGGTTTTAATTTAGATTGTGAGCCCTGGCTTCAACCAATGGAGATCAGACACAGCAGTAAGGACGACCCCAAATGCATACAGGATAAATTTGTCTGCTTTTCCTTTGTTCATTGTACTCTCGTGGCAGGATGGCTAGCAATGGGTACCCTTTCTGTGGTCCAGGATGTAAAAACTGTGTTGCTGAAAAATCTTTTGTCTCAGCGCTAACTTTTCTTTGTGACACCAAGCATCTATTTCCAACAAATATGAAATAGAGAATCTGAATATGTCAGTTATTTATTTTTAAAAATTAAATCTGGAAAAAAAAAACCCTCCTAAAAAGGAAACTCCAGACCCAGATATAGAGCTTTACTAGTGAATTCTTCCAAACATTTAAGGATAAATAAAACCAATGCTACATAAACTCTTGCAAATGTTTATTTTTTATTTTACTTTAAGTTCTGGAATACATGTGCAGTAAGTGCAGGTTTATTACATAGGTATCCACATGCCACAATGGTTTGCTGCACCCATCAACCCATTATCTACATTAGGTATTTCTCCTAATGCTATCCCTCCCCTAACCCCCTCCCCCCAACAGGCCCCAGTGTGTGATGTTCCCCTCCCTGTGTCCATGTGTTCTCACTGTTTGACTCCCACTTATGAGTGAGAACATGCAGTGTTTGGTTTTCTGTTCCTGTGTTAGTTTGCTGAGAATGATGATTTCCAGCTTCATCCATGTCCCTGCAAAGGACATGATGAACTCATCCTTTTTTATGGCTGCATAGTAATCCATGGTGTATATGTGCCAGACTTTCTCTATCCAGTCTATCATTTATGGGTCATCAGAATGAACAGGCCACCTACAGAATGGGAGAAAATTTTTTCAATCCATCCATCTGACAAAGGGCTAATAACCAGAATCTACAAGGAACTTAAACAAATTTACAAGAAAAAAGCAAACAACCCCATCAAAAAGTGGGTGAAATATATGAACAGACACTTCTCAAAAGAAGACATTTATGTGGCCAAAAAACATGAAAAAAGCTCATCCCTGGTCACTAGAGAAATGCAAATAAAAACCACAATCAGATACCACCTCACGCCAGTTAGAACGGCGATCATTAAAAAATCTGGAGACAGCAGATGCTGGAGAGGATGTGGAGAAACAGAAACACTTTTACACTGTCGTGGGAGTGTAAATTAGCAAATATTTTTTAAAAGAGAGAATATGTTCGAACTCTTATGAGACCTGAATAATCTTCATACCAAAAATTAAACAAAAATATTACAACAAAAGAAAAACATTACACATCAATTTCTTTTTTAAACATTGACCCAACATATTACCAAACCAATTCCTGTGAAATATAAAAAGAATAATATATCATGACAAAGTTAGATTTGTTTAACCCAAGGTTAATTTAACTATAAAAATCAATCGTATATCATCTTAATAGATACAAAAGAGAATTTGATAAAAGTCAACACTCATGATAAAAAGTAAAACCCTTAACAGACTAGGGATAGACTGGGTTTTCCTTGATCTGATAAACAGCATCTACAAAACCAAGCATCAAATATTATATTTAACAGTGAAATGAAACATGGAGCAGGTTTGCTTTGAGTCCATGAATGAGACAAGGCCACCTCTGTTCAACACTGGACAGAAGCGTCACAGCCCACAAAATAAGGCACAGAAAGAGAGATTAAAGGGACACTGGTTGGAAGGCGAGGACAAATCTGAATATCCACCAATGGCGACTGCACAAGCAGGACATCTAAAAGGTACTCTGGATTCGATTAAGAAGGGTTTTTTTGTGTGTGTGAGATATAGCAACATTGGCTAGGATTACATATTTTTTATTTTTATTTATTTATTTATTTTTAATTATTTTTTAAATTATTTTTTCTTTTTTTTCTTTTTATTGTGTTTTAGGTTTTGGGGTACATGTGCAGAACATGTAAGATAGTTGCATAGGTACACACGTGGAAGTGTGTTTTGCTGCCTTCTGCCCCTTCACCCACATTTGGCATTTCTCCCCATGCTATCCCTCCCCGCTCCCCTCCCTGCTGTCCCTCCCCTATTTCCCCCAATAGACCTCAGTTCTGCCCAAAGTAATTTACAGAATCAATGCTATCCCCATCAAACTACCATTGACTTTCTTCACAGAACTGGAAAAAACCACCTTGAACTTCATATGGAACCAAAAGAGAGCCCGCATAGCCAAGTCAATCCTAAGCAAAAAGAACACAGTGGGAGGCATCACACTACTGGACTTCAAACTATACTACAAGGCTACAGTAATCAAAACAGCACGTTACTGGTATCAAAACAGAGATATAGACCAATGGAATAGAACAGAGGCATCAGCGGCAACACAACATATCTACAACCATACAATCTTTGATAAACCTGACAAAAACAAGCAATGGGGAAAGGATTCCCTGTTTAATAAATGGTGTTGGGAAAACTGGCTAGCCATGTGCAGAAAGCAGAAACTGGACCCCTTCCTGACACCTTACACTAAAATTAACTCCAGATGGATTAAAGACTTAAACATAAGACTTGGCACCATAAAAACCGTAGAAAAAAATCTAGGCAAAACAATTCAGGACATAGGAGTAGGCAAGAAGGGTTTTTAAGAAGAAAAAGGAAGGTTCTGGCATGGGAGCTCTCCAACGCACTTCTGGGCAGCAGGAGCGAGCTGTGGAGCAGAAGATGAATACAGCACCATGTGGCTCTAAACCATGAACACAACCACTGATTTCCATACACATTTGCGTTTGCTGTAATGCGTGGGAAATCTGAAGGTTACATAGCACGACTGTCCACAGCGATGGCCCTCGAAGGGGACAGGGGGCTAGAGCCAGGCAGGGCCTGGAAGGATGGGAATTTATACAGATGTGGGGGACACAGCAAGAGAAAGGCATCCATGATGTTCTTGTGAAATCCACTACAATTGTAGAAGACAATGAAGAACTGTGATTTTGACGACCAGCTGGTGTGTCTTACCCTCAGGTGCTTCACGGTGTCATCTCCTCCAGCGGAAAGGCAGCCTCGTCATATCCGTAAGAAAGAGGTCTGCTGCCTCCTCCCTCCTCACGTGTAGACTGTCCCTCCAGGAGGTTAGACACCTCCCCTGAAACTGGCACAAGAGACACCACATGACCAAATCAGCACATGTGCAAGTTGTCCCCAAAGCACGTCTGGCAAGCTGGAAATAAACATGTCAGCCAGAAAGCGCCGGAGGCATCTCGACATTGAAGCACCTCAAGCACCCTGTGACAGCAGCACAGTTCTTACAGGTGAGGAAACAGGCCGAGTCAGCTGCACGTGTCCAGAGAGCTTGGAATGTGCCCTGCCAGACTCACGGCTCCCAGCACACCTCCCAGCCCTCTTCTTGCACCACGGGCAGGCCTCTCCGATAGGGACTGCAGCCACTGACTCTGCCCTCACTGGTGTGGCCCTGCTCTCCCCTGCCCATGGGTCCCCTTGCATCCATGAGCCCTGTGGTCAGCAGCCTTCTGAGGCCAAGGGCCTATGGACAGAGTCCCCTCTCATTGCATCTTGTGGTCAGCATCCATAGCCCACCCCAGAGCTCACCCCCGAGCTGGGGCACAAACCAACCCACCTGTGGCTTCTGCATCCACCTTTACCACACCCCCATCCTCCTCACCTTGGGGCATGGACTCAGCCTCCACGATTTCCTCATACAGTCCTGCTAATGGTATTTCCCCAATGACATCATAGATGGCTTCTCCAGGAGATTCCTCGGATCTTCCCAGACCTGAGGCAAGGTGAGCGTGGCCACACGCAGGCCCTCCGTGTGGGCTGGGATTGGGGGACCATGGGCACAAGGCCAGACCCCCAGAGCCCTCCCATCCCTGGCCAGTAAACCACATGATGCTTCCCAGTGGGCCCCAGTGTGCTGTCTGAGGGGAACCTTTTGCGGTCTTGAGGGCTGGAGGCTGACGCACATGTCTGCCATGCTCTCTGGCCTACAAAAGGAGCCCGAAGTGAGACCTGCCTCGAGGGTGAAGCAACTCTGCCTTGGATGCTGATCCACCACGTTAACTTCTGATTAACTCCAATTCTGGGAAGACCTCTAAGCTTTCCATTTTATCTACTGTTTCTTGGTAAGAGCATGCACTCACTGTAAATCCTGCCCTTAAGCAATTGTTCTACACGTCCCCTTCCCCTAGGGTATGTAAGTTCCAGCTCTGGGGGGTGACAGCCTGGGCATCCACCGTCTCAGCTAGAAGCCATCCAAGGCATGGATGTGGCTCGTCTTCATAAGTCCCTTTTAAGCATTTCTTTCTAAGAAACTAGATTTGTCTGCCTTTCTTCAGCTTCTCAGTTCCTTGGACTTTGGAGACGGGTCTGCATAGGCCTGAGTACTGCAGAGCACCCCGCTTGCCAGGACCCCAGCACCAGGTTGGAGCTGTGAGCTCCTCTTGCTCCTGCACACCAGCTGATGGGTCAGGGTAGGCTCGTGCTTACCCCTCTGCATGACTTGTGTGACTCGAGGTAGAATCAGAAAGGCCAAGAGGCCCAGAAGGAGAGGACCAAGAAGGGCTCCCAGGGTGACACTGACAGCATTGAGTGTCCAGAAGGGTGCTCCAGGAGGTGGGGAACCTGGGCCAGGTTCTGAGGAAGGAGAGGTCTTGAGCCAGCAGGGTGGCAAGGGGGGACATGCACACCCTTGGCAGGACAGGGTGGCTCCGAGGGCCAAGCCACACCCTCACCCTCATGGGGGACCTGCAAGTCGGAAATGCTGGGGGGCATCTGCTGGTTTTAGGGGCACAGAGCACCCAAGAATGGCAGGTGTCCATGGGGGCATCTGCCCTCAAGGGACTTCCCCCTTCCTTGGTAAAACAGTGAGGAACATGGCCCCCAAGCATAAGCCAGGGCAAGTCACAGGAGGTGAGCAGAGCACAGAGAGGCTCAGGTCAAGTTACCCACTGCTGCCGTTTTTGTTAAGCTCATTACTGTGGTTAACTGTTTTCTTGCAAAGAGAATGAGGGGCAGGCTTTGGGAACAAGTGAACCTGCAAACACCCAGATGACAAACCCCAGATGAACAAGGATTGGGATAAACAAAAGGGAATTCCCAAAAAAGATTATAGGGAAATCCCAGGAGATGCAGGTCCCACCCAGGCCTCCACAGCAAACCGGCTTATCCCAGAAAAACGTGGGGGTGCATACCAACCCACTAAACACGGGGACGGCTCTCCGGCCAAGCAAAGCGACAGAGCAGGACTCAAGGCTGACTTCCCATCCCAGTGCCCTCTGCTCGCCTCATGACCCATTTCCCACCGTCCCTGCTCACCCAAGCAGCGCACGCCCGCATCCTCCTTGTGCGCGCAGTCTCCGCGTCCCCACGGCTCCGCAGCGCAGCCCCACAGGGACCCCTCGCTGCCCCGGCACCCCACCTCATCCAGCCACACCGGCCCGGAGCCAGGGCCAAAGGCGGCGGCCCCCAGGGCGGCGATGGCGGGACCACAGCCCAGCTGGCGGCACACCACCTCCGCGTCCGCCAGGTCCCAGGCGTCGTCGCACACGGTGCCCCAGGAGCCCGCGTGCCAGAGCTCCACGCGCCCGGAGCAGCGATCCTGGCCCCCGCGCAAGCGCACTGCGCCCTCCTCTGCAAAAGGGGCTGCGGTCACTGAGGGGCTGGACCGGGGTGGGCAGGAGGACAGGGACAAGGACAGGGGTACCTGGGCAGCTGAGCGAGGAGCAGTTGAGGGTCTCCGCAGGGTCCTGAGGAACTTCTGCTTTTTCTGCATAGGAAATTGGGACCCATTTCTGTATTTGCAAGCTCAGCAGCTTAAATTTTGTAAAATATTTTTCATTTCCTTTTTCTCTCTGTCTCCCCAGCACAGCGATTTCTGCTGGCTAAAGAGAGAACTCTGTTTAAGCAAAGGATCTCCACATGGAATTACAGATTCCACAGACTGTGCCTGAGCTCTCCAAGGGGCACGTCTCCCTGCAGGATGTCCTCCGACAATACCGAGAGCCTCGGAGCAGGGACCGTCCCCTTTCACTGGACCAGCACAGGGCAGTCATACAGAATGAGGACAATGGAAACTGACATTTCCTCTCCCAGGAAAGGGCCCATGCAGACACAGTGTGGGGCCACTCGGAGACCCTCTCCGCCACCATTCCCCACACCTTCAGGCCCACCCACTCACCCGTGCATAGGACCCAGGCTTCCTCTTCACTGGAGCATGAATGCTGGTCCCAGGGAGCTGACGGGCACTGCCACAGGGACTGGTCATGTCTGTCCCTGCACTGGATGGAGGCCACCCAGAGAAACTCAGTGGCCGACCGGCTCCCTGCCGCGGCCTGCAGCTGCCCGTGAGACCCACAGCCCAGCTGCCCACACAGGACCCGTAGGGAGGCTGCACTCAGGGTGCGGCAGACACCACCCCAGGTCCCATTGTAGAAGACTTCCAGCCGCCCTGCGCATGGCTGCCTGTGGCTCTGCAGCCTCAGATCCGTGAACTCTGCAGAGAGAGAAGCCAGTCAGCAAGGCCCAGCTAAGAGTGTGCATGGGGACGACAGGGTGGACAGGCTTCCGGACCTGAGCAGAAGACGCCGGCGTCCTCCTTGTGGCTGCAGTCGTGCTGGCCCCAGCCCGCTGACGGGCACTGCCACAGCGCAGACTCGTGGCCCTGGCAGCCCAGCTCATCCAGCCAGATGCGCCCTGCCCCGGCTCCGAAGTGCCCGGCCCCCGGGGCGCTCAGGGCGCGGCCACAGCCCAGCTGCCTGCAGACCACGTGCGCGTCCCGCAGGTCCCAGGCGTCGTCACACACGGTGCCCC
>CM052660.1:88568-105775 GCA_028533165.1 Leontopithecus rosalia
GCCGGTCCCTCTCAGCCCCTCTGTCCTTCCTTGCACCCTCTGTCCACGGCTCTCGCTCACCCTCCTCCTCCTCCACCGTCCTGGCTGCACCCACCTGAGCACACTGCGGAGGCCGAGTTTCCTGGGGCACAGGCCGGGGCCCCCAGGGTGCTTACTGGGCAATTCCACAAGTAGGGCTCTGTCCCCTCACAGTGAAATGCGTCAGGCCAGATGGCAGCGTCCCCGCCCCCAAAATGGCCTCCTCGAGGTGCGGCCACTGCGTTGCCACAGTTGAGCTGGTGGCAGAGGACGGTGGCGTCTGCTATGTCCCAGTGGGTGGCACAGAGGGGCGCCCAGGACCCCTGCACCTGGAGCTCCACGCGGCCCTCACAGCTGCTGCTGCCGTTGACCAGCCTGAACTCTGGGGGAGAAGAGGAGTCGGTGTGGCTGGGGACACAGACCCGGCTGTACTGGCACTTTGTGCCAGCCTATTTCACAGTCTGCTCCCAGACCTGGGGGGACAGACTGAGGGCTCGAAACAGCTTTGGTGAGTGAGGTCACCACAAATTGCCTGGGAAATCCAAAGTGCATCCCTTCACTTAAGCCGTGATTAAGTTGGGAAAACTATCAAAATATACTTGGTCAGTGCTCTAGAATGCATCCATCACAGAGCAATGCTAATAAAGATGGTGCTGAATGCTGTCTCAACAAGCAGGAGGTGCGCGCCAAGACCGAGCCCCACACGCTCTGCAGAGCCGGCTTCTCTTAGCCAGACAGAGCTCTGGGAAACTGGGCAGCACCTCTGCTCACTCAGGCCCCACCGTGCTGCTGCACCTGCATCTTGGTGTGCGCCTGGTTAAAAATACTCATACCCTGCACCTGGGGGAAATGCGTGGGTAGGAAGCAGCAACAGTAAAAATGGTGAGTAAGGAACCCCACAGCCTGTCTCCCTCTAATGTGACTAATGTAATGATTAGGTAGTAAAACTCATAACCAACTTTTTTGAAATTCCAGTATCTGGGAACAACCTGGAAACACTTAACGAAGAAAGAAGAGGCAGATTTGGTTCTACATGAGGAAGGAGTAAAGAACAATGCAGAGTAGACAGTGGTTTGCCTTAGTATTGAGGGTGAGCCTCAACAAAGGGCTGACTTGCAAAGACTGGAAGAGTCAGGAGTGCTTGTCTGTTTTTTACTATGCATTTAAGGAAATATGTCTAATCACTAACCCCCACTGCACCAAGAGAAAAGAGACCCCAGTGGTCACAGGCGACAAAGAAGAGTCTACAAAAGGAGTTTAGAAAAGTCATTAAACAAGCAACTATCAGCAACAACTAACCCTGGTGATAGAGAAAAATGTGAGTTGCCACAATATAATAATTCAAAATGCCCAGTTTCTAGTAAAAATGTTAGGCAAAGTAATCAGAAATTATGACGCATTTGTACGGGGGAAAAAGGAAGTAGAGACAGTGCTTAAGAATGCCAAGTCATTAGACTCAGTAGACAAATACTTTCAATTCACTGTCTTCGATATGCTCAAAGACCTGAGGGAAACAAGACAATGATATCTCACCAAATAAGTAATACTAATAAAAATAAATTATAAAAAGGAATCGAGTAGATTTTCTGGAGCTTAAAAAGTCAATAACACATGAAATGTTCACTAAAAGGTTCAACAGTGACCCCTTGAGCAGGCAAAAGATAGTCTGTGAAATTGAATATAAGTCAATTAAGATTATCTATTTTGAGGAGCAGAAAGAAAAAAGAATGAAGAAAAATCAATAGATCCCAAAAGACCTGTGGGACACCATTAAGTATATCAACTTATGCAACAGATGCATAATGAGAATCACAGAAAGAGCAGAGGATACTGGTTCTTCCAGAGAATAAGAAATTTATAAAAAGAGAGAGAGAGGAGAGAAAAAGTGATAGAAAAATATTTCAAAAAATTCCAAGTTTGATGAAAGACAAAGAAGCTCAACAAACCTCAAGTAAGTTATACTTAAAAATATGTGCAGTGAGATATTATAATCAAACTCTCAAAAGCCAAATATAAACAAAAGAATCTTGAAAGCAGCAAGAGACAAGTGACTCATCATGTACAAGGGACCCCCAGTAAAGCCAACACTTGCGTTCCCATCAGAAACCATGGAAGCCAGAAAGCAGTGGCTAGCATATTTAAAGTGCTAAAAGGAAAACCTCGTCACTCCAAAATTCTATATTAAAATGAAGGAGAATTTAAAAAAAGCTGAGGAAATTCATTGCTATTAGACTTGTCCAACACGGAATGCTAAAGGGTTTAATTACTATGTGTCCAAATGTGTCCATTTAAAGAAGAATGAAATAATAGTAATAATGTTTACCAAGGAGGTCCAAGACAGACTTATACACTGAAAACTACAAAACATTTTTTAAAACAATCAGCTAAAATCTAAACAAATGCAGAGACATCCTGTGTTCATAGATTGAGAGATTTAATATTGTTAAGATTGCAATACTCCCAAGCCAATCTACAGATTTCACAAAATCCCTATCAAAATCCCAACAGCCACTTTTTGTTCAGAAATAGAAGAAATGGTAGTAAAATTCACATGGAATTTCAAGGGACCTTAAATAACCAAAGCAATACTGAAAAAGAAAAAGTTACAGGACTCATTCCCTATTTCAAAACTACTACAGAACTACAAAAATCAACAGCGTATGCTCTTGGCATAAAAATACACATAAGTCAACAGAGCAGATTGAATGTCCCAAAGTCAGTCTATGCATGCGAGGACAACAGATCTTCACATGGTGTGAGGAAGAGTCACCAGGGGGAGGTCAGCTAATCATTACCAAAGGTGTGTGTGTATTCAGACTTCACCCTGTACAATTATTATGTGTCATTTTAGAATAATAAATACATATGTTTTAAAAAGTGAGGACAGAATAGCGTCTTCAACAAATGGTCAGCTGGATAGACACGTGCTCAGGTGTCTTACACTATGTACAAAACGTGATCGACCAAAGAGCAAATTAGAGCGGAAACTATAAAACCGAGAAAAAAACACGGGAATATTCTTCATGACCTCGGATCGGAGAGTGGATTCTTAGAGATCACACTAAAAGTTCGAGGAACAAAAGGGGAATAAATAGGTAAACAGGACTTCCTCAGAATTAAACGCTTGTGCGTGCAGGGAGGTTATCAGAAGAAAAAGACCACTACGGGGTGGAGGAAATACCTGCCGGTGACACTGGGATGTGGGGTCCGCGTGGAAAAGGGTCCTGAGCAAACATTGCTCCGGGGATGACCGACCTGCGGCCACACGCCCGCGAGAGCCGGGGACAGAAGCTCGGGGCGGCGGCAGCGCAGGCCCAGGGCGCGCGGGTTCACGTCCGGGAGCGGCAGCGCCCGCCCCACGGGCCCCAGCTCCTCCCGCCCACGGCCCAAGGCCCGAGCCCATGGCCCCAGCCCCGAGCCCACGGCCCCAGCTCCTCCCGCCCACGGCTCCAGCCCCGAGCCCACGGCCCCAGCTCCATCCCGCCCACGGCCCCAGCCCCGAGCCCACGGCCCAGCTCCATCCCGCCCACGGCCCCAGACCCGAGCCCACGGCCCCAGCTCCTCCCGCCCACGGCCCCAGCCCCGAGCCCACGGCCCCAGCTCCATCCCGCCCACGGTCCCAGCCCCGAGCCCGCGCCCGCGACTTACTTTCCCCCGCGCACCGCAGCCCCGCGTCGCGGCCGGGCCCACACCGGCTCCCGCGCGCCCGCGGGCAGTGGAACAGCAGCGGCTCGGTGCCCGCGCAGCGGAAGGCCTCGGTCCACGCCGGCCCCGAGCCTCGGCCGAAGCGGGCGCCCTCGCGCGCAGACACCGCCGCCCCGCACTGCAGCTCCCGGCACACCACGTGGGCCGTGGCCAGGTCCAGGTCCGCGTCGCAGACGGTGCCCCAGGTCAGGCCCCGCCGCACCTCCAGGCGCCCGGCGCAGGCGTGCTCGCCGCCCACCAGCCGGGCCTCGGTGTGTCCTGGGGGCAGACGCTGGATGTAGCGCTGGGCAGGACGGGCGCCGTGCAGGCCTCTGGGCAGAGTGACCTGACCGCTGCCCTCGGGTCCCATGGGAAGGACCGTCTGAGCTGGCCCGGCCCCAGGCAGGAGAGGTCCTGGGTGTACAGGCCGAGGCCTCTCCCACCCTTCCATCTCCCTGGGGTCCTGGCTCCCACAACAGCCCCCACCCCGAAGCAAGGATCTCTATCCCAGCGCTCCCCACCCCCCCGGCCCCACATCTGTGTCATGGAGCCTACACCCAGGGTTGGACCTGGTCCCTGGCAGGCCACTTTAATCACTGGTCACTTTTAAGCCCAGTGCCCAGCCACACCCTGGCCAGTGCCCTGAGGGAGGAGCTGCCATCAGTGTCAGCCATCTCCCCAGGTGACCCCTGGGCCACCAGCCCCTCTCCCTTCCCAGGACAGGGGTGCAGTCTGAGGGCAGCAGCATAGGGGCCTTCCTGCGCGGGTGCTGAAGCCCCAGGGGACAAGTCCCCCACTCCCCCTAGGCTGGCGCCATCCCCTCAGCCCCCCAATGCTGCTGAGTGGACACCTCCTGTCTCGGAGATCCTCAGGAAAGGGCGTCCCTACCTGCACACACCACCTCAGAGTCTGTTGGAAGGTCACAGTGGTCTAGGAAGTTCAGGTTGAACCTGCAGTTGAAGATGCTGAACTCTGTTCCCTGGCAGGAAACGATTTTCGAACCCAGCCTGCCTGGGTGTCCTGAGAGGTAGGGCCTGGATGCCTGGAGTGCCAGGCCACATCCCAGCCTCCTGCAGAAGACGCTGGCCTCCTTCTGGTGCAAGCCGCACCTGATCACAGGGCCTTTGGTTATCCAGATCTCCGGGGTCCCCGCACAGGGGCTGCCTCCACCACTCAGCCCCAAGGACGCCAGATTTCCTCCTGTACACACAGGGGCCCACTCTGGTTCCACTTCAGTTCTGCTGGGCATGGCATCCTACCCCTAATATGTGGACTCCAGAGGACTGAGGGAGTGGGCTTCGTGGAAGGAGGAGGTGTGTGCCGGTCTGCAGCAGACCGGCTTTCTTTTGGGCCCAGGACCTCAGAGGAGGCAGTCAGAGACTGTACCTGCCCACTTTAGGTCCCCTCTCCCCACCACACTGGGCCTGAGGCCACCTGCATAGATGGCAGAACAAGCTCTGGCATCTGGGGCCTTGCCCACAGGAAGGGCCCTTCCGGTGGAGAGGACAGAAGATGGGAGATGGGCCTGTCTGCTCCTCTGAGGGGCCCTGCAGGCCAGGATCCCAGACCCCTGGTCACACCCCTCAGGGGTCTCTGCACAGGGCCAGCTGTCTCTGGTGCTGGAGCTCATGCCTTGGATTTTGCAGGCCAGGGCCCTCTGGTGCCACTGGCCCCTCCTCACCTGTGTCAACACCCCTCATCTCTCTCCTCCAATATGCCACTTTGAGCCTCTGCTTCTCAGCAACAATCCAGCGGAGGGGAAAGGGCAGGGTCCCAGCTAGAGCCTGAGTGGGACCACGGTGCTGAAATCTGGGGCAGATCCAGGAGCTCAGAGCCCTGAGTGGGCCCTGGCAAGGGACAGCGCAGGGGCAGAAAGCCAAGACAAGGGCCAGGAGAAAGCCCTTCACTCTGCACCTGCCTGAGCCCCCAGGCTGGTGCCTCCACTCATACCAGCCACTCAGGAGGAAGAGAGGGCCCCTTCACTCCAGAAGGTCCTGTGGCCACCACTGGCCCAGTGCTTGATGGTCGCCAGGAGTCAATGAACCTAAAAGGACTGAACTCAGGCTGGGGTCCCCGCCAGGGCTGGCCTGGTGTGAAATGTGTTCCTCAATTGTGCTGTGCTGTCTGGGCCTTCGGGGGGGACACATGTGGGATCATACAGTGCCATGAGGGTCTGAGGGTCACAGCACTGGAGTCACAGGCACCCCAGGAAGAAGGGTCTTGTCTTCCACCCTGGGGAACTCAGGCAGCACCGCTCCTCCCAAGAGTGAAGGTCGTGGGTGGGGGCAGGGCCAAAGACTGGCAGAAGCGACTCCCGGGCACGCGTCCTACCTGAGCAGTGGACTGCGCTGATGCACTCACACTGGCAGCTGTGCAGCAACCCCCACTCCCCCCGGGAGCACTCCCAGAGCGAGGCCTCCACACCCTGGCACTGCACGCCCCGCAGCAGGGACTTCTGGGCCTCCTGGGGCCACACCACATATGTGGGGACATAGAGGGCGTGACCGCAGCCCAGCTGCCTGCAAATCACAGATGCCTCCCGCAGGCCCCAGTGGTCCCCGCACACCAGGCCCTGCTGCCCCAGGGACTCCACCTGCAGGAGGCCCTCGCAGCGGTTTCCGCTCCTCACGAGGGCCAGGGATTCTGCAGCAGGAGCTTCGGGGAAAAGAGCATAGGAACGGCAAAGGGCCCTTGAGCACTTTATGTCCAGAAGTTTCAGTGCTGGAAATCCAACTTCCACCTCCCACTAGAGTCCGCACCCTTACTCTTGACCTTCCCGTTTTCTCACACTTTATTCGGATGTCACCAATGACATTAACAAACTTAAATGCAACAAAAATGATCAAAATGTCCTAAGGACCATTTTCTGAGGAAATTCAATGAGGTTAAGGTCCCAGCCTTTCACATGCATGTGGAAGCCACACAGAAAACAAGCTCTGGTCACTCTGCCCGCTCATGCGCCCTGCAGGCGACACCCCAGCCCTCTGGGTCCCCAGCTGAGGCTCACAGGATTCATACCAAGGAACTCATGGGACCACTGTTGTGTCGGGGCCCCTCCCCCGTGCTCTGACCCCCAGCGCCCTGCAGACAGCGATGCACACTCACCGGGACAGAGGGTCCAGCAGGCCAGGAGCAGCAGCCACAGCCCCAGAGCAGACAGCGCCATGCCTGGCCTATCTGCCGCTGCTGCGCCACAGGCTGATGCTCTCACGGCAGGGCTGTGCTTTGCCCCTGTACGGAAGGTGGACACTGACTCAGTGTGAGAAGGAAGCCCGTGCATGCCCTTGCCTCCTCCCCCATATCAGAGCTGTCGTCTGTCACCTGTGCCTCAGCCCGGACGGTGCCAGCAGCATGTGGTGGGGCCAGGCTGGGATTCCTGCAGCTGGTGCCCGATGCAGCCCAGGTGTGAGCTGGACCAACGAGGGCCCGTTCTCAGCAAGGCCCCGGAGGCCACAGGTGCTAAGACCAGGGCCTGGAGGAGAGGGATAGAACTTCTCTGCCTCACACAAAGGGTGTGGCTGAAGACCTAGGGTCGTGCCAAGCTCACTGGCTGTGAACACACAGACCTAGCAACAGGAGCAAAATCCTGAGAAACGTGCATGCCCTACGACCCGAATGTGTAAGAGATGTGGCCTCCCTGTGAGGCTGTGTTTGTGGGAAGCCACCAGATGCAGCAAAGGATTAAATCAGACGCAGCACCTGTGACGAGCCCGGAAAGGCCGCCCCTAAACACTGTGGGGTAAACATTTGAGCAAGTCACCTGCCAGCTACACGTTTAGAGATGGGTTTTTCATGCTCCCCAGGCTGGTCTCAAACTTCTGGATTCAAGTGATCCGGCTGCCTCAGCCTCCCAAAGTGCTGGGATTACAGGCATCAGCCACTGCATCTGGCCTGTTTTAAAATTTATAATAATTAAGGATATATTATTTTGTAAGCAGCATAAAATTAATGAAGGTTAATTTCCAATAGATCTACCAGAGAGCCAGTTCAGGAGAGAGTAACTCAGGTTTTTAGACCTCTCTGTAGGAGGCCAGGAGCGTGAAAGGGAAACAGATTTCCAGAGAAGACCACAGACCCCTCTGCCAGGCTGTTTGTGCCAGAGCCCAGCGCCCGGGCCCTGCATCTTCCCTGAACCCTAACTCACAGCCCGGGCCCTGCAGCTGCCCCAGGAGTTCCCCACACTGCTGCTGGGGGACCTAGTGAAACAAATGGGAGGGCCAAGACCAGCACAAAGGGCAAGTCTGCACATGCAGCGACGCCAGGGTCCTCCTGGTGGCACCGATGGCCTCACTCTGCTCCACAAGTGTCCTCCGGGTCCGTGTCTCATGCTCAGACCTCACCCCATTTCCTGCCACCGTGCTTCTCTCGCCCCACGGCCCCCTCCACACACCTTCTCATGCCTCCCCCTCCCACCCCAGGGATGATCCACATCCCCTACCCCGACCTTGGCCCCAAGCACACGCCTCGCAGAGTCAAGCCAGGTTGGCAACCCTCGATCAGAGGTTCCCTGAGAGGAGGCCCTGCCAGTCCTCAGAGGGCAAGGTATGCTGAGACGTTAGATTAGCCCTCCGCCCCCAGCTCTGTCAGGAGCTGCTCCAGCTGCACCCCAAGAAGCTGGCCACACGTCCTCAGCCCACATTTCTGTCCGGGCGCCCTGTCCACGTGCTGTGGACCTCGCTGTGGCTCCCTCACTGGGCTTCCTGTCTGAGGAAGGGGGCTTTTGGTTTATCTTCTCCACCCAAAGGGGTCCTTGGACCCAAACAGGGGCCCCCTCTCATCCCTGGAAGTTGGGACAGAGAAGGAGCTTTGGGGGAGGGGAGGCAGTGTGCAGAGACCCCAGGGGCGCAGTTGAGGTCCTCATTGCTCACGGAGCCACTATCAGTGAAGGCCACAGCACACCTCCCACAGGCCAAAGCAAACACAGAGGCCGGACAGGCCCACACAGCCGAAAGACCTTATAGACGACGGACTCACTGGGTTTTACCAGGGTGCCTAACACTGAGACGAAGAAGTCAGAAAAGATGTAGATATGCCTGGTGGGGTCCTGGGTGGGGAGGGGTCCTGAGTGGGGAGTCCTGAGTGGGGGGTCCTGGGTGGGAAGTCCTGAGTAGGGGGTCCTGGGTGGTGGGGTCCTGAGTGGGGCTCCTGAGTGGGGGGTCCTGGGTGGGGGGGGTCCTGGGTGGGTGTGATCTTTGGCAGGTCAGGTCTTGGAAGGGTGTGGTCAGCAGTGGGGATGGTCAGGGAGAGCTTGGGGGCCTATCAGAGCAGTGTAGCTATAAGAAATAGAGATTCTGGCTCCAAGCCCCCAGCTGAGCCCTCACCATCCTTTGCAGCACTATGTGTTCAGATGAAAGGTGGGGCCCCCAGGGACGGTTCATCAGGGAACCACCCTATGCTTAGGCCCCCAACCTTGGAGGTTAGATGGGAGCAGAAAAAGGAATGGTCCAAGAGGCTGCCTGACTGGGGAACCCCCGCCCTCCTGCCTGACTGGGGCCCCCCCGACCCTCCTGCCTGACTGGGGGCCCCTGACCCTAACCCTGAGTTCCAGGAGGAGCAGCCCACACCCCAACTCAATAAAGCAGTGAAAACAACGTTGGATTGGAAACACACCAAGTCGCCCTCAGAGAAGACAGAGGACCAGGGTGAGGCGCGGAACAGAACCTGGGCCATGGCGGTGTCTGTTCAATGTTTCTGGGCTGAATTAACGATGGACAGGTGAGTTCAAAGGGAGTTTAATAACATCTGTGTTGAGAGTGAGGCCAGTGAAGGCCCCAGCCCGCCTGGTTTATCCGATTGCTCAACACTCTGACATCCCCACCGTCAGCTTCAGGTCATGTCTTGGGGCAGAGGCCACCACCGTCTTCTTTCAGCCTCAGCTTCGGAATCCAGGCTGAAAGGAGCCCCACCTGTGTTTAAGGAGACAGACACAGGGCCCACTGGGGCTCTGAGCGATTTCTCACAGCCTCAGGAGTTCTCATCTCCTGCTGGGAAGCAAAGCCACCAAGGGACAAGGATGGGGCACGGTGGGTCGGGAGAGAGCGACATGGCTTCTCACAGCAACCCAGGCTGCCCAGGGTCCCTCCTGCAGCCAACTGAGACAAGGTGCCAGAAGGATACTGCACAGCTGCAAAGTCACCCAAATATAGACCTGTGACCTCCCTAAGTCCACATCTGCCCACCGGGAGATGCAGCCTAACATGCAGATGACAGCCGAAAGTCCTAATGCCCCAGCCTGAGACAGGAGAGAGGGTCACAGACTCACAAGCAGCAGCCCTCAGTTTAAATGTAGGTGTGGCCTGAACAGAGCCCTCTCCATAGAAGCAGTACGGGAGGAAGAGCACCATGGACGCCAGGGCGCAGAGGTGCACACCTGCGGGGCTCAGCAGCACCCCAGCCTCCTCTGCCTCCTCCCCAGCGGTGTCCTCAGGCTCTCCTGCATCGTCATAGGTCTCCTCCAGGCCCAGGTCCCCAGACGCTGCAGGTCCCTCGTCTTTCTGCTCCATGGGGAAGGCTCCGATGTCCTCATAGATACCCTCTGAGGACAGGTGCCCTGACATGCCACAACCTGCAAAGGCCATATCAGAATGTTCTAGAAGAAATACTCCTGCAGTCTAAGCCCACCGTACCTGGCCCCTGTGGTCTCTCATGCACACCAGCACCCCTGGATCCTCTGTCAACAGCCCCCACAGAGAGCAAAGACCCCTCCAGGGGCCACTTGCTACTCTGGGCACCCAGGGCTTGTGTCCTAGGGTGGGGCCAGTGGTCTCAGCCTCTGAACACACCCAGGAAAGACCCCCATTGCGCACAGTCATAGGGGGTCAGTAGAACCCTGGAGCCCGTTCTCACTCCAGGCAGTCCTGGGAGTGTGGATTTTCTTGATTCAGCACATCTTGGGGGTCCCTGAGCCCCCAACAGCTAATGGGTCCACAGAGAGTCACTGAGCAGTCACCATGGGGAAGGCCACTCAGCATGCAGGGCAGTGACCTGCAATGACCGGGTCCCACAGAGCCTGCCCCCCATCCTCCCCAGGGCCCTGCTCACCACGCCTGGGCACTCCCACCTACCCCTGGAGGCTGCTCTGCGGTGGCACCACCTCGTCCCCAGGAACAGAGAGATGATGCCCAGGAGGGAGCCGAGTACCAGGCAGGTGAACTCAGGCAGGGCCCAGGCCATGTGGGCAGGTGGAAGGGCCGAGGGAGGGGCTGTGGGGCACAGTGAGAGGCGGGGCCTGCTGTGCAGCTGGGCTGCCTGGGCCATTGTGACCCTGGCTTGGGAGGACCTTAGCCTCACAGGGATGGGGGCATCCCAGGAGAGGTGGGCCTCTGTGCTGCCTGAACAGGTGCTCCTTCCTTGGAAAGACAGGTTGAGGCTGTGGCACAAGAGGCCCAGGTGGGAGAATCCAGGTGTGTGAGCCCTGGTCGTGGGTGCAGGTGGAAGAACCCAAGCCGACAGGCTCAGACAGTGGGTGCAAGCGAGGAAGTCCCAGGTGGGAGAACACAAGTGCACAAATCCAGCTGTGTCGGCCCAGACTGTGGGTACAGCTGGGAGGGCACAGGTGGGGAGGCAGGAGTGCAGGGCGGAGGTAGAAGGCAAAGGTGTAGGGCTCAGGCGGTAAGATGCTGGTGGGATAATCCAGGTGTGTGGACCCAGATAGGAGCAGCAGAGTGATGCTCCGGGGAGGGGTTAGGCCTGTGGAATGTACTCATTGTCCTAACTGCCCACTGCCCTCAGCTCTGCCTTGGACACAGACCTAGTGTCCAAGGGGCCACAGCTTTCCAGGGCCAAGCCCCCCAGCTGCCAAGGCAAAGACCCCAGAGAAGTGGCTGTGAGGGGCCTGGGGCCTCTGTCCCCGACACCCCAGATCCCCATGTATTCACTCAGGTGGGCACAGGGAAGGAGAGAACTTTCCATCAGAGAAGGGGGTGCCCTGGTCAGCATGGTCAGCCCTGAGCCCCAGTGCAGTCCCCAGCGGGGCTCTGACACACACCAGGGATGTGAGCTTGAGAAAACCACCTACCCAGGGGCGGTGGTGGCAGCACTGTGGTCCCCGAGTCACCTGCAGTAAACGGTGGCACGTGAGGGCCGGGACAGGGAGGCAGCTACAGCCCTGAGCTGCACAGACCCTCACGCAGACCCCCGCAGCAGCAGCCCAGCCCACGCAGCCTGAGCTGACAGGTCTGGTCCCAAGCAGCCTGGCCAGGGGCAGCTATGAGGAACCGTGCCTGGGGCAGCCTCAGGGCTGGGTGCCGAGGATCTGCTTGAGGGGAAAGGGGACAGATACCACCACGGGACTGAACCAGAGCCCCTCTTCCCAGCGCTCCCCCACTCACCCAAGCAGCGCACGCCCGCATCCTCCTTGTGCGCGCAGTCTCCACGTCCCCACCGCTCCGCAGCGCAGCCCCACAGGGACCCCTCGCTGCCCCGGCACCCCACCTCGTCCAGCCACACCGGCCCGGAGCCAGGGCCAAAGGCGGCGGCCCCCAGGGCGGCGATGGCGGGACCACAGCCCAGCTGGCGGCACACCACCTCCGCGTCCGCCAGGTCCCAGGCGTCATCGCACACGGTGCCCCAGGAGCCCGCGTGCCAGAGCTCCACGCGCCCGGAGCAGCGGTCCTGGCCCCCGCGCAAGCGCACTGCGCCCTCCTCTGCAAAAGGGGCTGCGGTCACTGAGGGGCTGGACCGGGGTGGGCAGGAGGACAGGGACAAGGACAGAGGGGTACCTGGGCAGCTGAGCGAGGAGGAGCAGTTGAGGGTCTCCCCAGCAGCCTGTGGCCCATCCTCTGACAATCCTGCAGGTTAAACAGCAGCTCTGAGAGCATCAGTGCCCGGAGAAGCTTCAGAACAAAGGCTGTGGATCCTTCATTCTGTGACCCACCCCACCCCAGGCCCAAGTTCTGATTCAATGGCATCCCCTGCCAGTGACTTGTCAGGAAGATAAACCTCTTAGAGACACCCCCAGAGGCCTTTAATGCCCACCTGCACAGGTAATCCAGACCTGCTCTCGAAGGTCACAGGAGTGTGGGTGCCATGGGCGGGAAGGGCACTGCCACAGAGTGGAGTTGGGCAGCCTGCGGCACTCGATATTGTCCACCCAGGTGGTGCCCATGCTGGCACCAGTGGAGGGGAAGGGCTTGTTCTCCAGCCAGCCCCACTCCCCACAGCCCAGCTGCTTGCAGATGATGGACAAGGAGAGGTCCTTCAGGGCGTTGCTGCACACGGCACCCCAGGTCCCATTGTAGAACACATCCAGCCACCCAGCACAGCAGCAGGTACCACCTCGAAGCCTCAGAGCCACTGATTCTGCAAAGGAAGCACAGTCAGGCCAGGAAGTGTCCTGCCTGGCACTGTGGGCAGTCTCAGAAGGAGGGGGCTAAACTCAGGGGATCCCAGCACCGAGATCAGTTATGGAAACAGTATGGGGCCTCTTGAGAAAATTTAAACTAGAGCTACTGCACAATCCAGCAATTTCACTGCTGGGTATAAACCCAGAGGAAATGAAATCAGCAGAGCAGAGACGTCTGCATGCCCAGGTTCACTGCAGCACACTGACAACAGCCAAGATGTGGAATCAGCATGGACGTCCAACAACAGATACATGGATGGCGAAAACATGGCGCATACACATGAGCTACTCAGACTTAAAAAGCGATGAAATCCTGTCATTAGCAGCAACATGGATGGAACTGGAGGACACTGTGTCAGGGAAAATAAGCTAGGAACAGAAAGTTAAATGCCACATGTTCTCATTCATTAATGGAAGCTTAAAAGAGGCTGATCTAGAAATAAAAAGCAGAACAGAGGGTGCTAGAGGCTGGGAAAGGCTGGAGGAGGGAGGAATCACAAGAGATTTGTAAAGACACAAAATTACAGCTGGATAAGAGGAATTAATTCTAGCATTCTACAGCACTGCAGGATGACCGTCTTTAACCGTACATTATGAGGTTTCAGATCTCTGGAGGAAGAACGCGGAACGGTCCCCACACTGCGAAGTGATCCACATCTGAGATGACGGCTTTGCTAATCACCCCAACCTGACCATACGCACTATATGGATTGAAACACCACTATGCATCCCATACAGATGTACAAAGACTGTCGATTTAAAAATAAAAGAGAAATGTGGTACATCTGTGCCATGGAATACTGTTCAGCCTCAACAAGAAGGGAATTCTGCGATTCGTGACAGCATGGGTGAACCTGGCGGACATTATGTGAAGTGAAATAAACCAGGAATGAAAAGAGAAATTCTGCATAATCCCACTTACATATGAGAGAAAACAAAAGTCAAATGCATCAAAACAATAGAATGTTGTTATCAGGGGCAGGTGGTGGGGGATAGAGGGAGGTAGGCCAAAGGGTCCACAGTTACACAGGATAAAGGAGTCTGGAACCCCAAATGCAGCAGGGGAAATGTGGCTAGTATTGCACTGTACACTGGAAATCTGCTAGGAAAGTGGACTTTAGGTGCTCTTACTACAAAGCCAAATGTGACTCTGTGAGATGGTGGGATGCTCACTGGCTTGACTGTAGTAATAGAGCGCAGCGGTATGCGTGTGCCTCAGCCCCGTGTTCAGAGAGCGCAGCTGTATGCCTGTGTCTCAGCCCCATGTTCAGAGAGCGCAGGTGTATGCCTGTGCCTCAGCCCTGTGTTCAGAGAGCGCAGCTGTATGCCTGTGCCTCAGCCCCATGTTCAGAGAGCGCAGGTGTATGCCTGTGCCTCAGCCCCGTGTTCAGAGAGCATTGGTCCTGACTGACCAGTGCCCAGATATGTTCAATGTGACCCCTGGAGCAATGTGAAGTCCAACAGACTGATACGGTGACCTGATGGCAGGTTTGACGATCCTTTAAAGCTAGGCCATGAAGCACTGTGATAACATTTTTAAATGCCTATGCCAGGATAATTGGAGAATGCTAGGTATAAATTGCAACTGAATGGATCATATCTAATTAAAATACGCTTAGAAAAAGTACTGGAAAGAAACACATCATAATAGAATAAAAAAGTGTCCACAAGTATCCCCGGCCTGCTCCCACACCCTCTCACTGAGTCTGTGCCCCAGCCCTTGAATCCTGGCTGGCTTGGGACTTGGGCCAGTGGAATAGGCTCTGAGACTCTGTGCCTGCTCCTAGGCCAACTCTGCTGTCACTTTTGGAACCAAGGCTGGATCATGACAGAAACAGAGCCTCCACCACTCCTGCCTACAGCCAGGGCCCAGAAGCAGGGCTCCACCTAACCATCAAGTGACCACCCAAAGGCTCTGAGGAAGCCCAGCTGGGACAGAGAACCGCCAGGCTGAGCACAGCTAAAGGCAGTGACCACAGAAATTGGAGCCACACACATCATGCTGTCTGTGGCAGGGCTGGTTACTTAGTATTATTTCGAAAGCAGATCACACACATTAGACACTGTCTGGATGTCAGGATTAGATTTTTTTTGTTGTTCAAATTTTTTTGGACTCAAATTTTAATACCATGTAACATACTTTATATATCACTCTTTCAAATATATTATCAACTTAGTATTTTTGTAAAGTCTATCAAGAGAATTCCTCTACCTACATCCAGAAGTTACTATTCTAATTCTTCTTTAAAATGGCTCCTGTATTTCATCTGAGTCTAGAAAAATAAAATAAAATGGCTCCTGCCCCTCAGATACAGTCTCATCTGCTTTCCCAAAACAATGCAAGTTTGCACCCTGGACATATGGACAGGACCTTGGGCAAAGCATCAGCCTGTCCACGTGCCTACAAATGGGAGAGCAGGAGCCAGCAGCACCCTGCCCCTCCCTGGGGATGCAGCCCTGTCAGGCAGGGACCTGGAGGAGCCTGGAGGGGCCAGAAGTGACCAAGGCATAGCTGAGGTGAAAAAGAGGCAGCCCCAGGAATTGAACTGGCCGTGCCCAACATGCTGGCTCCAGCAGACGGTCTGACGGCAGGTGCCTGCAGATGCCGGCTCAGGTGGGGTCGCCAGGGTGAAGCTTCACAGACGGATAAACAGATAACGCAGCCACCAGAGGAAAATGCTGCAACCTAGCGAGCAAGCACCACGTGGGAGATGCAGAGGAAAGGCTAAAACAGCCACTTTCCATGGGAACTAGCAGAATGTTCTAGAAAATGACCTGTCACTCTCACTGAGATGCCAAAGATGGGCCTTTTATGAGAGCAGAGCATAGCATCATTAGACAAGCTTCTGTGAAAAAAGACACTAAGATGAGGTGAATGGGCGACGGGCAAGGTGAGGAGCCTCCTCGTCTGACAGACAGACGGATGAGGCGAAACACACAACGGACTAGAGAGCAGAACCGACAGAAACCAGATCGTGACGTGGGTGCCACCTGGAGAAACGCCCCTACAATGAGTGGGCAAAGAGTCATGCCAAAAATAATTTTAGAGGCATAGGGAAGACTCGGCCTCACAAGACTCAAGCCTTGCATACAAAGAACACAGTAATGGAAATAAACCTAATAATCCAAGAAATCGCTGAAGAAAATGTTCCTAAAGAAAAATATAAACCAAAGCCAATGAGAAGAGCCCACACTTGGAGGAGCTGCCGGAGACTCAGCAGGAGTCCAGCCTCTCCCCAGGGTCGCTGGAAACGCTGTGGGGAGCCCGTCAACCGCTCACAGACCTCTCCGGAGAACACACCCTTGCTCAGTCTGCAAAAAGGTCTCCAGTACACGAAATATCACCAAATACGGATCAAAATTAAGAATCTGAAGCCAGTGGCAGTGCCTCCTTCCTGTGGTCGCAGCTGCCGGGGAGGCTGAGGCCAAAGGATCCCTGGAGTACAGGAGGTCAAGACTGCAGTGAACTGTGATTGTGCCACTGCCCTCCAGCCTGGGAAACAGTGAGACTGTCTCAAAACAAATCTATACACGTGAATCCCGTATAGAAACCAAGCGGCTCGAGCTGCCAACAGCAGAAAATGAGCCCAGCTGGGGCTTTTCCAGGAACAACCTGCAGCAGGGAGCTGACCAGGCCCAGGCACAGGACCCAAAGCGCTGTGTCCTGTCCTTTGCCAGCAAGAGGAACCCCGCCCAATACACCGAGGAAGCTCTGCATTCAAGGAAGAGAACAGCTGCCGGTATTTTAAAGGGATTCTGGAGCGCAAGTGCACGTGATTACATGTAATAAAGCAGCAGATCTGATGCCCGGCCACACACCTGAGCAGAAGACGCCGGCGTCCTCCTTGTGGCTGCAGTCGTGCTGGCCCCAGCCTGCTGACGGGCACTGCCACAGCGCAGACTCGTGGCCCTGGCAGCCCAGCTCATCCAGCCAGATGCGCCCTGCCCCGGCTCCGAAGTGCGCGGCCCCCGGGGCGCTCAGGGCGCGGCCACAGCCCAGCTGCCTGCAGACCACGTGCGCGTCCCGCAGGTCCCAGGCGTCGTCACACACGGTGCCCCACGCGCCCCCGCGCAGCACCTCCACGCGCCCCGCACAGCGCCCCGGCCCCGCGGCCAGCCGCACCCCGAGGCTCCCTGCGGAGAGACAGAGTCAGGGCGCCCC
>CM052660.1:106275-129728 GCA_028533165.1 Leontopithecus rosalia
GGGGAGACCTGGGGATGGGGACGCACGGGGGCCTCAGGGTGTCGGGGGAGGGACCCAGGACCACCGCCCCCAGGCAGGCCGGTCCCTCTCAGCCCCTCTGTCCTTCCTTGCACCCTCTGTCCACGGCTCTCGCTCACCCTCCTCCTCCTCCACCGTCCTGGCTGCACCCACCTGAGCACACTGCGGAGGCCGAGTTTCCCGGGGCACAGGCCGGGGCCCCCAGGGTGCTTACTGGGCAATTCCACAAGTAGGGCTCTGTCCCCTCACAGTGAAATGCATCAGGCCAGATGGCAGTGTCCCCGCCCCCAAAATGGCCTCCTCGAGGTGCGGTCACCGCGTTGCCACAGTTGAGCTGGTGGCAGAGGACGGTGGCGTCTGCTATGTCCCAGTGGGTGGCACAGAGGGGCGCCCAGGACCCCTGCACCTGGAGCTCCACGCGGCCCTCACAGCTGCTGCTGCCGTTGACCAGCCTGAACTCTAAGGGAGAGGAGTCGGTGTGGCTGGGGACACAGACCTGGCACATGGCTGTCTGTGGTCATTTCCTTCCTTCACACCCAGTGGGATGAGCACGAGCCCAGCCTTGCTCTCACCAGCTCCCCCACCCTCCTCTTTGTCAGCATCCAGCCCACACAGCTCTGCAGAAGAATCTGATCTGAGCTGCTGCCTGGGCACTTCACCCTACACCCAGCCTCTTCCCTCTGCTTCTTTCAACCAACAGACACAAACATCAAAAGCACCCACACCTACTGGCCAGAGGCACCTTTAGGGCAGGAAGGGATCTGGCAGAGAATAAGGCAGGGCTGAGCCCTCAGAGCCCACACACAGGACCTCACCTGAGCACCTGATCCCGGCGTTGTGGCCGGGCCCACACTGGCTCCCGCGCCCCCGTGGGCAGTAGAACAGCAGTGACTCATTGCCCGCACAGTGGAAGGCCTCTGTCCACACCGGCCCGGAGCCCTGGCCAAAGTGGGCGCCCCCAGGTGTGGACACGGCCACCCCACACTGCAGCTCTTGGCACACTACGTGGGCTGTGGCCAGGTCCAGGTCCATGTCGCAGACAGTGCCCCAGGTCAGGCCCCGCCTCACCTCCAGGCGCCCGGTGCAGGGGTGCTCACCACCCACCAGCCGGGCTTCGGTGTGTCCTGGGGGCAGACATTCTCTCAGGCAGAAGACACGTGTCATCAGGTGACAGCTCGGCCCCGAGCCTCAATCTGTTGAAGGGTTCCACCAGGAACAACCATCTGCATCTAGGCAGAGGGTCTACTGAGCACAGGGAGGAACTTGCAGCCAGAGGCCCTTCCATCCTGCACCCAGAGCAGAGAGGCGCCCTCAGCCTCATCACCAAGGTCAGGGTCAGGGTCACCTTCTGCAGGTGCGAACCTGTTTCACAGCCTCTGTTCACGGCCATGACATCCACACCTTCTGCAATCCCAGAGGCCAGGTCAAGGCACCCCTTGATCCACTGAGCACCACCCTCTCTGGGGTACTGCCACAGGTGACTGTCCACCTCATTTCAGCTGCTCCTCATACTTACAAGGCCAGGAGCTATGCGGCCAGGGCAGCTTACACACACCGGAGGCAGGGCTGGGAGGAAGTATCTTCTACCCACCCCAGATCCATGTTAGACGTGCAGCAATCACAGCTGAAACAGCTCACACTTGCCCCAGCAGCCAGGACCCCCAGATGGCCTGCGGGTTCTGAGCCAGGACCCCTCTGTGGGGCCACCAGAAACTCAGCTCCACTCTCCTGAGAACCCGCCATGAGAGCTGAGGCCCTTTCCCTCCAGCACACAGATGCACCACGTCTACACCCAATGTCTCAGGCAGAACAGGGGGCCCGTCCATGGGAACATACACCCCACTTCCCCCTGCTCTCCCCAAGTCCAGCCCCAGCATATCCAGGCCCAGCATTACCCAGGGGTCACTGGAAGCGTCGGGTGGCGGCCTCACCTGCGCAGACCACCTCTGCGTCCAGCCGCGGGTTGCAGCCGCTGCGGAAGTTGTTGTCCAGTCTGCAGCTGCGGATGGTGGGCTCGGTACCCTTGCAGGCCAGGTACTTGCTGACGACGCCCACATCCCGGCGGGGGGCCTGGAGCACAGGGCCACACCCCAGCTCCCGGCAGAACACCATGGCTTCCTCCACATGCAGGCCACAGAGGCGGTCCACCCCATTCACGTTTCTGATCTCGGGGAGTCCTGCGCAGGGACTCTGGCCCTGCACCAGCCGAAGCTCCCGAAAAGTGCCATCTGCGGAGCACAGGCCGCCTGCCATAAGGTGTGGACCCAGCTGGCCACATGGTCGCTTGGAGCCTGGGTGACTCCAGATGTTTCCATTCGGCCATGGCAGTCCACCCTGGGCCTGAGACCAGGCAGCTCCTTTTTTTTTTTTTTTTTTGAGACGGAGTTTTGCTCTTTTCACCCAGGCTGGAGTGCAATGGCACAATCTTGGCTCACCACAACCTCCGCCTCCTGGGTTCAGGCAATTCTCCTGCCGCAGCCTCCCGAGTAGCTGGGATTACAGGCATGCACCACCATGCCCAGCTAATTTTCTGTATTTTTAGTAGAGACGGGGTTTCACCATGTTGACCAGGATGGTCTTGATCTCTTGACCTCGTGATCCACCCGCCTCGGCCTCCCAAAGTGCTGGGATTACAGGCATGAGCCACCACGCCTGTGGTGGCCGGCAGCTCCTTTTTTCAGGGAGGACAGTGCTGGGCTGAGTCAGGGCCAACTTCAGGGGCAGGTGACCGGGCCGTCACACAGGGCACTCGCTGAGAGAGGCCCCTGTGCCCAGCTTCATGCTTTGCTGTGGGTCTCCTGAAACTAGGGTCCCTGCAGGGTCCCTTTATACTGGGCCCCAAAATAGGAGGTCCTGGCCAGGTGGCTCAGCTTCAGAGGCAGGACGCTATAAGGGGGTCCTGACAGCCACATAAAGTGCCCAGGGACAGCTGAGGACCCTCCAGCCAGACCTGGATGGAAAAGCGTGTAGCTTTCTGTCATTGTGTAAGAAATCACTACCAGCTGCCTGTGTGGGCCTCGGGCATCCACAGACCCCAGGCTCACCTCGGCTGATACCTCTCCAAGCCTGGGCTGCCCTCTGCTTCCCTAGTCCACTCTCTGAATCCCTGGCAGTGGTTTTCTCAGAGCTGAATCTTACAGTCAGGATGGTTCCAGTGCCCAGCAAGGAGTCCCTGCCAGAGAGAGCTCCAGACCCCCCACCCCTACCCCCCTCCAAGATCCTCCCTGTCCTCCCCCTCCTCCTCCCCCAGCCCCATCCCTTCACACTGCCCTACTTACTGGAGCACAGAGCGACCACCACCCATGCATGGGGGCACGGGCTCTGGCTCCATGAGCCAAGGCTGCACTCCCAGAGAGAGGGCTCATTGCCCTGGCAGGACACGTTGTGGAGCCAGGGCGGGGCCATCTCTCCAGGCAGCGGGACGTACTTGGGGGCACCCACGGCAGGGCCGCAGCCCAGCTGCCTGCACACCACAGAGGCCTCTGCCAGCTCCCAGTCCTGGCTGCACACGTGTCCCCATGTCCCGTGGTGTCGGACCAGCACCACTCCGTCGCATGTGCTGGGTCTGTACGCCAGTCTCAGAGCACCTGGTCCACCTTCAGACAGACAGGTTCAGTTAGAGGGGCCAGAACCAACCAGGGCTCAGGAGGACGATGGCTGCACAACAGCCCTGGTGGCAGCAGTGAACGGCCTGCAAGGCCTCAGCAGCAAGTCGGGCTCCTCTCACCCACCAAGCGGTCCCAGAGAGGCGATAGGTGAGGCTCTTAGAAGACAGAAACCTTCACCCCATGTGTCTTCCCTGGGGCCACTCCCCTCCCCGGCCCTCTGGAGCCCCAACATCCTGGAGGACCCCACCACGAGCCATGAAGTCCCCTGTCCTCCTGGGTCCGCAGCTCCCACCGACCCTCTGCCTCCCAAGCATCATTCCCCCACTTCCACTGCAGGCCCTGTGGTCTCCAGCCCAACACTGTCACCCCTGCCCCACCCATGTGGCTGTCCATACCCCTTGTCCAGGGCTGCTCGCCCCTCCCTCCTGTCCTCTGCAACCTGGAGCATCCAGGAAAACCTCCCATGCCTGCCCTCCCACTATAACCAAACCCAGCCCCGCTACGGACCCATACGGGCTTCCGGCCAGGATCTCACCCCCAACAGTCTCAGCGTCTCAGCTGCCCCAGCACCGTCTCTCCGACCCCCCAGGGAGGCACCTCTAACAGCCCTCTCCAGGCCTCTGCACCCCTACATCAACACAGCCCCTTTCCTTCCCTCCTGCCTCACTCCCACCTGCCTCCCTCCCACCAGGAGGGAGTCCATGTGGGTGGAGCCATGTGGTCCCAGAGCAGCCTCCAGGGCCCTGGAGGACCCTCCACACCCAGGAGACAGCCTCCCAAATAGCAGTCGGTGGCAGGGGGGACCCTGCCTGGTTCAAGACTAAGACCTTTCCCTCCCACCCACCGGGGAGCCTTAAATCCCCGCCTCAGTCTTCATCTGTCCCTGTACAACCCCATCCTCCTCACCTCCCTCCCACCTGCGTCTTCTCAGGACATGGATGTGTACTGGTGTCTGCCATCTTTTTTTTTTTTTTTTTAAGACAGAGTCTTACTCTGTCACCCAAGCTGGAGTGCAATGGCGCAATCTTAGCTCACTGCAACCTCCACCTCCAGGGTTCAAAGTGATTCTCCTGCCTCAGCCTTCCATGTAGCTGGGATTACAGGCACCCATGACCATGCCTGGCTAATTTTTGTATTTTTAATAGAGACTGGGTTTCACCATCTTGGCCAGGCTGGTCTTGAACTCCTGACCTCAGGTGATCCACTCGTCTTGGCCTCCCAAAGTGCTGGGATTACAGGTGTGAGCCACCACACCTGGCTGTAAATAGCTTTTTATTTTATATTTTCTAAAGCTATTTATTGTTGTAGAGAATTCTGGCCCTTGTGCTTGCCATCTTTAACACAAAAGCAAATCCCTTCAACCCCAGGGTTCCCAGCTGTGACCACACTGCTGCCTTTTCTCCAAATCCCTCCGCCCTTTCTGCAGCTGCCCACAGTCTCCCACCCCACCCCAGGGGGTGCAGCTCTGTCCAGCACTGGGTCACCACCCTGCTGCACACCTTGGCCCACCCTGCCAGTGAAGTGTTCCTGGGCCTCAAGAACATCCTCCCCTGCCTCCTGCCCAGCCCTTCACTCACATGCCCACCCTGTCATGGCTCCATGCCCACGTATGCAGGTCCCCAGGGCTCCCTCTCACCTCTATCCTCTCCTGCTGTTCCTTCTGGCTAGACCCTGTCTCTACAGCTGCCTGCCCCTGACCCAGCAGCCCTTCCACATGGCCCCAGACTGCAGTGTCCCCAGCTGGGTGCTGTATCTCCATGGGACCCCATGCCCATCCTCACTGCCAGATGCAGCCAGCCCTCTCACGTCCTTCCTGGGATCCCAGCTCTGCTGCAGGGGACACAAATGGAGGAGCCCCCACAGCACCCATCAGGACTCTTGATCGGGGTCATTGAGACCAGACACTGGGCCTGTCCAGGGTGTGACCCAGCCCTGCACCCTGGGATCCAAGCAGTGGGTTAGCAGCTGGGGGCCCTGAGCTCACAGGGATCCTGCCATGTGGAGCCACCTCCTTCCTGGCCCAGCATGTCCCACCCACTCTGGGCTGAGTGAGACCCAGGCAGATGGCAGGTCATAAAACATTCACCAGTAGAGGACACACTCATGCCCCAGGGCCTGGGCCTCAACAGAGCCGCTACCTCCCAAGAGTCCATGGATGAAGGAAGGAGAAACTTACCAATGGGGACTGCCCAGAGATTGAGAAGAAGGGGCCCAAGTCCCAGGATCCAGACAGCTGCCCTCATGGTCCCACAGCCTTCTGGACTTCAGCAAGCTCTCGCTGCTTAGCTGGGGCAATGGCAGAGGTCACAGCCCAGAGTCACATATACAGAGGTGGGAGCTGCCGAGGACCTCCTGGGGCCAATGGGGACAGTCACAGTCTTCCCAGAGCGAATCAGCAGCTCCGCCTCTCAGCCGTGAGCAGAGCAGCCAATGCCTTGCCAGCCTGGGCATCACCAGACATGGGGAGGGTGGAGGCTGTGGGTTTCCTCCCACACTGATAGCTGCTGATGGGACTAGACCCAGCCATCAGGCAGGTGGTCCAACCTGCTCACCACAGGGCATCACAGAAGCCCTGCATCTCTGCCCTCCACCTGGGCCCGTTGGCTTGAGCTGTGCTACCACCACAGAAGGCAGCGACACCAGACAGCCACGAAGGCGTCTTCTGCGCTGGCAGATGGCACTAACAGAGTTAGGGGTAGGGTTAGGTTTCAGTGGGAGTCCCAGCAGCACCAGAAGAATGACACAGAAGAGCTTTGCGAGAACTGAACTGTCACTGGAACTAAAGCCCGTGACAGAAGACAGAGTTGAGAATCACTCATCACACGAAGACCCAGGGACACCACCATTTCAGTAACAGGCAATCCACTGAAGCCAGCACCAGGAAGACAAATCCTCCTGAAATAAATGGAAAAATAGAAATCTCAGCAAAGAAATAGAAGTTATAGAAATGAAACGGGCTAGGCGCAGTGTAATCATAGCACTTTGGAAGGCTGAGGCAGGCAGATCACCGGAGGTCAGGAGTTCGAGACTAGTCTGGCCAACATGGTGAAACCCCATCTCTACTAAAAATACAAAAACTACCCAGGCATGGTGTTACGCACCTGTAATCCCAGCTACTTACGAGGCTGAGACAGGAGAATCACTTGAACCTGGGAGGCAGAGGTTGCAGTGAGCTGAGATTGCACCACCACATTCCAGCCTGGGCAACAGAGCAAGACCGTCTTTGAAAAATGAAAAAGTGGAGAGGATGTGGAGAAGTGGGAACTCTCAGGTTCTGCTGGTAGACTGGAAAATGGTGCAACTGCTTTGAGAAAGTTTGGCAGTTTGTGAAAATGTTCGATGGAGATTTCCAGGAAGACACCACTTGAGGCCAGGAAGAGAAATTCCACTCTGTTTTTTTTTTTTTTGAGACGGATTTTCTCTCTTGTTACCCAGGCTGGAGTGCAATGGCGCAATCTCGGCTCACCGCAACCTCTGCCTCCTGGGTTCAGGCAATTTTCCTGCCTCAGCCTCCTAAGTAGCTAGGACTACAGGCACGCACCACCATGCCCAGCTAATTTTTTGTATTTTTTTTTTTAGTAGAGACGGGGTTTCACCATGTTGACCAGGATGGTCTCGATCTCTTGACCTCGTGACCCACCCACCTCAGCCTCCCAAAGTGCTGGGATTACAGGCGTGAGCCACCATGCCTGGCCCAATTCCACTGTTAAGTACATATCTAAGAGCGACGTAAACTTATGTCCACACGAAAATCTCCACATGAATGTTCATGCAGCTAGAATATAGAAAACCTGACCAACACAGTCACTCAATTTGGCTTATTTGGTCAAATCATTCACTAACAACATCAGAATATGCTTTCTTGCAAGTGTACATAAAATATTCACCAGTAGAGAACATACTCTAGGCCACAAAATAAGTCTTAACAAAAGTTAAAAAACACATTTTTAGAAATAGAAATTGTATAAAGTGTATTCTCTGATCCTATCAGAATTAAACTCAATAACAAAAAAAAAATGTCTGACGAATCTCCCAAATATTTGAAAATTAAACCACTCACCTCCAAATAATCCATGGGTCAAAAGTGAAGTGTCAGGGAAATATCAGAAAACCTTTTGAACTAAGTAAAAATGAAAATACAGCATATCAAAATGTGTGGGGCACAGATAAAGCAGGGTTAGAGAAAATTCATAGCATTAAATAATTATATTCAAAAAGAAGAAACTTCTCAAATCAATAATTTAACTTCCTCCTTTAAACAACTAGAAAAACAAGAGCAAGTTCAAGAGAGTAAATAATAAGCATACGAGCAGAGCTTTGTAACACTGAAAACCGTAGAATAGAGAAAATTGATGAAACTGATAACCAGTTCTTAAGGAATATCGATAAAGTGGACATATCTTTAGCCAGAAGGTTGAACAGAAAACAAATGAGAGGAGACGCAAATTACCAACATCAGAAATTAAGAAGATGAAATCACTTTAGAGTCTACAGACACTTAAAAATAATAAGGAAATACCAGGAGCAACTCTGTGCCCATAAATTTGACAACTTAGAAGAAATACACCAATTCCTTAAAAGAAGCAAACTACCAGAAGTCACTAAAGAAAAAATATATTTCCTGAATTGTCCTATATCTATTACAAACATGAATGCTTAGCTAAAAACCCTCCAAAAATCAGCCCACAATGTTTCACTGGTTAATTCTAATCACATATTTAAGAAGGAAATACCAATTTCACACAATCTCTTCCAGAAAATATGAAAAGATAGAATAATTCTTACCTATTTTATGAGCCATCATTACTCTAATACTAAAACCAGACAAAAGTATTACAAGGTAAAGAGATATCCCTGATGAACAAAGATATAAGAATCTTTGACAAAATATTAGCAAACCAACTCTAGTATTATATGTTCTAAAACTGGATTGAGGTAATGACACACAACTCAATACATTTACTTTAAAAATCATTGACTTGGACACCTAAATGGGTGAGTTTTATGGTATGTAACTTATACTGCAATAAGTCCTTTTTTGAATAAATAAAGAAAATGATCCAATACTACCGAGTGGGAATTAGCCCAGGAATGAAAGTCTGTGCAGCAATTGAAAGCAATTTCAGTGGAACTGAAAATGAATCAACATCATTCAACACACTAGCAGACTGAAAAAGAAAAACCAATGGACATCTCAGCAGACGTGAGGAAGGCATTTGACAAAGTTCACCGTGGACTTACGGTAAAAACCCGTCAGCAACCTAGGAACAGCAGGGAACGAACTCAGTCCGACAAAGAACAACTGCAAAAATCTACAGCCGACATCCCCTGATGGTGGAAGACGGAACACTCCCACCTAAAATAAGGAACGAGGCAAGGACAGCCACTCATCACTCATTGTCCAAGTCTTAGCGGAAGTCCCAAACAGCACAAAACAGGGAGAAAAAAATGAGAACTTACAGATTGGAAAGTAAGGAATAAAACATTTTATTCCCAGACCAAATAATTAAGTAGGAAATCTCAAGGAAACTACAGAAAAACTCCTGGAATTAATAACTGAGTTTAGAAGCTCACAGAATTTGCAAGATCAAAACAGAAAAAGCCATTTTGCTTCTATGTCCTAAGAACAAAATTGCTTCAAGTGCCATTTACGATACCACTTAATAATGAACCATGAGGGATAAATCTAACAGCATATGTGTAAGATCTGCATGTGGAAATCTATAAACCCCTGATAAAATAAACCAAAAATATGCAGATAAACACAGCAGGTTCATCGATTGGGCCATATGGAAGACACAGTTAAGATGCCTGTTCTCCCCCAAGTGACCTGCAGATGTGACACAATCCCACCCAAAATTCTAGCAGGGTTTTTCACAGACACCAGTGAGCTGGTTCTAAAATTTCTGTGGAATGGCAAAGGAACTAGGATATTCTAAATAAATTTGAGTAAGAATAGCAAAGCTAAAGGGCTTGCACTGCCTGATTTCAAGATTTACCGTAAAGCTACATCACCGAGGCCCTGTTGTATTGGTAAATGAATGAACACGTAAGTGAACGCAACATATGGAGTCCAGAAATAGACCCATACAACTATAGTATATTGATTTTTTTAAAGCGGAAAAGTTGGTTCAGTGGGAAAACGACAGTCTTTTCAACAAATGGTGCTAGAACAACTGTACGTCTGTATGCAAATAAATAAAACTATTCATATTCACATTTTATAAAAAATTAACACAAAAAATATTGAAATTTTAGGATAAAATACAAGAGAAGTATCTGTGACCGTGGATTAGGCAAACACTTGTTAGGTAAGACCCCAAAGCATAATCTACAAGCGAAAAAACTGACGAATTGTGGTATGTAATTCATATTGCAATAAATCTAAGATGTCTGATGAATCCCCCAAGTATTTGAAACACTCACCTCTAAATAATCCATGGGTCAAAAGTGAAGTGTCAGGGAAATTCAAAAAACCTTTTGAACTAAGCAAAAATGAAAATACAGCATATCAAAATGTCTGGGATACAGATAAATGATACATTATGATAAATTAAAATAAATAAATGATACATTATGACCAAGTGGGATTTATCTCAAGAATAAAAGGCTGTGCAACAATTGAAAATGAATCAAAAAAATCAGCCAGGCACATTGGCTCACACTTGTAATCCCAGCACTTTGGGAGGCGAGGGCGGGCAGATCACCTGAAGCCAGGAGTTCAGGACCAGCCTGGCCAACATGGCAAAAATCCATCTGTACTAAAAATACAAAATTAGCTGGGTGTGGTGGCACACGCTTATAATACCAGGAGAATCACTGCTCACTGCAACCTCTGCCTCCCGGATTCAAGTGATGTGGCAGGAGAATCACTTGAACCAGGAGGCAGAGGTCGCGGTCAGCAGAGATTCCACCATGGCACTCCAGCCTGTGTGACCGAGTGAGACTCCATCTCAAAAAAGAAAAAGAAAGACAAGAAAAGAAAATGAATCCAAATTCACTTTATCAAAATCTAAAACTTTCGTTGTACAAGGGACACCCTCAAGGTGAATAAAAAGGGAAAACAGAGAGAAAGAAAACATTTGAATATTACACATCAGACAAAAGACTGCATAAAGAACCCTCAACACTAAATAAGAAAAGAAACCCAAAAGCGAAATGGGCCAAAAATTCAAACAGATGCTTCATGGAAGAAGACATACAGGCAGCAAATAAACATATGAAAAGATGCCCAACATTTTCACCCTTTGGGGAAATGCCAATTAAAAGAACGACACATCTATTCCAACGCAAAAAAAGAAAAAAAACACCTGACAATATCAAGTGGTAACAGGCACACAGAACAAGTGGGACCCTCATATATCAAGGTGGGAATGAAAAACTTGACCAGCTACTGTGGAAAACAGCTTGGCAGTGTCTGGGAAAGTTAAAAGTACACCATACGACCCAGGAATCCCACACCTCAAGAGAAATGAAAACTTACGTTCACACAGAAACTTGTATGCAAATGCTTGTAACAGCTATATCCATCATCACCAAAACCTGAAAACACTGCAAATGCCCTTCGCTTCCGTAAATAAACTGTGGACACGCATTGGATGGCGACCCTCAGATGTGTTTTTCTATCATGCATAAAAGGAGCCAGTCTCAAAAGGCTATGTCAGAACAATTCCATTTCTGTGATGTCTGGCAAAGGCACATCGCAGGGACGGAGGGCAGAGCTGAGGCTGCTGGTCTGCGTCTTGGCTGTGGGAGTGTTTACACGACTCTGCCTTTGTCAAAAGTCCTGGAACTGGACACCAAAAAGAGTGAATTTTACTGACTCTAAATTTTAAAAATATTTTTTGAATACCCAAAACAGTTATCAACACAACTTTGTCAACACTGGTTTTTATCTTCACTTCAGGTGGGCGGCACACACTCTGCACTGTTCTCCCTCGTTCGTGCTCACGGGCTGTGTTTCTGTGGCTGGGAGCAGCCGGGCCCTCCTCTCCCTCTGCTCGGATGTCACGGGCACACATCCGCGCCTCTGGCATCTGTGCCACCTATAACCAGACTTTTACTACCAGCATCTTTTCATTTTGGCTTTAGTTGTGAATTTTTTTCATCACTGAACATTTTTTAAGTTTTTCTCTAGTCAAACGTGTTGACATTTTTGTGGCTTTCATAACTTTGAAATGAAGAAAATTACCATTCCTCCACATAAGTTTTATATTTTCTACTAACTTTTCTAGTGTTTTCTTTTTGTATTCAGACATTTGATTCACTAGGCACTTTTTCTGCAGTGAGGTTTGGTCAGAGTTGATTTTTCCAAATGCAAACCCACAAACAACAGTGTTATCAACCTCCATGCCTCTCCGTCTTGGGCTCATGTTGTCATGGCAGAAATAACTGTGCACATTTCTAGTCTCTACTGTGCCAGGCACATGGGGCAGGCCACCAAGAAATTCGCTGGCTCACTCAGCCCAGCATGGCAGCAGCAACTCCAGCATTTAATGCAGAATGGAGTGGCAAATAACTGCATCCAGGCAGGAAAAGTGCCAAAGCTGCGCCCAGGTAGTTCCGGACTGATGTCATACACACTCTCACAGTTACACACACACGAGTTGGTGTGCACGTATCACACACACACGAAGCTGGCATGCATGTATCTCACACACACACACACACAAGGCCAGCATGCTGTATCACATGCACACACACACACACACACACACGAGCTGGTATGCCTGTATTGCACACACACACGAGGCCAGTGTGCATGTATCACACACATGAGCTGGTGTGCACGTATCACACACACACGAGGCTGGCGTGCATGTATTACACACACACACACGAGGCTGACGTGCATGTATCACACACACAAGGCCAGTGTGCATGTATCACATACACACGAGGCCAGCATGCATGTATCTCACACACACACACACACACACACACACACACACATACGAGGCCGGTGTGCGTGCATTAGGCCTGGAGTCACCACCACTCCAGGATGGTTTCCCTTGAGGCCCTGAGACCAGAGCCCTCTCAGACTCAAACACTGTGGAAGTGGTTACACGACTCTGCCTTTGTCAAAAGTCCTGGAACGGGACATCTAGAAGAGTGAATTTCACCGACTCTTGTCAATATTCTCCTGGAGAACCCCCGGCCCGCTCTCCCTGGAGCTCGCTGCACAGAAAGCCAGTCACTGAGAAACAGGCACTCCAGGAAGGCAGGCTTGCCTCGAGCGCTGCAGCCGAGGGGATGCCAGCTCAGCCTCAAATCCGTCTCCTCAGCCAGCCAGAATCAGGGGCTTATGTAGCCAGGAAGAAATGTAACAACGTGTAAGAGAACAGGAACCAAGGAGGGTGAGGAAGAGGGGTCATCAGCAGGTCGTGAGTGGTCAGTTAGGCAATCATGAGGGCGAGGGGTCCAGAGTCTCACTGTCCAGCTGCAGGGATCTGGGGAATTTCAGCTCCTTGATGCCAGTGCGGGGCCTAACAGTCGGTCGGTTTCCTGAGAAAGGAACTCAGATGAGACAAACGTAAGCTTCTCGAGTTTCAGACTTGGAGGGTCAGTCACTATGTTCATTTAAAAGAATCCACAAACATCAATTCTATGGGTCGACGGGGCCAGTTGCAAAGAGCCTCCAGCTTTGCGCAGTGACAGAGAGACTCCATGCTGGCCCCAAGCATTTGTGGTCTTGTGCTGCCGAGAGACACCCAAGACACTCCCAGAAGGCGAGTGCCGCGTGAGCCACCAGGGCCTCTGAGGGTGCCACGCCATGGCCTTCTCCCGCTGTCCCTGCACGCTTGCGGCAGGTGGACTCTGGGCCATGGTTGCCACTGACGTCCCAACTCAGCAAGGCCCTTCCTCTCGCACCTCGCAGAGATTATGTCTCCCGCGGCCGGGAATGTTTTCAGTGAGCACTGACTCTGCGGCCTTTACGAGGGTGAGCTTTCTTTCCGTCAGTGTGAGTGGGGATGAATGGGCAGCAGGCAGCCAGGAGTCACCCAAGAAGCCCCCTTCACCATGCGTGGCACAATGGCCAGGTGGGGGCATCCTCCTACATCCAAAGTGTGAGCCCCTCGGCCCCTCTAAAGCAGCAGCATCCAGCCCAGTGGAGTGGAGGATGCCGGAAGGCCCTTTTCCATCCAGTCCCATGCCCTCTGGGCAAAAAGCACCAAACCTGGAGGAAACCAGTGCCTGCGCCTCTGGACACTTCCATCAGAGCCAGGCCAGGCCAGGGCCACACAGCCCCAGCACCATGATGCCACAGACACACTTGCTCGGCAGCTTCACCCACTCTAGATGTGCAGCTGTCCCACGGCAGGGCTGGGTGGGACTGGAATACACCTACACTGCCCAGGGACAGCCCTGGTACCCTCTGGGCAGCCCCCAGTGCAACACAGAAGGCAGAGGTGGCCACCGTCCACCCCCAGGTGTGACCACCGGGGTCCTGCCCAAGAGATGCCCAGGCCGCAGGGCTGGAGGCAGGAGGCTCACGGAGAGGGCCAGGCCTCGGGGCTGGTGACCCAGGGAGAGGGCCAGGCCTCAGGGCAGGAGGCTCAGGGAGAGGGCCAGGCCTTGAGGCAGGAGGCCCAGGGAGAGGGCCAGGCCTTGGGGCTGGAGGCTCAGGGAGATGGCCAGTTCTTGGGGCTAGAGGCAGGAGGCCCAGGGAGAGGGCCAGTTCTCGGGGCTGGAGGCAGGAGGCTCAGGGAAAGGGCCAAACCTTGGGCAGGAGGATCTCCCCTAGGCTGCTTGCTCTCTGCCTATGCAAGTGGGACAGGGAGAACCTGGGCCCTCTGGGTATCAGCAGGCAGCCCTGCCCAGCACCTACTGTGAACATTCTCAGTCTGTCTCACCCTCAGGGTTTCAGGGTGTTGCATTTTAGAGCATCACCCCCTCTTCCTGCAGTAGATAAGCAAATCAAAGTGAACACGGACCATCTGGAACAATAATACTTATGTATTGCAGGGTTTTAAATCTCTAGAACAAGAAAATGTGTGATTTAAAAATATGTGATAACTCAGGCATGGTGGCTCATGCCTGTAATCCCAGAACTTTGGGAGGTAGAGGTAGGCAGATCACCTGAGGTCTGGAGTTCAAGACCAGCCTGACCAACATGGAAATACCTCATCTCTACTAAAAATACAAAAAAAAATAGCGTGGTGATGTGTGTCTGTAATCCCAGCTACTCAGGAGGCTGAGGCAGGAGAATCGCTTGAACCCAGGAGGCAGAGGTTGTGGTGAGCCAAGATTGTGCCATTGCACTCCAGTCTGGGCAACAAGAGCAAAACTCCGTCTCAAAAAAAATAAAAACAAAAATATGTGATAACCCAAAATAGTTAGAAAAGAATTGTAATGTTCCCAACACAAAGAAAAGATAAACGGCTGAGGGGATGGATGCCCCGTTGTCCTGATGAGATAATGACACGTTGTACACCTGTACCAAAATATCACATGTGGCTTCCAAGTATGTATCAGTAAAAACTGTGATATATCAATAAAAACAAGTACATTTAAACATGTTTAACTGTGGTAACAATGGAATCTAAGTCAGGGCCTAGTCATGGAGTGAACGTGTCCCAGGAAAGCAGAGTGGAACACAGAGAAGGCAACTGGGACGGAGCCTCACCCAGCACAGCAGCGACTTCATTAACATTGGACTAACCAGATGCTCTAATTAGATATAAAGGAGAGCTGTTAATTTGTACAGATACTAATATCATGGAAAGCAATTTACAAGCATTACTAGGGATAAAAGAATTATTTTATAATAATATAAAGGTTCAATTCTCAAAGAGGTGATTGTTGTATTGTTACAAGCACATAAGGAAATGACCTAAAATGTTTGTGTGGTTGTGTGTGTGTATGTATGTTTTTATGTGTTTGTGTATTTGTGTTTGGGTTTGTGTGTGTATGTGTGATTGTGTGTGTATTTGTGTGCATGTATGTTTTTGTGTTTGTGTATTTGCATATGTTTGTGTTCGTGTGTATGTGATTGTGTGTGTGCATGTATGTGTTTATGTGTTTATTTGTGTATGTGTTTGTGTATGTGTGCTTGTGTGTGTGTGTGCATGTATGTTTTTATGTTTGTGTACTTGTGTATGTGTTTGTGTTTGTGTGTATGTGTGTTTATGTGTATGTTAAAAACTGACAGAAGCACAAAGAGGCAGTCATAGTGGGAGATTTTAACACACCTATCAGCAAGTTACCCACAGCAGGCACAGAAAAAAATCGTAGATATTCAAAAGATTTGAAAGAGCGATTAAGAATGAGTAATGTTTGTGAACACGGGATCCAGCACCTGCAGATACACATTCATTTCAGACTCAAGCAGATGTTAATAAAAGCACCACAGCACAGTGTCATCAGGCCAGAGTCTCAAACTGTCAGGCTTTGAAATCATACAGAATATAGTTTCTGACTGCAATGCAGTTAAGTGAAAAATCTACAACAGATAACAAGAAAACTCCCCTGTACCTGGAAATACAGAAACAACAATACCTCACAAAGTGTTTTTTAATTGAGGTAATAACTTATCCTAAATCCGATGCACAAGAAGTATGCAATCTATCAGCTGTTTTCATCTCTTTTTTAAGAAAGCTTTGCCTTCCTGAGGTCGTGAAGGTGTTTTCCCACGTTTTCTGCTAGATACTCTCCAGTGTCAGCCTTTCCATTCAGGTCTAGGATCCATCTCAAATTCATTTTTGGGCATGGTGTGAGGTGGATGTCAGGGTTTTTGTTTTCCCACGTGGATCTCTAACACAACATGTCCAAGTCTCTCCTTTTACCTGCTCCTGACTGGAAACCACCGGGTGTCCTGCATGAGCTCATTCACGGACCCTCCACTTGTTCCATTTGTCTGCTTATCTCTCTTTACACCAATACCACACTGTCATTGCTCATGTCGCTGTATGATAAATACTAAAATTAAATATTCTAAGTCTTGATATTTTGTTCTTTTCCAAGATTTTTCTGTGGCTATTCTAGGTTCTTTGTATGTCCATATAAATCTTAAATTCAGCATGAATAGGTATTGAATTTTGTCACATGGATTTCCTGCATCAATTGTGATAATCTTGAATTCTTTCCTGGGCAAAGCCAAGAACCCTCCCAGGTTAAGCCCCAGTTTTGGGACTTGCCTATCCTGGATCAATGCCACCAAAAATAGGAAATACTTGGGGGATACATCCAACAAAAGGCATGAAAGCTCTACCTATAGACCAAAAACTACCAGTGCTGCTGAGACTAATCAGAGATCTGAATAAATGGGGAGATACACCATGTTCATGGATAGGAAGAAATAATATTGTTAATAGATCGATTCTCATAAGACTGATCCACAGATTAAATTCAGTGCCAATCAAAACCCCAGAAGTTTTTTTGTGGAAATTGACAAACATTAAAAAATGCATATGGAAATTCAAAAGACCTAAAATAGCCAAAACAACTTTGAAAAAGAATAGCAAATTTGGAGGATTGGCACCACGAGATTTAAAGACTTATAATGCCATTGTTATCAAGAAAATGTGGCATTGGTGTCGAGATAAATAGACTAATGGAACCAAATAGACAGACCAGAAATTGACTCACAAAAATATGGATTACTGACTTTTGTGAAAGGGAAAAAGACAATTCAGTAGAGAAAAAATAACTTTGAGTCATATCTCATACCATATGCAAAAATTAACTCAAACTATGTCATGGACCTAAATGAAAAGGCTAAAATTATACAACTTCCAGAAGAAAATATGGGAGAAAATCTTTGTGATCTTGGATTATGCAAAGATTTTTTTAATAGAGCACCGAAAATACAAACTATAAAAGAATAAATAGATGGACTGTATTTCATCAAAATGAAAACCTACTCCTGAAATAGACTGCTGAGAGAACAAAAAGATAAGCCATAGGCTGGGGAAAAAATGTGCACATTATGCATCTAATAAAGGACTCACATTCATAAAATATTATGAATGTGCATGCTCAAGAATAAGGAAATAACCCAGTAAAATAACAGGCAAAACATCTGAGCTTCACCAAAGAAGACACATGAATGGCAACGAGGTGAGGGTCATTAGTCTAGGGAAATGCAAATTAAAACCACTGCGCTTCTATTGCAGTGGCTAAAATTAAAACATGGACCACACCGGTTGTTGGAGAAGATGTGGAGTATCTGGAACTCAAAACAGCAAATGCACTTTGGAAAATGGTTTGGAGGTTTCATAAGTAGCTAAGCATGCACCTCCCACATGATCTAGCCACTGTACTCCTAGGTATTTACACAAGAAAACTAAGACATCTGCATCTAAAAAGACTTGTACGTGAATGTTCACAGCAGCATTACTGACAACAGTCAAAAACTGAACCGACTCCAATGTCCACCAACAGGTGAGTGGATTAAACACACTGTGGGGGCGTCCAGACGCGGAATAACTGGGAAATGGCAGAATGAATGAAGCAGCGACACAACAGCCGCACGGGTGAATCTGCGGAGTGAAAGCCGGAGGAAAGGGTATAGGCGGCGATTCTGCGTATATGAATTCCAGAGAGTGCAGACTGAGCTCCGCTAACAGAGGCACATCCGTGGTCCCGGGAGACGGGATGTGGGGAGGGGCAGGAAGGAGGGTAAAAGTGGGGCAGGCAGCGGAAACCGGACGATGAGACGCTCGCTGTCTTGGGTGACGGCTTCACTGACTTGTGCACATGTCAAAACCCATCAACTGGAACACTTTAAAAACCGCGGTCCACTGTACGTCAATTATACTGCAATTAAGCTCTTTCCTTTTTGTTATTCTTTTTCTGTTTTCTTAAAGAGCTATTTCTAAAGAAAGAAAAAGTTCCCACAGAGAAAACTGCAGACGCAGGACTCACAGAATCAGCGCTGAGGGCAAAGCGCAGCAGTGATGCGAAACCTGGATTTCTCCAGGTCTGCGAAGCTGCATTAGGGAAAAGTTAGCACTAGAAAGTCAATCGCTGTCATTTGCCACACTGAAACGCTAAGGAGGAACAATCATTTTATCATCTTTTTTTTTTTTTTTTTTTGAGACGGAGTCTCGCTCTTGTTACCCAGGCTGGAGTGCAATGGCGCGATCTCGGCTCACCGCAACCTCCGCCTCCTGGGTTCAGGCAATTCTCCTGCCTCAGCCTCGTGAGTAGCTGGGATTACAGGCACGCGCCACCATGCCCAGCTAATTTTTTGTATCTTTAGTAGAGACGGGGTTTCACCATGTTGACGAGGATGGTCTCGATCTGTTGACCTCGTGATCCACCCGCCTCGGCCTCCCAAAGTGCTGGGATTACAGGCTTGAGCCACCGCGCCCGGCCTATCATCTTAAGAGATGTAAAATTTAATATAAAATTCGGTAACCATTTATGATAATAAAGTGTTTGCAAACTAGAAATAGGACAGAGCTTCCTTAATCTGATAAGGGGAGCACAGAACCCGCAGCTCACAGCAGCGTCGCCTTCCCACTCCTACCACCTGCGGTCAGCTCTGCACGGATGGGGGGGCGGGGGGGCAGACCCGGCGCAGGCGGATGAAGGAGAAAAGGCCGATGCTCCACGACTGACAGTCGCGACCCTCCTGACCCAGGCCGCTGGGAATGCAAAGCCACAGGACCCCGGAGGAGGCAGCGACATGGAGTTTGGCGAGTTTACTGAATGTATCAATACACAAGAGTCACTTGTTTTTCTACACAGAAGCGATGAACAGAAAATGACTTGTTTAAATAGCTGCCACTTACGAAGGCAACAAAGATACCAAATATCTAGGATTAATCCAGCGAAAGATGTGAGAAGCGAATGCGGAAGGAAGATCTCAGTACGTGGAAATGCACCGGGTTTCTGGGTGGGAACCTTCCTGTGGTCAAGACGTGAAATTTCCCCGAAGCAAACGTAGGGGAGACGGGACGAGACCAACTGACTTCAGATTTACGTGGAAATCCGGCCACGGCCACGGCCACGGCGCAGAGCGGAGGAGGCTGCGGGTTTCACACCCGCGGTCGCGGGTCCTCCCGGGCGCGGTGTGATGGGAGCGCGGGGCCGCGCTGGGAGTGGGCTCCTCCCTGAGAGCCCGGCGTGCGGGGAGGGAACCCGCGTGGACCGGACCGCAGGTGGGAGCCGGGCCCAGGCCCTGTGGACGCGAGCGCTGTGCGGGGCTGGGTCCCGGGACTGCGCTGGGGTCGCGGGGGCGGTGGGGAGCCTGGCGCTCTCAGTGAGGCGGACCTGGGGCCGTGGGAGACCGCGAGAAACCGGCAGGACCTGGGGTCTGCACCAGCCTGAGGCGGGGCGCGGGGTGGGGGGCTTGGGGAATTGCGGGGTGTGGGAGGCACATGGGGGGCACCCGGGGGGTTGCGGGAGTGCAGGGGGGCGGGGGACCCGCGCAGGAGCGGGAGGCTTGGGGGATTGCGGGGGCGTGGGGGGCATGTGGGGGGCGCCCGGGGGGTTGCGGGAGCGCGGGGGTGGGGGTGGCATGTGGGGGGCGCGTGAGGGCGCGGGGGCACAGGGACGAGGGGGGTGCGCTGGATCCCGGAAGAGTCACCGGCGCGTGCAGATGCCTCAGCCCGTGGCCTCCAGGTGGGGTGCTCTGCATAAGGCGGGTGGTCGCGCCTGGAAGCTGCTTCGGCAGATGGGGCCGCTCCAGGGCGGGGCTGGAGGGAGTGGGCAGCGTCGGTGCCCTCGAGGGTCCTGGCGCCCGCGCAAAGCCTCCTGTGGGCACCGCGGAGCGGAGCGGCGCTGCCGCTGCCACAGGCCCAGAAGACCTCCCGGGCTGCCCACGGCACGAAACGAGGAGATGAGAATGGCGCCTTCAGCGATGGAGACCCCCACCCACAGCTCACACACACACACAGCTCTCCCTCACCCACAGCTCCCCCTCACCCACAGCTCCCCCTCACCCACAGCTCCCCTCCCACCCACAGCTCCCCCCCCGACCCACAGCTCCCCCCAGACCCACGGCCCGCCCTTTAGAGGCCCAGGATCTGTCCTGACGTCCCCCAGTGCCCACCTCCAGCCCAGGCCCCCGCTGCGTGCGCCTGGGTCCACACCTCGGCCCACCCACAAAACCTTACTTGGGATTTCCCCTAGTCCCCCAAATCCTGCTGACCCCAGAGCCTTGGACTTTTCTGAGTTCCACACCCACATCCAATCCACCTGCAAATCCACCCGGCTGCACGGGGGCGGGGTCTTCATGATTTTGGCTACAAGGGCAGCCCCCAGCTGGACCCTGCCCTATGCTCGCTCCCCCCAGCACCCAGAGGTCGAGGGGGCTCCTGGAAAGCAGAGCCCTATCGATCCCCATTCTGATCACCGCCCCGCAGCCACTCGGTCGGTGACAGCCAAGGACACATCCCAGGCCCATGTGCCACCACCACCGCTGAGCTCAGCCCTTCCTGCCCACTGCTGGGTCCTCTGCCACGCAGGGCCCATGCCCACCCTTGCCTCTGCAGCCGCTGTCCCCTTCCCTGTCACCTTCCTCCCTGACACCTGCAGGGTCGACCCTGGCCTTGGGTGTTCTGTGTGAGCAGTGGCCCTGCTCCCACACCTTCCTTCTCATGCCTGCCTCTCCATGCCACGCACCACCCACGTGCTGTAGAACCTGATCCTCCAGGCAAAAACTCATCCATCCACTGCTGGGTCGGGAGCCAGTGCTGAGGCCCAGTGAGGACCTGCAGACATGGCTGAATGTGAATAGATGTGACATTTATGAATGTGGCTTTGGGACACGGGAACACAGAGCCATACACCTGCCCCCAGCAGCCCTGGAGGTCTGCGCTCTGTGTGGACCAGGACCCCCGCCAGGCTGGATGGACTGATCAGCTGTCCCAGGGCCAATGAAGTCCCTTCTCCAACCACACGCAGAAGGCGGGGCCAAAGCCCTCTCAGTGGGTCCTGGGCACCTTCTCCTCACCTCCCACTGCCCTGTGCCACCTTGAGCTGTCCAGCCTGGACCACCCCTTTGGGGAGCATCAGCCAGGCTCAGCTAGCCAGGTGGGAGCAGCCAGAGGACCTTGGTGTCCAGGGGAGTGTACTTCCCCAGGCTGTGGTCCTCACAAGTCTCAGTGAGGAGGGCAGAAGGTCCTGGTGCCTTTGCCCCTTTCACAGCTCATGAACGGGTTTCCTCAGTCAACCCTATGCCCCTCACAGTGGCCCGGCCAGAGATCAGGAGGTGGGAGACAGATATCAACCTCCAGCCCCGACTGCTCTGAGCAGGCAGGTGGAGCCCGCCTGTGGGAAGCCCTGAGGGACCGGCACCTCTGCTCTGGGCTTGCAGGGTCTGGGGGGCATGCAGGGCTCCCTCTGCTCCTCTGGCTGCCCTGGGGTGTGAGGGTGTTCATCAGCACCCCACAGCCTTCTCGGGCAGATCACGCCTGGCCTGTCCCATGGAGACAGCCGGGCAGGGCTGGCGGGCAGGTTTCCCTTTGGCCTCCCATTCTGATTCCAGCCAGTTTGGCTGATGGGCCTGGTTACAGGGGAGGCAGGTCCCTTGGGCAGGTGAGGGGACCTGTGTGCACCTCCCCCAGACAGGTGGGAAGAGCCTCTGCTCCCTCACCCAGCACCCCCGCCCCCTGAGAGAAGCCCCATCTGAACAGCTTCTGTCTTCTGTGAGTTCTTTTGAGATGGGTATAAGTAAGGGTGGAGGACGGTTGATTCTGGTCCAGATGGGTGTCAGCTCCCCGCACCAAGAGGACTGGACCCACGTGGACCTATCAGGCAGGGAGGCTTCTCCATGCACCCTGACTCCCAGCCTCTGAAGAACAGGGAGGGGCCTGCTCGGCCCCGGCAGCTGCTGCTTCTCTTATGTTGCGGGGCTTCTTTTACTGGGGAGGTCATCTTCGCAGCCAGGTTCCTCTGGTTTTGCATCTTCCAAGCCCCGATCTTGTTGACCTGATTGGTCACAGGGAGCCCTGCTTCATCCAAGAGCAAACTCCAAACTCCCTGCCTCAGCACCTCACAGGTGAGGAAATGGGCTACCAGGTCAGAGCAGAGCAACCCAGGTCCACCACCTACAAAGCCCATCATCCTCTGCACAGGTGAGGTGTGAAGCTGTGAGTGCTTGTGTTCATGAGGTGCACCTGTGTGTGTCTGTGTGTCCACTTGTGTACGCACCTGTGCATGCCTGTGGGCACCTGTGTGTGTGTGTACCTGTGTATATCTGTGCACCCACCCGTGTGTGTGCCTGTGTATATCTGTGTGTGTCTGTGTGCATATGTATGTCCATGCTCACCTGCATATGCATCTGGGAATATCTGAGTGTCTGTGCAACTGCAGGTATACCTGTGTGTCCCTGTGTATGCACCGGTGTTTGCTTGTGTGCACCTATGGCTACCTGTGTGTGCCTGTGTGCTCACATGTGTGTCTACATGTGCACCTATGTGCACTCATGTGTCCCTGTCTGAACAGGCACCTGTGTGTGTCTGTCTGTGAGTGCAGTGTAAGCACCTGTGTCTATGTGTCTGTGAGTGCCTCTGTATCTGTGTCTGAGTGCCTGTGTGAGCACCTGTGTGTGTCTGTTTGTGAGCACCTGTGTGTCTATCTGTAAATGGCCTGTGTAAGTGCCTGTGTGTGTCTGTGAGTGCCTGTGTGAGCTCCTGTGTGTCTGTGAGTGCCTGTGTGAGCTGCTGTTTGTGTCTGTGAGTGCCTGTGGGAGCTCATATGTGTGTCTGTGCCTGTGTGAGCTCCTGTGTCTGTGAGTGCCTATGTGAACTCCTGTGTCCGTGAGTGCCTGTGTGAGCTGCTGTTTGTGTCTGTGAGTGCCCGCATGAGCTCCTGTGTGTCTGTGAGTGCCTGTGTGAGCTCCTGTGTGTCTGTGAGTGCCTGTGTGAGCTCCTGTGT
>CM052660.1:130228-155624 GCA_028533165.1 Leontopithecus rosalia
GACCCTGACCCAGACCCGGACGGACCCTGACCCAGACCCCGACGGACCCTGACCCAGACCCCGATGGACCAGACCCAGACCCCCACAGACCCTGATTCAGACCCCCACAGACCCTGATTCAGACCCCCACAGACCCTGATTCAGACCCCCCACAGACCCTGACCCAGACCCCAATGGACACTGACCGAGGCCCTGACAGACACTGACCCAGACCCCAGTGGACACTGACTCAGGCACTCATGGACCCTGTCCCAGGCACCGGGGGTCCCCACAGGGATTCATACATGATGCCCCACCCTTAGGCCCCTCCCCGCCACCCTCCCTAGCGGTCCCCCTGACCACAGCGAAAGCAGCTGCTGGAGAGGTTGAGTCATTCTTCCAGGCAAATACGCTTCTACCCCACTGCGGGGCAGCATCTGCAGAAGGCCCCCAACAGGGGAGACAGACAGAGGCTGAGAGAATGAGGAGAGGCTGGAGGACACAGAGACAGAGGGCCGTGAAATCGTGAATACCCTCGTGGACAGCAGAACATGGAGTTTGCACCCTTTTGTGTGTGTGCTGCTGATTTTGCATGCACCCTTGAAACAATAGAACCCAAGAGAAAAGGAAAGAGTCAGAGAAAGACAGACCGAAAACTCACAAATCGGAAACAGGACACCAGAAATAAACTCAAGAAGGACTGGAAGAAATCACTCTGAAAGTTAAGCCAAAATAACCAAAATGTGATATGGAAAATGGAGACTAAGTATGTTTTCAGATCAGAGAATTCACCCAGTAGGTCCAATATCTAAGCAGGAGAGAGTTCCAGACGTCCAGAGACAATTTAGTAATCCAGAGCCTCCCTTTCCTGGAAGACAATGGGATGAGTCTAATCGTCTTTTTTAACTTTTTATTTTTAGACAGAGTTTCGCTGTATCACCAGGCTGGAATGCAGTGGCACGATCTCGGCTCACTGCAACCCCTGCCTCCTGGGCTCAAGCAATTCTCTGCCTCAGCTGCCGAGTAGCTGGGATTACAGACGCCCACCACCATGCTCAGCTAATTTTTGTCCTTTTAGTAGAGACAGGGTTTCACCATCTTGGCCAGGCTGGTCTTGAACTCCTGACCTTGTGATCTGCCCGCCTCATCCTCCCAAAGTGCTGGGACTACAGGTGTGAGCCGTCGCGCCTGGCAAGTCTTACCTTCTTAAAAGCAGCCAAGGGATAGACAAGAGTGAGGAACTGCTGGGCTGGGGCAGCGGCCAACGGGCACCCAGCACTCGGGCCCAGGGCCCAGCTCCTGCAGCCCAGGTCCTGCCCACACAGCGGCCCTGAAAACCCACATTCATGCCCCTGAGGAAGGAAGATGAACCCGACAAGCCGCTGCCCCTGCGTCCAGGACAACGCTGAACCCTCAGCTGGAACAGGAAGTGTAGACTGAATTGAGTCACAGGGTGCTAGACAACTACCACCACCATGTGTCCAGAAGAAGGAAAAACAAGCAAAAATTCTCGAGGAAGGGAGCATCAAAGCCAGCTCCACTCAGCCCCTCCAGGAAGTCTTCAAGCCCAGTGCTCAGCACACAGCGGAGGATAATGAGGCCTAGAGACGGCGGGAAGAGCAGGCACCGGCCGCCACAGACAGACTCGAGACCACGGCACTTACAAGATCCAAGGAGGCAGGACAAGCAACAAGCCAGAAGGGAATGGAAGGCAGAACGGCGGCCACCTTGGCCTAGGTGATGTCTACAGAACGCTCCACCCCTAAGAGCGGGTGTGCACTCTTTTCAAGCACACATGGAACACCTACCCTAACAGACCCATATTCTAGGCCAAGAAATGCGTCTCAAACTTAAAAGAATTGAAAGTAATACACAGTAATCAAAATGGAAATCAATAGAAGAAAAAGATTTATGGGAAATATTTCCATATGTGGGAAAAATACAGTTCTAAATAACGCATTCGTCGAAGAAACCCAGAAAGAAGTTAGTAAATGTTTTAAAATGAAAATAAACACAACATATCAAAAAATCACTGGCTTTTAATAATGCAGCACTTGGTGGAAAATGTATCACACCAAACACCTATAAAAAAGAAGAAAGGTCTTAAATCAATCACCTCAGTTTCCACCCTAAGAAACTAGAAATACAACAAGCACAAAATAATCAACGGAAATAATAAAGATCAGAGCAGAAATCAATAAAATAAAAAACAAAAATGGCAGTAGAGAAAATCAGCAAAACCAAAAGCTGGTTCTTTGAAAATATCAGTGAAATTGAGGCCAGGTACAGTGGCTCACGCCTGTAGTCCCAGCACATTCAGAGGCCAAGACGGGCAGATCACCTGAGGTCAGGAGTTCAAGACCCACCTGGCCAACATGGTGAAACCCTGTCTCTACTAAAAACACAAAAATTAGCTAGGTGTGGTGGTGGGCACCTGTAATCCCAGCTACTTGGGAGGCTGAGGCAGGAGAATTGCTTGAACCTGGGAGGCAGAGGTTGCAGTGAGCTGAGACTGCACACCAGCCTGGGTGACAGAGTGAGACTCCATCTCAAAACAACAGAAACCCAACAGATCAGAGATTGCAGAAGGAAAGATAAATTAAAGGCATAGCAATGGAAACTACTGAAAACTGAAACAGAGACAAGAGAATAATGTAAGTGAAACAGCATCAGTGACGACTGTTTTATAAACATGTAACTGAATCCACGAAGATTTATAAACATGTAACTGAATCCACAAAGATTTATATACATTGAATTGAATTGAATCAAGAAAAATTTATATTCATGTAACTGAATCAACAAAGAAGAGAGAACAGGGATATTCGAAAAAATTTTTCTAACTTTGATGGAAACTACAAACTCCTAAGTCCACATTGCTCAACGAATGTCAAGAAAAGAAACGTAAAGAACACTACACTGAGGTACATCATAGTTACATTGCTCGGTACCAGTGATAAAGGGAAAATCTAAAAAGCAGCCAGAGGAACAAAAGTAAGTATGACCACAGGTGTCTCGAGAAGTAATGCAGTGAGAAAACAGTGGAGCCGCATGTTTTAAAGACTACAAGGAAAAAACTGTCCATCTAGAATTCTGTACACAGGAAAAGTGCCTTTCCTTTTTTTTTGAGACGGAGTCTCGCTCTGTCGCCCAGGCTGGAGGGCAGTCAGTGTCGAGATCCCGGCTCGCTGCAACCTCTGCCTCCCGGGTTCAAGCGATTCTCCTGCCTCAGCCTCCCGAGGAGCTGGGACCAGCACACCGGGCCAATTTTGTGTTTTCAGTAGACACGGGGCTTCACCATGTTGGCCGGGCTGCTTTGACCTCAGTATTCCCATTCTCACAGGTGGATTCACGAGAAATATTCACACATGACAAGTCGCCAGGAACGTCGCCAGTGCCATTCGCAGCAACAGAGGACTGGGGGTCGCTCCAAGCATCCGTGAACAAAGAAAGTGCTTGCGACTTGTGCTGCAGTCATGCCGTGGAATATTACACAGGTGTCCAAATGGGTGAAGTGCAGCTGCTGTGACAGAAAAGAGCAGGACCTAGAGGACAGCCCACAGCCCGGGGGTTATGAAGCTCAAACCCAAGCAAACCTCTTTCAGCAGCCAGAGAATTCCAACAAACGTTCCCTCTGAGGGTGGGAGGGGGAGGAACTGAGCTCACTGGTTGGCAATCGGCTCAGTCCAGTGTGCAGGGGAGGTTCATGTGCTCCCTGTATTACTTTGTAAATCGGTGAATAAATGCCGTGCGCCAAAAAAAAAATTAAAATTAAATGGGTGTTCCAAAGGCTACTGGGCAGCATCAGGGAAAGGCCCTGAGTCTGAGACCTGTTCCGGGGCCAGGGCAGTGGAAGGCAGGCGGCATGAAAGGCCTATTTGCCGCTGAGCACAGTGGAGGCTGGGGGCCTCCTAGCTCAGCCCAGGCCCCTCCATGGGCCTGCAGAGCGCCTTTCACATTGCTCTGGGAGTTCCACTGGAGTGAAAATTTGCAATTAGAGCCTTCTGGGATGGGGAGCAGATACAGGGTGGGGAGAGCAAGGTCACAAAGGAGCCAAATAAAAGACACCAGCGGTGGGTGCAGGTTGGCTGGGGGAGATGCACCTGTGAGGGAGGCAGGCCCGCTGCAACCTTGATCTCCACGCAAAGGCCTGGGGGAGGCTGCGAGGACCAAACCTGGGCCCAGGCCCCAGCCCTGAGCCCCGAGCTGCCTCGATGACCATTCCACATCGCCCAAGGCACTGGGGGGACTGCAGACGGTCCTCAGCACGGAGCTGTCGTCAGCGCAGCCCATGCGCCTCCCAAGGCTGCCCGTGGGGCCCCCCCAAAACCCCCCAGCACTCTGTCCTGGCCGCCACTGTGGGTGGGGTACTCTAAAGCTGCCCCACCAGGTGAGCCTGAGGCAGTACCAGCTCCAAACCCAGAGTGCCAGAGGGGGGTGTTGGAAGAAGACTGGGTCAAGGGTCACCTGGGAATTTCAATTGTCCACGGCGATCCCTCCACTGTCCAGGCACAGGCTGACCCGGAGGCAGAATGCAAGGTTGGGGTCTGGGGCTTACTCCCCGAGAGGGGTGGGGACCTCCCAGAGTAGCTGCTGCAGCGGGCCTGCGGAGCTCCTTCCCCCACCACTGTCCCAGCTTACCCCCCACAACCTGCCCACCTGCCCTCAGACACCCAACTGCAGGCACATCTGGGAACCAAAACCCATCCCTCACAGACCCATTCGAAGCTCTCGGTGGACAGCTCCCACCCTTCCCTCATCACCCCTTTGCAGCTCAGAAAGTACAAGATAAAGATGTCAGGACCCAAAAGGTGGGGAGGAACCTCCGTTCCCTCTGCAAAACCCCTAGAAGCTTTGTTCACCCCTACAGGGTGCCCCTGGCCCCTGGCAGCCAGCTGGAATGAGGCCCAGGCAAGGCCCCAGGACACACAGCCCCTGAGAAGGCACACCAGGCAGAATGGGTCTTCCCTTTTGCTGTGTGTGCGCACCGGGGTGTGGGTGTGCACCGGGGGAGGGACGTGTGCTGGGTATGGACCTGTGTGTTGGGGCAGGGAAGATTATGCACCTCAGGGTATATAGGTGTGAGAGGGGTATGTCTGATCACATGAATGTGTACAGGTCCCAAGGCCTCTTGGCCAGGCTTAGCTCTGGGTAAGCATGTGTGTTGGGCTGAGAGGTGAAGATGAACAGGTAGGTATTGCAGCAGGTCCCAAAAGTGCCTGGTGGGACGGTCACCCTCCCTGCCTGTGAGCCTGAGTCCCTCCCCCAAGATCCCAGGAGGGGCTACCTTGCTCTTACCTAGCTCTCACCAGTGAGGCAGGACTCTGACCCCATCACACACCACATCCAGTCTTTCCACTGTTCCAGAGTGCTCAGAAGTGACCTCCGTGGCCAGAGGACCATGTGCATGTGGCCAGAGGACTCAACGATACTGTGGTGACATAGTTTGTCTTTCTGGGCTTCCCACAGCTGGGCCACCTTCGGGGGCTGCTATTCAGCCATTCCTCATCATCCATTCAGTGACCGTCCTAGAGGACCTGGCCATTGTGGGGACCACTGCAGCCAGCCACCACCTGCACACACCCATGTACATCTTCCTGGCCAACCTCTTGGTGTTGGAGACCCTGTACACCTCGGTCACCGTCCTGAAGCTGCTGGCTGGCCTCCTGGCATGAGTGAGAACCATCTATGTCCTTCTTGGGGCCCTTCACCCGGCTTCTCTTCTTCCTTTGCTCAGCTCCTCTGAGTGCTTCCTCCTGGCCACTATGGCCTGTGACTGGGACCCAGCCCTTGATGGACTGCAGGCTCTGCCTGCACCTGGCCCTCAGGAACTGGCTCAGCAGCTTCCTGGCCTCCTTTGTGTCCACGGCTCTCAACTCCAGCCTGAGGCTCTGCAGCCCCAAGGTCCTCAACCCATATCTTACCCCCACTATGGCTGTCTCGCTCCAGCACCACCGCCATAAAAATGCTGGACTCTGAGGCAGCCCTGGCTATCTCTCGGCCTCCCAGCAGGCAGCTACAGTCTCCTACACCCACATCCTGGCCATGGTGCTGAGGATTCCAGGAAGGGCCAGCAGCCAAAGGCCTTCCTCACCCACGCCTCCCACCTGGGCGGCATCGAGCTGGTGTTGGGGGTCTCCCACCTGGGCGGCATTGAGCTGGTGTCGGGGGTCTCTCATCTGGGTGGCATCGAGCTGGTGTCGGGGGTCTCCTTGGCTGGGAACCTTCTGCTTAAACCCAACATCTACTGCCTGGGGAACCGCAACATCCGCGAGGCCCTGGCCAAACTCCTCCAGCCCCCCAACCCTTGGAGCACCAGCTGCAGGAGGGAGAGCTCCCCAATCCCTCTTCCTCCTTCCCTGTGCTCATAGCCACCAGCCACCACCCAGGGCACCCACAGCCCTCTCCCACCAGGGCAGTCAACAAGCCCTGCCCTTGCCCATATCACCCAGAGTCAGAGCTGCCAAGAGCACAGAGTGGCCATGGGCAAGCATCCTCATGAGCAGGGGAGGGGTAGAGACGCCAGACCTGGGCTCAGCACTGCCAGGAAAGCTCCTCGCCACGACAGCCGGGAGAAGCCGGGCCTGGAGCTCACAGGAAGCCCCTCTCCATGCCCGCTCCCCTGACCCCTCAGATGGACAGTTGCTGTGGAGGCCAGCCACTCTGCCAGGCTCCCTGGGCCCACAGGATGATCTCCTTGCATTGAAATTCCAGCTTGTCCGAGCAGACCCTGAGGCCGGGCAGACAAAGGGCTCTGGCACATCCAGGCAGTACCACCAGACACAGGTGCCCATTTCCTGAGAAACAAGAACGTCATTTTGTGTCCTTTTGCTGAAACTCGATGGGTCTAATGAATAGACGACCTTGAAGAGCAACCCTTACCTGGTTTCTCTGGTGCTTGAGGGCAGAAACGAAGTTGACTGGGCACATATCTTTCTATTGGGCTTCAGCATTGGGCATGGGGAGGCATCCCGCAATTGGTTCCACGGTCTTCCATGCTCCAATCTCACCTCCCTCATCACAGCCACCCAGGGTGATGTGTCCAGCATGTGTCCTTGGAGAGAGGGATAGTAAACTGATGCGTCGTGTCGTGTGAGTTCTAAATTTATGTCAATGATTTTTCACCGTAAATCTCCTTTCTATTTTTGTTTTGCATGTTTTGAGGTTATGTCGTGAAGTGCATACAGATTTAGAAATGTTTTACCATCTTGGTAAATGTCACCTTTCATCACTAAGAAACATTACTCTTTGTCCCTAGGATTCCTTTACTTCAACCTTTAAGTCACCAAGTCTACTTTGTCTGGCATTAATATAGCTGCACCAGCTTCCTTTTAGTTAGTACTTACATGGTATCTACTTTTTATCTATGCCAATTATTAATCTACTTAGCCACTGACCCAATATCCTGGGGTCTTCTGATGGCAGGAGCCACCCTCGGCACCAAGTCCCCAAGTCCAGGCAGGAAAATGGGGGAAAGGACAGGAGCACAGAGGTTCTGCACGCACCCCTCCACCCCAGCTTAGCAGGGACAGAGGCTCCCAGCACCCCTGGCACCCTCCGCTGTAGGTTTCACCAGCTACGCCTATGCCTTGGCCTCCGCTGGCTGCAGCACTTATAGAAACAGGGTCAGGGCTGCTGCTGCAGGAGCCACTGCACTTCAACGTGCGTGTTCTTCTCATTGGCAGTTCTGCCATTGCTGTGTTAAATAGAAGTGGTGAAAGTAGGCACTTTTCTTGGTTCATATTTTTAAACATACATTTAAAAGCTCTCCACTACATATGTCTTCTGAGATTAGCCTTTGTCAAGGAAAAAACTACTTCTGTGACCAGTTTTCTCAACACATTTCACCACAAAAGAAGGCTGACTGAAATCAAACGCTTTGTCTTCCTCTGTGGAAACCGTATTTTTCGCCTTTGGTTCACCAATAGGTTAAGCACATTGACATAAAACCACCCCGAGCCTGACTTGATCATGGTGATTTGCTTTCTGATGTGCCACTAAATTCATTTTGCTATGACTTTATTTAAAACTTCCATGTGTCTATTCAAACATAAAACAGCCTAAATGTTTCCCTCATGCTTCTCTTATGCTCCCTAGAAACATCCTGAACATGTTAAGATAGGAGGCAGGCCGGGCACAGTGGCTCCAGCACTTTGGGAGGCCTAGGTCAGGAGTTCGAGTCCAGCCTGACCAACATGGTGAAACCCTGTCTCTATTTAAAAAAACTTTTTTTAAATTAAAACAAACAAAAAAAAGATAGGAGGCCTCCGGAATCATGCAATCAGCCAGAGCACCACCTCCCCCTTCCTCCTCTAGTTCTGTGGTCTCAGAACAGTTGTCAGATGTTAGAGCCCAAAATGCAGCCCCCGGGTGTATCCCCTTCTTTCATATTTGCTGTCTTCTTGCCAGAAAGATTTCCTGACATGTACAATTCTATCCTTCTGTTTTTCTTTTTTGCAACAATTTTTTAATCTCAAAATTGCCTTTTTGTCTTATTCCATCTTCATGATTTCCTGTTCTTATTTATATAAATGTATCTACCCAGTCTGAGTCTATGGACTTAGTATTTTTTAAGTTTTCCTCCGATTCATTCACATATCTTGATCCATTTATTTTGTTTCTTTGCCTGCTCTTTCTTTTACTTGATGCAGCTCTCCTTGAATGTATGATAAATTTTCATCCTTTAAAATGAAGCCATTGGGGGTGCTACTTGGGAGCTCTCTGTATTCGGGCCCTAGAACTAGGAGGTAGGGAACCAGCCACAGGTTGGGGACTGTTAACTGCAGGTGACGGAAAGACTCATGCTTCCATGAAAGGAAGCGTTTCACCCCAGAAGCTTGGCTCTGGCACGCTGGATCCAGATCCCCAGCGTCACCAGGACCTCTTCTCCCCCTAGGTCCTGCCCCCTCTGGCTCCTCCCATCTCAGATTCCCTGTGAGGCTGCACACTTGGCCTCACACTGCAGAGTCTAGGGATGAGGGGCCCCTCCCAGCCGCTGGGCTGGCAGTCCTGGGCCTGTGCTGGGAGGGATGGAGGGATGGAGCTGCACAGCCATCGAGAGGGGAGGTCACACATCCCCTCCTATGCAGGGGAGGGAATGGCCACAGACACACCCCACGAGCCAAAACTAAGGGAGGTCTGAGCGCTGTCCACTGCCAGCTCCAGCACCAGGGGTTGCACAGAAACCCCCTTGACTCCTTGGGGTAAGCAGCTCACTGCTGGCTGTTCTGTGTGTGGCCAGAAAGGGGGCTCGACCGGAGTGTGCACACCCATGAGGACCCCTGCTTCCACCTCCACGCACCATGGCCGCAGCCCCTCCCCTCCAAGCTCCTTCTGTCTGATGGGCAGCACCTAGGGACCTTCCTGCTCTCCTTGTCAATTTATTTTCTGAGGTTTTCATCAGGTCTTGGAGGGAAGCTGGGTGGACCTGTTCGGGCGGCACCTCGGGCCAGAACACCTGTCGGTCACTTTCAAATACACCTTCTTTCCAGCCCTTCTTGCCTAAGGCTCTAAAAACACTGTGGGCGCCCCCAAACGGACGGCAGAGGTGCCAGGCGGCCGCTGCCCCCAGAGCCAGGCTCGGAGCTGGCCTCGCCCCGCCGCCCAGGGCTGGGAAGACGCCACGAGCCCAGGTGGCATCGGAAGCCACTGGAGGGGGCAGCCGGGCCAGGAGGGGCCTGCGGGGGCCTTAGGGGATCACAAGGGTCGACCCCATTCGCACTAAAACAAGGCGGGAGGTTGAGGAGATCCCTGCTCGACCCCGCAGCTTTCAGCCGGTGGAGAAGCGGCACAGGCCTGGGGAGGGGCCGCGGGGTGGGCTCCGGCCGTGTGGGCTGGCGCTGGCACCCTCTCCTCTCGGGACCTCGGGCCTTGTTCCAGGGCACCAGGGCGCACAGGTGGATGGGTCCGGGTGGGGAGGGGGGAAGCGGGGAGGCTGGAGCGGGGCCGGGGATGGGGGATGGCCGGGACGGGGCGAGGGGCCTTGCGAGGTGGGAGACAGAGGTGGCCGGTGACGGAGGATGGGAGGCGGCGAGGAGGGGGCCGGGATGGAGCCTGCCTTCTCCCCTCCCACCAGCCTCCGCGACTGCCCGCCCCAATCTCAGGGCGGAGGCCTCGCGCAAAACCCAGGCGCCGCGGCTCCGGGCTCTGGCTGAGGGTCTGCGCCGCCGCCTGCTCCCTCCCGCTCGGCCGCGGCCCCTGGGGCGGATAATCCGGTGCGAGGTTCCGACAGAGGCCCGTGGCGGGTAAGGCCGGGAGGCCAGGGCGGGTGCGGGGCCGGGAGGGATCCAGCGGTCGCCCGAATCGCTGCGCCCGGAGGCGGCCCCGAGACTCGACCCCGGCCTGTCCCCCGCCAGCTGCTGAACAGGGCGGCCGGCGCGCGCCGGGGTGCCAGCCTGCCGGGGCGGGGTCCGCACGGGGTCAGCAGCCGGGCGTCCTCCACAGCCCCAGCAAGGCCCGCACCAAGCTCTGGACCCTAAGGTGGGCGCCAGGCCCAGGCACAGCCCGTCCCTGCCCCAGACCTGATCTGAGGCAGCCCCTGGTCCCCGCAACCGCGTCCTCCAAACACATCGCCCCTCCCCCGGTGCTAACCCGCACCCCAGCACCGCGCGCAGAACCCAGGAGCATGGCGCCCTCCTCCAGGAATTCCCCCCGCCAGGGCCTGGACGCTCCCACCCAGGTGCACAACCTTCAGGTGCAAAACCCTCCCTCCCCACCCGCCATTTCCCAGAGCCCCCACCAGGCCTCAGTCCCTGATGCTAAAGGTTCAACTGCGCCCCCAGCCCCACCCCAGGCCTAAGCAGTCCTCCAAGATGCTGGGGGTTCCCTGACCCCCAAAAGCCGAAGGTCCCTCCGCCCCAGGCCCCGGGCACCCGATCTTCGTGGACGCTGAGGGCCCTTTCCCTGTCTTCTCGCAGGTTTTGCCCCACGAAGATGAACTGGGCACCCGCAACGTGCTGGGCTCTGCTGCTGGCAGCCGCCTTCCTCTGCGACAGCGGCGCGGCCAAGGGCGGCCGCGGAGGGGCGCGAGGCAGCGCCCGGGGAGGACTCCGCGGGGGGGCGCGCGGGGCCTCGAGGGTGCGCGTGAGGCCGGCGCCACGCTACGGTGGTCCGGGCTCCTCCCTGCGTGTGGCTGCGGCAGGGGCGGCGGCGGGGGCGGCGGCGGGAGCTGCCGCGGGCCTGGCGACGGGCTCGGGCTGGAGAAGGGCCGCAGGGCCCGGGGAGCGCGGCCTGGAGGATGACGAGGACAGGGTTCCCGGCGGCAATGGGACCAGCATCTACAGCTACCGGGCATGGACTTCGGGCGCTGGACTCACGCGCCAGCCGCGCCTCTGCCTCGTGCTGGGCGGCGCCCTCCTGGGGCTGCTGCGGCCCTAAGCCAGGCTGGGCTCGGGGATCACATCTGGTCCCCGGCCCACGCCGTTCCCCAAGTCCTCAGGCCTGGACTCCCCTCCCTCCCTTGCCCACAGCCTTGGGCCCCAGTGGGGGCAGGAGCCGCAGTCTGTCCCTGTGGACCCGCAATCCACCGTCCTGCCTACGCCGCCCCCATCTCCCACCTCCAGGGGACCATGCGTCCTGCCCCACCAGCTCCAGGATATTAGGGTCCCCCCAGCCAGAAAGGCAGCTGCCGGTGGCTCCTGTATCATCCGCCCAGCCATGCTCCAGAGCCGCCCAAAGGGAGGTGCCAGACCAGGCATCCAAGCCACCCCTGCTCCCCTCCCCTGCCCAGGGGCCCTGGTGACCCATGGCAGGGAGGCAACCTCAGGCTGGTTTTGCCACTGAGGCCGAGGACCATGGCCCTCCCCAAAAGCAGCAATGAAATGGACCAAAGGACTTAGGGATTTGGGGGGAAGTTAGGGGAACACGCTAGGTGCTAACCGCCTGCCCACAAGACAAGACCCTGTGGCTCTCACAACCCAGGAACATTCCCAAGCAAGAAAACGGGTCCATCCCAGGAACGTCCATCCTGGCTCTCTTCCTCGTGGGAGGACATACCCTGCCCCAGAGGGGCTGTCCAGGCCTTGTCCCCCACACCTCAGGCAGAGATCCCTGAGACCCACTTTGCTCCAGCAACTTAAACCAGTCACTTTACTCTCCTCGGGACCCATTTTGGGGAAAAAAATCCCAACACATGACAGAGCTTTCCAATTCCTTTGAACTTTAGGTTCACCTTCAGGGATCACACATTCTGCCTGTACTCAGGGCATGGCAACTGCCCTGAATGATGAGTGGCACTCATCCATGCCGCTGAAGAGCCCTCCCTGGGCACAGCTCAGGCTGCACCATTCTGGATTTCCCTGCAGGCAGCCCCTTCTTTGGAAGCAGCTGTTTTAGGCCTCGGGACAGGGGCCTGGGTGTCAGCGTGGGAGGACGGCAGCTGACGGTCTGCTCAGTGGAGCCAGGAGCCAACTACCACAGAGCGAGCAGGAGGCCAGCAGCGAGGCCCAGCGCCCCACGGGACACCCATGCAAGAGGCTGAGCCCCCAACATCTCCAAGGGCTCTGGCCATCCAAGGGCACAAGGGACACAGAGTGGCCTCCAGGAGGCACCGGGCATCCTGACAAGGACTTGCCTCTGGCACTGGACACCTCTGTGTGTAAGACCTGCCCCCTGCTTCCCAGTCCTGCCAACCTGGAGCATCCTCCATGGGCTCAGCACTGAGGGGTCTCAGGTCTGCCACCTTATCTAGCTCTCCAGCCACCCGACTCATCCAAGGTAGCATGGGTTCTCCCTGGCCCCCCGTGGCCTTGGGATCTCACTCTCACCATGCCCTGGTGAGAGCCTCACCCCAGCAGGCTGCAGCCTCCTGACCTGAGCCCCTGGCCTCAGTGGACATGGAAGTCGAGACCAGCACCTGCCACAGGCCCTACCAGCCTCTGCCTTCCCCAGCTGGCCTGGGTTCCAGCCAAGGTGAGGATCTGGAAGCTGCTGGCAGGACTCTGGACCAAGCACTGCTCTCCAGCACAGGGACACTAAGCCACAGGAGGCAGCACCCTGCAGCCTCCCATCCACACTGCCAGCAATGCCCCTGGCCGGATGTGCCTCCACCCTTCCAGATCAAGCTCAATGCACCAAGGCCAGCAGAGCCTCATAGGCAGGAGCCCTTCTGCCATCTCCCCCAGGAGGCAGGGAGTGGTCTGAGTCCTCTCAAGGAAGGGAAACCCACCAGAGCCCCCTTGACTTTGCAGACACCCACTTGGAAAATGGGCTGCGCTGCACCAGATCCTCACACACCACAGCGCTGCAAGCTGATGGAACGTTCCAGATGTGGACACACCGTGCTCATCCTTCAGCACATGAGCATCTGACACATCCACTCTCCTCAATACTTCCTGCCACGGGTGGTCAGGGTAACAGCAGGATGCAGGTGGAACTCGGGGGCTAACTTCAGGCTGCCGAGTGTATGGGATTGGGGCAGCAGAGGCGGCTAGCCAGCAAGGAGGGGCCGCTGAGCACCAGGGCCATGGTGGAGGCGGCCGTGGGAAGGTTAGGCCACCACTGGAAAGAGGCGGCCGGAGCTTCTGCACAGGATGTCCCTGGCCCCAGGCCCCACAGCACCAGCCCCACCCGCCTTCCTTCCTCTTCCCTCTTCCCCACCCCCTCAGCCCCACTACTCCAGAATCCCACTACCCCATGGGCTAGAAGGTGCTCAGAGGCCAGGGCTCTCTGCTGCCCACGCCGGGCAACCTTCCAGTCTGTGCACAGCAAAGCCATGTACAGGGCGTCCCCCTCAGCCCTGCCCTGGAACAAGACCCAGGGCACCGAGGGGCAAAGCCAGCGCTCAGGCTCTGCTGCTGGGAGTCTCCCGTCCTTGTCTGTGTGTGCCTTTAAGTGTGAAATAAACCCCTCTGCTGGCAGCGAGCCTCTTCCTTATTGCAGGACTGCAGGACACCGGACTGAAAGGCTCCAACACAAGCCCTAGTTGCCAACCTGCTCGTTTCTTAGGTTCCACTGGTGAGACCAACTTCCACACACAGGCCCAAAGCACTAAGGTGCACCTCCCTGGCCAATAGCAAACAGGCCCTTTAATTGGAGACTTTAAAGGTTACAGGTCATAGCTTGAACTCCTGAGACAGAGGCACTGGGCAAGAAGCTCCGGGAGAACCAAGCATGTGGGTCTGCTCGGGAGCCGACTGGGAAGCCTGGTGTCCACTCACACCCACTCCACCCCTGGAACCAAGGCCCCTAGAGCTGACCAGGCATGGGGGCGCCAGAGAGCACAGCACCTGAGTGGCCAGCGTGGAGCTTCTGGACCAGGTGAGCTGTCTTGAGACTCAACCACCCCAGTCAGGAGGTCTGGGAGGCCACAGGCCTCCGGTGCCCTCCCCACGCAACAGGTTCAGGGCACAGTCTCAGCCGGGGGGTGGCCCCGCAGGACGTCGAGGTCCAGCATCACGGGGCCCAGCAGCCCGCGGCGGAAAGTATGGAGGAAGTCACGGGCTGCCGCAGGATAGTCAGGCTGAATAACGTTCACGTCACCTAGGGGATGGGAGGGTTCAGTGAGGAAGGAGCCTTCACAGCAGGATGGGCCCAGCCCCCACCCACCCAAGGGACCAGCCCTAAGAGACCCTAGGGTGGCATCAGGGAAGCCTGGGAAACGGGATCACACTCAGAAACAAAACAGCTTGAGCTGCACTGCCTGGAGCCTCCAAGGCCAGGCATGTGAGGCCTGCAGGTGTCCACCTGGCACTGCCCAGCACGGGGCAGGGCCGGTCCCACCCTTGGAAGCCTGGACTATGAGCCCTTCCTCTCCACAATTTTCTGTAGCTCCCCTGCCCTGAAACCCATTCCCAGAAGAGCCACCCGCATACTCCTCGACATGTTCCTCTCCTCCCTGCCTCCTCCGGGACAGTCGGGTCCCCTGGGGAAAGGGGTGAGGCTCCAGTGCCTGCATCAGAGCCTCACTCACCGGTGCCCGTGAGTATCTTCACCTTCTGCGTCTTCCCCAGCTTCACGGCCACACTCTTCAGCATGCGCTCTAAGTTGTCACAGGCACTGTCCAGGCCGTAGTGCTGCACGTACCTGCACACAAGCTGCTGGTCAGTGCCAAGGGGCCCAGCACCAACACTGCGCTGACAGCCAGGCCGGACCCTCCCTCCCTCCTGAATGCCACCAAGGCCATGGCCAGGCACTTCCTGTGGATAACAGTGACTATGGCACTGTGGATGACCGAGATGAAACCAGGGGTGACAGGCTGGGCACCAGGGGAGAGCCACTGTCTAAGAATCCCTGAGCTGTGTCCTGTGTGGCCATGGCCAGCAGCACAGAGAGCAGCTCCCACTAGAGCCCTTGCTGCAACGGAAAGAGTAACATCTGTTCACATGCACCGGCTTCAGCCTCCCTATCCAGAAGCGGGGACAGGCAGGTCTCTGTGCAGGCCCAGCTCCTGGAAACCAAAAGGGCAGCACCTGCCAACACACCCCGTTTGCTGCTAAGGATGGCACTCGGTGACTTCCAGGCAGCCAGTCCACCTGCATCCTTCCCACCTGGCCAGATGTCTGAACGGTGTTTTCATAGCACACGGACCAGCATGGGCTGACCACCCACCACCGCTGAGCGACACCCAGTGATTCTCATGGGAGCCCTGACTCCTCTCAGTGCAGGCTCTGGGCAGACAGGCCTGGAGGGAAAAGGCAACACAAAGCAGCAACTCACAGAGAAAAACACCGCCCTGAGCCTCAGGAGCCTGACTAACCTAGACCCAACACCCGCCCAACCTTTCTGACCGGCAGGGTTGAGGGAACCTGTCTCGCAGCTCCCACGGGGACAGGCTCAGCCTTGAGGAGGCCGTTGCCCTCCGACCTGGTCACAGCATGACCCAGCAACACAGGACTCACCCCAAAGCCCAGCAAAACAAGACATGAGCTCAGAGCCCATGGGAGCATGAGAACCCTGAGAGACGCAGGTGGGAGCCACCAAGTGTGAGCTCTGAATCAGCAGCTTCAAGGGCCCTGGTGCTCCAGAAAAGCTGTCCCAGGAGAGAGGAGCAATCCTGGAGAAGATGTCCCTGACCACACCCCAGACCTCCAATGGTAAGAACTCCCCAAAGGACAGGATTGTTTCCAAATAACCTAACTGCTCAGAGCAAAACTCAAAAATTTTACAGGAAAGTAGCTATCCACCACCTAACAAGATGAAACTCAAACTATACTGCATCCAGCCAGCCACAGTGGCTCACACCTGTAATCCCAGCAGTTTGGGAGGCCCAAGGTGGGTGGATCACTTAAGGTCAGGAGTTCAAGACCAGCCTGTTCACCAACATGGAGAAACCTCATCTCTACTAAAAATACAAAAATTAGTTGGGTGTGGGCCAGGGGTGGTTCACCCCCGTAATTCCAGTACTTTGGGAGGCCAAGATGGGCGGATTACCTGAGGTCAGGAGTTTGAGACCAGCCTGACCAACATGGAGAAATCCCGTCTCTACTAACAACACAAAATTAGCCAAACGTGGTAGCACATGCCTGTAATCGCAGCTACTCAGGAGGCTGAAGTAGAAGAATCACGTGAACCCAGGAGGCCGAGGCTGAGGAAGCCAAGATCACACTACTGCACTCCAGCCTGGGACACAAAAGCGAAACTCTGTCTCAAAAAAAAAAAAACTAATCCCAGCACTTTGGTAGGCTGAGGCGCATGGATCATGATGTCAGAAGTTCAAGACCAGCCTGGCCAAGACGGTGAAACCCCGTCTCTACAAAAAAGTACAAAAATTAGCCAGGCATGGTGGCAGGCACCTATAATCCCAGCTACTCAGGAGGCTGAGGCAGAGAACTGCTTGAACCTGGGAGGTGGATATTGCAGTGAGCCAAGATTGAGCCACTGCACTCCAGCCTGGCTGGCAGAACAAGACTCCATTTCAAAAAAAAAAAATATTAGCCAGGTGTGGCAGCACACACTTATAATCTCAGCTACTTGGGAGACTGAGGCAGGAGAATCACTTGAACCCAGGATGCAGGCTGCAGTAAGCTGAGATCATGCCACTGCACTGCAGCCTGGGTGACTGAGTGAGATGCCATCTCAAAAAAAGAAAAAACTAAACAACAACAACAACAACAAAAATATATATATATGTGCGTGTGTGTGTGTCTACATATGTGTATGTGTGTCTATATATGTATGTATGTGCGTGTCTATGTGTCTACATATGTATGTCTATATATGTGTGCATGTGTCTGTGTACGTGTGTGTCTGTGTATGCCTATATATGTGTATGTATGTGTCGTCTGTGTGTCTGTGTCTATATATGTGAGTCTATATGTGTATGCATGTGTGTCTACATGTATATGCATGTGTGTGTCTACATATGTGTATGTGTGTCTATATATGTATGTATGTGCGTGTCTATGTGTCTACATATGTATGTCTATATATGTGTATGTGTATATCTGTGTGTCTGTGTGTCTATATATGTGAGTCTATATGTGTATGCATGTGTGTCTACATGTATATGCATGTGTGTGTCTATATATGTGTCTATGTGTATGTGTGTCTATGTGTATGTCTATATACGTATGTGTGTCTATGTGTTTATATATGTGCATGTGTCTATATATGTATGTGTCTATATGTGTATGTATGTCTATATGAGTGTATGTGTGTAAGTCTGTGTGTATGTTTATATGTGTGTCTATATATGTGTATGTGAGTCTGTGTATGCATGTGTCTATATGTATATGCATGTGTGTCTGTGTGTCTATATGAGTACGTGTTATGTGTATGTGTGTCTATATGTATGCATGTTTATGTGTGTCTGTCTGTGTGTGTGTGCTTATATATGTGTGTGTGTCTGTGTGTTTATATATATGTATATGTGTCTATGTGTATGTGTGTCTGTATGTATGTTTATGTGTCTATGTGTTTGTGTGTCTATATATGTCTACGTGTACGTATATGTGTATGTGTGTGTGTGTCTATGTGTATGTGTCTATATATGTGTATGTATGTGTCTATGTGTCTGTGTGTATGTACGTGTGTCTCTATATGTGTATGTGTCTATATGTATATGTGTGTGTATATATGTATATATTTATGACATCCAAAAATTACCAGACCTACAAAGCAAGAAAACAGACCCCTAATGAGAAGAAACATCAGTCAACTGAAACTGACCCAATGTTATAATTAACAGACAAAACATTAAATCTCAGCTGAGACACGAAAGATATTTTTTAAATGATCCAAACTGAATGTGCAGAAGTGAGAACCGTGAAAACCACTGCATGGGATGAACAGCAAACTGGACATTGCAGAAGAAAAGATGAGCGAACCTGAAGACACAGCAACAGAAACCGCAAAGCAAGCACAAAGCTTTCCTGAGCCATGGTGGGACCAAGCCAAGCAGCCTGTACCTGTGTGCCTGGGGTCCTGAGAAGCAGAGAGGGGCATTTGCAGAAATAAAGGTTCAAAACGATCCAAATTTCATGAAAACTACAAAGCCCCAGATCCAAAAATCTCAATGAACTACAAGCACAAGGAACATATAGAAAACCATTCCAAGGTCTGTCGTGATCAAGTTGCTCAAAAGCACTGAGAAGAAATCCTAGAAGCAGCAGAGGAACAAAAACAAACATGACGGCAGCTCATCAGACACCACCAGAGTGAGGCAGGGCGAGCGGCCGCCAAGCACTGAAACCTCCATCTGTAATTCCAAACAAAGGTGAAACAAACCTGTCTTCAGGCAAACAAAAGCTGAAAGAATTCATCACCAGCAGACCCGCCTACCAGACGGGCCTTACAATAACCGTAAGAGAGTTCGTCACCAGCAGGCCTGCCTTACAATAACTGTTAAAGGAAATCCTTCAGACAGAAGTAAAATCACAGCAGAAGGAAACCTGGACCTGCACAAAGAAATGAGAAGGTGTGGATGGTAAACTGATGGGAAAACATATAAAACTTTTCTGTATTTTGTATTTCTTTAAAAGATAACGGTATGGATGAAAAAAAGTGTAAGTGGGGTTATAAAATATGTCAAGGTAAATACATCATGATGATGATGGCAGAAGGATCAAATACACTACTGTAAGGTCATCACTGAGATACACTGCAGACCCTAAAGCAACCTCTCCCCAAAGTTGCAGACAATAAGCTAACAAAGGAGATACAGTAGAATCACTTTTAAATATTCAATCCTAAAGAGGTATGAGTGACGAAAAAAGAAAACAAGAACTGAGACAAATGGGCCGGGCGCGGTGGCTCACACCTGTAATACCAGCACTTTGGGAGTCCGAGGTAGATGGATCACCTGAGGTCAGGAGTTCAAGACCAGCCTGGTCAACATGGTGAAATCTCATCTCTACTAAAAATACAAAAGCAATTAGCCAGGCATGGTGGCATGTGCCTGTAATCCCAGCTACTCAGGAGGCTGAGGTAGGATAATCACTTGAACCCAGAGGTAGAGGACGCATATGCCAAAATGGCACCATTGCACTCCAGCCTGGGTGACAAGAGCAAAACTCCATCTCAAAAAAAAATTTTTGAGACAAATGAAAAACAAATAGCAAGGTAATAAAAAAAATAGCAAAGCTTTTATTTATAGATTTATAAATTTAAACCTGTAAATAATCTCATAAATGATTAAATGTAAATAGTCTACCAAAAAGAGACTGTCAGACTGGATAAGAAGCAAAACCCAATGATATGCAGACTGTAGAAACACATTTTAGGTATAAAGACACAAATACGCGAAAAATAGAAGGACAGAAAAACATGTACCCTGTTACTGTTAATCAAAATAAGCTGGAGTGGGCTAGGCACCGCGGCTCATACCTATCATCCCTGCACTTTGGGAGGCCGAGGCAGGCAGATCACTTGCAGCCAGGAGTTCAAGACCAGCCTGGCCAAGGAGGGGAAACCCCATCTCTACCACAAATACAAAAATTAGCCAGGCATGACAGCGCATGCCTGTAATCCCAGCTACTCAGGAGGCTGAGGCACAAGAATCGCCTGAACCCAGGAAGCGGAGATTGCAGGGAGCCGAGATTGCACTATTGCACTCCAGCCTGGGCAAGAGTGAGACTCCATCTCAAAAAAACCTGGAGTGGCTATATGAGCATCAGACAAGACAAATTTCAGAGCAGAGAATGTTCTGAAGGATAAAAAAAAAAAAAAGACCATTTCATAATGATAAAGGCATCAAATCAAGAGGACATAACAATCTCCTGAAAGTTTCTGTACCTAACAGGATAGCTTCAAAACACATAAAGCCGAAACTGACTGAACAGCAAGGAGAAAGACAGAAATCCAGTTTTAGTGGGAAATTTCAATACCCCCTTGCAATAACTCATAGTACAAACAGAAAGTCAGCAAAGTAGAAGTAAATATCAAACAGAAATCAATGACATAAAAAAGGTGACAACAGAAAGTCAATGAAACCAAAAGCTGATTCTTTGGGAAAAATCAATAAAATTAATAAGCCTCCAGCCAGACTGTTCTCTTCAACCTGCTAAAGGGCATCTAAGAAACACCCATGCCTAATATCGCACTGAATGGTAAGACACTAAAAGCTTCCTACCTTAGATCAGGAACAAAAAAAGATGTCTGTTCTCACTACATCTCAGGTACTAAAAAAAAAAGTCAATTGTGTTGAAGACTGTAGCCAGTGCAATAGAGCAAGAAAACAAAATATGGCATCTGGACTGGAAAAGAGGAAGTAAGAGGATCTTATTTGCAAATGACATAATCATCTAGGTAGAAAATTGAATTGGAATCTACTAAGAGCTACTGGAATGAATAAGTTTAGCAGGGTTACAGGATACAAGATCAATACACAAAAATCAATTCTATTTCTATGTACTAGCAATAAAAATAAAAAATGGAAATAAAAACAATTCCATTTACAATAGCATCAAAAATATTAAAGAGTTGATAGAGGGAATGACTTCACCAAAATAGAGAAGTAGAAGCAATCTGGCTTCACTCACCAGCTCAAAGAAAACCAAAACCAAATATCCAGCACCAAGAACATCACCAGCAATATTCTAGAACTCAAATCTGAGGATGAGACCAGAGAAGTGAAAGAACTCCAGACAGTAAGTTGCAAAGAACCCTTAAGCAAACATCCAAGAAAAAATAAAACAAACCAGATAGAAAAGACCTGGATAACAAATCCTTCAATGCAAAACCATAGACATATGTGCACAAGAAACAACAGCTAACAGAAAACCATGACCTCCTCAAACAGACAAAGAGCCAAAGAGACAAAGAGTGACTGACCCTAATCAGACGGCAACGTGTGAGCTCTCAAATCAAGAATTCAAGATGACAGTTTAAAAAAAAGAAACTCGGTCAGGTGTGGTGGCTCACGCCTGTAATCTTAACACTTTGGGAGGCCAAGGCAGGCAGATCATGAGGTCAGGAGTTCAAGACCAGTCTGGCCAACATGGTGAAACCCCATCTCTGCTAAAAATATAAAAAAATTAGCTGGGCATGGTGGCGCATGCCTGTAATCCCAGCTATTCCAGAGGCTGAGGTAGGAGAACTGCTTGAACTGGGACCCGAGAGGCAGAGGTTGCAGTAAGCCAAGATGGTGCCACTGTACTCCAGCCTGAGCTACAGAGCAAGACTCCGTCTCAAAAAAAAGAAAAAGAAAAACTCAGAAAACTCCAATAAAACAGAAAAACAATCACAAATTTGTCAGAGATTTAATTTAAAAAAATCAAATAGAAATCCTGGAACTAAAAGATACATTTGCTGATCTGAAAATGTATTAGAGGCTTTCAACAGCAGAATGGATCAAGTGGAGGAAAGAATCAGTGAGCTTGAAGACTGGCTATTAGAAAATACACAGAAGAGAAAGAAAAAAGAATAAAAAGGAATGAAGAACACCTGCAAGATACAGAAAACTGCCTCAGAAGAGCAAACCTAAGAATTACTAGGGTTCAAGAAGGAATTGAGAAAAAGGAAGGGGCAGAAAGCTTATTCAAACAAATAATTACAGAAAAATTTTCAAAACCTTCAGAAAGACATAAATGTCCAGGTACAGGTAGATCAGAGATCACCAAATAAATTTAATCCAAATGAAACTATCCTAAGGAATATCATCATCAACCTCTCAAAATCAAGACAAAGAATCCTACAAGTAGTAAGAGAAAAGCAGCAAATAGAGGTAAAAGAGACCTCCAATGTATCTGGCAACAGATTTCTCTAGGGAAACCAGAGGCCAGGAGGAAATGGGATGATACAAAGTGTTGAAGAAAAAAAAATGAAACTGTCAACTGAGGACACTGTACCCAGCAAAGCTATCCTTCAAACATGAGACAGAGAAAGTCTTTCCTAGGCAGACAAAAGCTGAGGCAATTCATCAGACCCAACTTACAAGAAATGCTAAAAAAAAGTTCTTCTCTCTGAAAGAAAAGGACACTAATGTACAAAAAGAAAACGTGTGAAGGTATAAAACCCACTGAGAAAAGTAAATACACAAACAGACTCAGAATAATACTGTGACTGTGGTGCATTCATTCACATCTCTAGTATAAAGACTAAAAGAAAAATGCATCAAAAATAGTAACTACAGGAGCCTGTAAAGAGATAGCCAATATAAAAACAAATAAATTGAGATAACAAAACGTGCAAATGTTGGGGAAAGATGGAGTTAAAGTACAGAGTTGTTCCGTTTTTCCTTTGTTTCTATTCTTTCCTCTGTGATCAAAGTTAAGGTGTCATGTGTTTAAAATAATTTTTTTTAAGAGAGGGGGTCTCACTCTGTCATCCAGGCTGCAGTGTGATGACATGATCACAGCTCACTGCAGCCTCAATCTCCTGGGCTCAAGCCCTCCTATCTTAGCCTGCTGAGTACCTGGGTACAGTCACAGAGTACCATGGCGAGCTAAAATAACTAAATAACTTGTTATAAATACAAGATGCTTTTTGTAAGCCTGATGGTACACTACATATAATATATACACTAAAAATACAAAGCAAGACCAGGCACGGTGGCTCACGCCTATAATCCCAGCACTTTGGGAGGCCGAGGCGGGTGGATCACGAGGTCAAGAGATCGAGACCATCTTGGTCAACATGGTGAAACCCCGTCTCTACTAAAAATACAAAAAATTAGCTGGGCATGGTGGCGCGTGCCTGTAATCCCAGCTACTCAGGAGGCTGAGGCAGGAGAATTGCCTGAACCCAGGAGACAGAGGTTGCGGTGAGCTGAGATCGCACCATTGCACTCCAGCCTGGGTAACAAGAGCGAAACTCCGCCTCAAAAAAAAAAAAAATACAAAGCAACAAATTAAAACATCCCAACAGAGAAAATCTCTTAACCACACAGGAAGGAAGATGGTGAGAAGAGAGGAAGAGAGGAGTTACAATCAGAAAACAAGCAACAAAATTACAACAGTAAGTCTTTATCTATCAACAATAATATTGAAAGCAAATGTATGAAATTCTCCAACTAAAAGACATAGAGTAGGCCAACCACAGTGACTCACGTTTGTAATCCCAGAACTATGGGAGGCCAAGGTGGAAGAATCATTTGGGGCCAGGAGTTCAAGACCAGCCTGGGCAGCAAAGCAAGACCTCGTCTCTACAAAAAAAAAAAAAAAAAAAAAAAAACACCAGGTGTGGTGGCACATGCCTGTAACCCTAACTGTCAGGAGGCTAAGGTGAGAAGACTGCTTGAGCCCAGGAGCTCAAGGCTACAGTGAGCTATGATCACGCCACTGCACTCCAGCCTGGGCAACAGAGTGAGACCCTGTCTCAAAAACAAACAAAAAACATACAGTGGCTAAATGGATAAAAAAAAAACAAGATCAAACTATATGCTACCTATAAGAAACCCACTTTATTAGCCAGACATGGTGGCTCATGCCTGTAATCCCAGCACTTCGGGAGGCCAAGACGGGTGGATCACCTGAGGTCAGGAGTTTGAGACCAGCCTGACCAACATGGAGAAACCCCATCTCTACTAAAAATACAAAGTTAGCCAGGCGTGGTGGTGCATGCCTGTAATCCCAGCTACTCGGGAGGCTGAAGCAGGAGAATTGCTTGAACCTGTGTGGTGGAGGCTGCAGTGAGCTGAGATCACACCATTGCACTCCAGCCTGGGCAGCAAGAGTGAAACTCCATTTCAAATAAAAAGAAACCCACTTTACTTATAAATATACACACGGAATGAAAGTCAGAGTGTAGAAAAACATATTCCATGTAAATGGAAACCAAAAAAAAAGAGCAGAGTAGATATGGAAGACAAGAGAGACTACAAGTCAAAGACTGAAAAGAGCAGGAGCAGCTGTACTTACACAAGACAAAACAGACTACAGGTCAGACTGTAAAAAGACACAGAAAAAGTCACCATATGAAGATGAAAGGGCCAATTCAGCAGGAAGATACAACAATCATAAACATCTGTGCACCCAACAGCAGAGCACCCAGACACCTAAAGCAAACACTGAGAGACTGAAAGTGAGGCACAGACTGCAGTACAATAGTAGCTGGGGGCTGCCTACAACCCCCGCTCCTCTCGGCAGGGTGTTTCCAGCCGGAAATCAGCAGAAACCCTGGAGTGGACTACGCACTGCATCAAACAGGTCTAACGGACATTGACGGAACATGTCGCCCAGCTGCTGCAGAACACACACTTCTCAGCGGTACATGGAACGTTCTCCAGAAGAGACCATACGTTAGGCCTCAAAACAGGTTTCAACAGATTCAAAAAAGCTGAAACCATATTGAGTATCTTTTCTGACTACAATTAAATAGAACTAGAAATCAGTAAGAGGAACTTCAAAAACTACACAAACACATGGAAACGAAACATGTTCCTGAATAATCAATGTGTTAATAAAGACTTTAAAAAGAAAATCTTTAAATGTCTTGAAACAAATGGAAATGGAAACACAATATATCAAAATCTATGGGATACAGCAACAGCAGTGCTAAGACAGAAGTTTACAGCAATAAACATCTACACCAAAAGAAGCAGAAGACTTTAAATCACCTAATCAAGAACCTCAAGGTACCAGAAAAGCAAGAACAAACCAAACCCAAAATCAGTAGAAAAAAAGAATTAAGATCAGAGCAGAAATAAATGAAATCTAGACTAAAAAAAAAAATACCAAAAACCAATAAAACAAAAAATTATTTCAAAAATATAAACAAAATTCACATCTAGCTAGAATTTTAAAAAGAGAAGATCAAAATAAATAAAATCAGAAAACAAAAAGGAAACATTACAACCAATACCACAGAAATAGAAAGGATCATTAGAGACTAACATAAACAACCACACACCAACCAACTGGAAAACCGAGAAGAAACTGATAAATTCCTGCATGCAAACACCCTACGAGACGGAACCGTGAAGAAATGGAAAACCTGAACAGACCAATAGTAAGCAACAAGATCAAAGCTGTAATAAAAACTCTCATCCCAGCTGGGCACGGTGGCTCAAGCCTGTAATCCCAGCACTTTGGGAGGCCGAGGC
>CM052660.1:155724-174186 GCA_028533165.1 Leontopithecus rosalia
CAGGTGCTCGGGAGGCTGAGGCAGAAGAATCTCTTGAACCCAGGTGGTGGAAGCTTCAGTGAGCCGAGATCATGCCATTGCACTCCAGCCTGGGCAACAAGAGTGAAACTCTATCTCAAATAAATTAATTAATTAAATAAAAACTCTTTCATCAAAGAAAATCCTAGGTCCTGATGGCTTCACTGCTGAACTATCAAACATTTAAGGAAGAACTAAAGTCAACTGTACTCAAACTATTTTAAAAAACTGAAGTGGGGGATACTTCCAAAGTCATTGTAAAAGGCATTATCCTGCTACAGAAACCAGACAAGGACAGAGCAGAAAAAGAAAATGACAGGTCAGTATCCCTGATGAACACAGATGCAAAAATCCTCCACAAGTGACTAGCAAACCAAATTCAACAACACATTAAAAAGATCATTCACCATGATCAAGTGGGATGCGTCCCAAGGTTGCAAGGACAGTTTAACATATGCATATCAGTGAACATATAACATTACACAGAACCAAGGGGGGAAAAGATCGATCATTTCAATAGATGCTGGAAAAGCAGTCAATAAAATTCAGCATCCCTTTATGATAAAAGCTCTCAGCAAACTGAGTACAGAAGGAACATACCTTAAAAAACAATAAAGGCCATATATGACAAACCCAAAGGTAACAGTACATTGAACAAGGAAAAGCAGCTTTTCTCTAAGATCTAGAACAAGACATAGATGCCCATTTCTACCACTTTTATTCAACATAATACTGGAAGTCCTACCCAGAGCAATTAAGCAAGAGAAAGAAAGAAAAGTCACCCAAATTGAAGAGGAAGAAGTCAGAATCATCCTTATTCACAGACGACATAATCTTATATTTGGAAAAACTGAAAGACTCCACCAAAGAAACTATTAGAACTAATGAAAAGGTTTCAGTAAAGTTCCAGAATTCAAAATCAACTTAAAAAAATCAGTAGCACATACACAGGCCAACAGCAAATAATCAGAAAAACAATCAAGAAAATCCCATTTACAATCGTTACAAAAATATAAAATACCTAGATTTCATGCTCATCAGTTGGAAGAATACTGTTAAATTATTAATACCACACAAAATAATTTACAGATTTAATGCAATTATTATCAAAACAGCAATGACACTGCAAAGAAACAGAAAAACAACCCTAAAATTTGTATGGCACCACTAAAGGCCCCAAATAGCCAAAGTAAACCTGAAGCAAAAAGAACGAGGCTGGAGGCATCACACCACCTGACTTTAAAATATACTACAAAGTTGTAGTAACCAAAACAGCATGGGAGTGACTGGCATAAAACACATACACAGGCCAATGGAACAGACTAGAGAAGCCAGAAATAGATCCACACATTTACAAGCAAGTCACGTTCAACAAAGGAGCCAAGAGCATGCACTGAGGAAAAGACAGCCTCTCCCATGAAGGGCGCTGGGAAAACTGGATAACCACAGGCAGAAGAATGAAACTAGACCCCATCTCTCACGATACGCAAAACCAAAGCAAAAGGGATTAAAGACTTGAATCTAAGACCGGAAACTATGAAACCACCAGAAGAAAACAGGGGGGAAACGCTTCTAGAAATTGGTCTGGGCCAGATTTTTTGTATAAGACCTCAAAAACAAAGGCTACAAAAGCAAAAAAAAAAAAAGGTAAATGTTAAAAAGTGTACATCAAGCTGAAAATCGTCTGTGCAGAAAAGGAGACAATCAAGCAGCCAGCCATGGTGGTACATGCCTGTAATCCCAGCTACCTGGGAGGCTGAGGCAGGAGGATCTCCTGAGCCCAGGAGTTTGAGGCTGCAGTGAGCTATTATCGCACCATTGCACTCTAGCCTGGACGACACAGCAAGACCCAAAGCAAACAACAAAACTATCAAAGCAATGATGAGACAATCTACAGGATGGGAGAAAAGATCTACAAACTATCCACCCAACTAGGAATTAATAACATGGTATATAAGGAACTCAAACAACTCAATAGCAAAAAAAACAAGCTGATTAAAAAAATGGACAGAAGACCTGAATAAATATTCTCAAAAGAAGGCATACAAATGGCCAACAAGTGTATGAAAAATGCTTAACATGACCAATCCCCAGAGAATGCAAATCAAAACCACAATGAGATTTCCTCTCACCCTAGTTAAAATGGCTTTTCTCAAAAAGGCAAGGAATAGCAGATGCTGTTGAGGACGTGCAGAAAGGGGAGCTGTCATACACCGTTGGTGGACAGGTAAGTTAGCACAGCTACTACAGAAAACGGTATGGAGGTTCTCCAAAACACTACAAACAGAACTACCATGTGATCCAGCAATGCCACTACTGGGTACAGTTCCAAAAGAAAGGAAATGGACATACTGAAGAAATACCTGCACTCCCATGTCCACTGCAGTACCACTCACAATGGCCAAGATATGCAATCCACCTAAGTGTCCACCAAAGGATGAGGGGTAAAGAAAATGTGGTAGATAAAACACAAGGAAATGTTATTCAGCCAAAAAAAGGATGAAATCTTGTCATTTGCAGCAACACAAAAGGTACTGGAGGTTAAGTGAAATAAGCAAGCACAGAAAGACAAAGAATGCATGCACTGATTCACATGTGGGAGCTGAAAAAGTGGACTTCATGAAGACAGAGTACACTGTGATTGCCAGAGGTGACGGGAAGAGGAGACGCTCAGAGGTTGGTTAATCAACAGTTAGGAAGGGGGGTAAGTGTTCGAAAGTCGCTGAGGTGACCACAGTGAAAAGGGCTCCACAGTATTATTTCAAATACCAGAAGAGAGCAATTCAAATGTTTCCAGCATAGAGATGAATGTTTGAGGTGATGATATCCCAATTACCCTGATTTGATCATTACACATATGATGTATCCAAATATCTTATGTACCCTGAAAACATCTATTTTGTATCAATAAAACGATAACCCAACCCTAACACATGGGATCACACGGTGCCGAGTGAGGAGCTCCACAGGAGTGCGCATCCTGCACAATTCCATCTATGTGGATTTCTAGGATTAAACGGCTGCCTGGGCAGGAAGGAGCGATCACAAGGGAGCACAAGGGACTTGGGGTGACAGGAACACTCGTTTTCTTGATCGTGTATTGCTTTCACAGATGTGACCGTACTCCCAAACTCGTCCAACTGGACACTTTAAATACTGTGCAGGTTACTGTGTTTATAATACCTTTATAATGCTGGTTTGTTTCTGTTCGTTTTGAATAAGGTGACTAGGAGGAGGGGCCCCAGCTGCCCTGCATTCACCGCACTCACCCAAAGCTCTGGTATTTGTTGAGGGTGTACAGCAGGTAATCGGCCATGGTCTCCTCCCCCACCAGGTGGTCCAGCACTGTTCCTGTGGAAGCAGCAGCCCAGGTTAGCACTGGAAACAGCCCACATCTGTGCTCCCATCAAGCTCAAACACATCCCTTCCAGTCTCAGCCCAAAGACACCATGCTCTTAAGGAAGAGGCCACCCAGCGACAAAGGCACTCCGCCAAAGGGCGGCACTTGGCTGTGGTCCCAGCCCCAACTCCGGCCTAGCATCTGTGACCAACCTGCCCCGGTCCATCAAATGGGGAAAGCAAAAGCCACTCGTGGGGCAGGGTCCAATGGTGACCAGTGCCTGTCAGCTGTGCACTACCACAGTTCTCACACAAAGCTTCGGGGAAGGTCTGGCAGCAACCAGGTCAAAGGCAGTAACAACTCCAGTCTAGAGGCCCGTGTCAAAGTCAGCCGTAAAGGTGGGGAGACAGGGGCCCCTGCCCCGGCCCCAGCTCACCACACAGGGCCAGCTTCAGGCCTGTCTCCACACTTTCGATCCGAGGAGCCAGCACGCCAGGAGTGTCCAGCAGGAACATCAGGGGCTGCTCAGAGACCTGTCTGGGCACAAAGGGCGCAATCAGGCCACAGTGGCAGCCTCCCACCCAGGCAGGCTGCTCAGGAAGCCTGGACAGCCCCTGACACCCAGTGTTCCAAGGAGGGCCTCCGGGACCCAACCCCAAGGAAGCATCACTCTCACCAAGCTCTAGGGTTCCTGATTTCCACTTCATTTGGAAAATAAATAAAAGCATTAGGTCCCAACAGCTTGTCTTCCACTCCCGAGAAGAACACAGGGGAGTGAGTTGGGGGGAGGGGCCGCTCAGCTCTGCCCTGACCACTGTGTGGCCCTGGACAGTGGCCTCCTCATCTGGAAATGGGGAAAACACAGCGCCTTCCCAAAGGCCTGACATAAAGACTCTAAGCTATGATGTCAGGACGGGGGCACTGCCTGCCACAGGGGTGCTTGGCAGGGACAGTGAGTGGAGGGGAGGGAAGCGTGGTCGGTGACAGGAAGCCACACAGAGGTCAGCAAGTGCCAGATGCCTGCACAGCTCTCAACGGAGTGCTGGACCTGGCCCCTGAGGACTCCACCTGAATTCTGGACATCACAGCTCTGGTGATCCCAGGCTCACCGCCCACCCTGGTGGCTTTTCCTGTAGGAAAAGGAGAAAAGGAGGCTCAGATATTTACTAAACACATAAGCTGCAAAACAAGCAGGGAGCTATGTATAACTAGCACAACTGGCCAGCCAAAATGGAAAAACCCAAATGCCAAATAAGCTTCCCAAGGGTATAATTTGTTTCACTTTCAGTCCCAAACCAGCTCACAGCAGGGGCACTTTCTAAGCCACAGAGAGGCTGACAGTCTTCAACAAATGCACCAGAACTTGCCTCTCCAGGACCGGAAAGGCACCGTCAGCCTGGCGGTCAGACCAGAGCTGCTCCTTCCACACAGTCCTCCATCTCCCTCCTGGACCTACCCCTGCACCCAGGTCAGCCTGCCTCCCATAGCACTGCCCACAGAGGGTTGACCAGGAGCCCACCTGGGCTCTGAAGCCCGTGTCTTCTCTAGGACCCAGCTCAGGGTGTGTCCCAAGAGTCTGACCACTCTACCGTGGACAAATGACACAAGACTAAAAAACACAAGTGTCCAGCCAGATGAATGGACAAGATGTGGTCTGTACATACAACGGGGGGTGATCGACCTTAGCAAGGAATGAAATTCTGACACTCACAACACAGACGAACCCTGAGAACATCAAGATCAGTGACATCAGCCAGTCACAAAAGGCCAGTTACCGTCACCAAACTCAGAGAGAAAGTGGAACGAGGGGTGTAGGGGCTGGGGACTGACTCCTTGTATTTACAGAGTTTCATTTTCAGGTAACCAAAATATTTGAAAATAGTGGTGCTGGTTGCATAACCCTATAAATGTACTTAATGACACTGATAAAAAGTACACGCTTAAAAATAAAAGAATATTCCCCCTGATGTTCAAAAAAAAAGGAAAAAATTAAAATTAAAAAAAGAATAAATGACTGTAACAACTCTCCAGCACCGAAAACACCCTCTTCGTAAAGTAACAGTTCACCGTAGTTTAAAGCCTTCAGATTTGCACACCAAGAATGGGTTTGTTAATAAACACCTTCTTAATGTGAAAAATGACGCCAAGAAAGAATGAATTCAACTTTAAAATACTCAAAAAAACACATTAACACGGGGCACAGTGAAGGGTGGTGGGGCTTCTGCTTTGAACCAGAGTCTGAGAACAGGCACAGAGGGGAGGGAAGAGAGGCGCGCCTGTGACCCCAGAGTCCAGGAAGCCTCCAGGGACAGCAACAAAGACGCCATCTGAGGAATGGCCTTGCTCAGCCTCCCTGCCTACCACTTCACACACTCTGAATTCTCTGGATCAAAGGTATTTAAATGAATGGAAAAGTATCAAAGTTTATAAAAGACATCCTCATATTAAAGACTTTCAAAGAGAGAAAAATTGAGTGTGAAAATCACAGCAGAATGACCCGGTCCCACTATTGAGCTCTCCTGTGAACTGAACTAATGAGACAAGCCCCAAGCGCTGTGGGGCTGTGGGGTCAGCAGGAGACTGACTGCGCTCCTCAGGCACGTCCCCTCCAGGAAAGACGAGGCGTCACACATCAGCCACACGCGCCAGTACCTTTCCTGAGGTGCTGCCTCCGGAGGGAGTTGATGAGGGAGGACTTGCCCACGTTGGGGACCCCGATGACCATGATGCAGTACTCCAGGTTCTGCGGGGGCAGAGACAGGGGTCACAGGGACCACCCCGGCCACTGCAGCCTGAGATTCCCCAACCCCACCCAGGCAAGCGGACCCCAGGCCAAGGCCAGCTCAGGGAAGAAGGGAGATTAACCCACCCAGCGGGGACGGCCCCAGCCCTTTCCACTGTAGAGAATGAGAGGACAAAGGAGGGGCCTCCCCGTCTGGGGCGCAGCACCTTCTCCGCAGAGTCCAGGCAGGAGGGGCTCGCCCATCCAACCACCGCTTCCCAGCTCCGGGCCCCACAACCAACCTCTCCTCGGTGGTAGCGGTGGCTGCTCTCAATCAGTTCAGTGACCATCGGGATGATCTGCAACAAACACCCACTCACGGAGCCGCCCCAGGCCTGATGCCCGCGCGGACCACCTCCCCACCTCAGAACAGGATTAGGGACTCCAGTGTCTCCACTTCCACACATTGGTTAGGAAAACAGAGGCCTCATATCCGGAATTCTACCCAACATTTCACAGGCAAACGGAGCGCCATCCTTAATGTGGAGGCAGGACAGTCAAGTGTCCGGTGCTGGAAAACGAGTCCTGTCCAGGTCGTCAGACTGAGCGCTGGGGCCCGGGGACTGCCAGTGCCCATCCCCTCCCATCAAAAACAAGCAAGGCAGGCCCAGGGCTTCAGTGACAGCTGTGGCTGTAACTACTTTCTAATGAAGAAGCCAGAAAATTCTGCCACATACAACTGGAAACACGAGCTGTGAGTCTCCAGAAGACTCTGACCACCCACGGCCCTGGAACGTGTCTAGAGCCTGACTGGCCCTGTGCCCTCAGGACAGGGAGAAGCACTTGCCGGGAGAGCACACCCACGTGTGGCAGCCGGAAACCAACGCCAGGATCTTCTCCAAAGCTCTGCTTCTCACTAAAGCCTAAGTTTACATACTCCTTGAACCTACGGAGGCAGAAACAGCACAGACAAAAAGCCTACCTGTTTGACATTTTCATCCTTCACGCAATTGGTAAAAATGACATTTTTCAGGCCTTCTCCTTCTAAGCGTTGCATAATTTTCTGAAAGAGACAAAACATTTCCATTTTACTTTATTTTTTTAGGCAGAGTCTCACTCTGTCACCCAGGCTAGAGTGCAGTCACATGATCTCAGCTCCCTGCTTCCTCCACCTCCCTGGTTCAAGGGATTCTCATGCCTCAGCCTCCCAAGTAGCGGGCATTACAAGCGTGTGCCACCACACCCAGCTAATTTTTTAATTTACTAGCCGTAACATGCAGTGAAACCAGTGTAAAACTATATCGTATTTCTAAAAATCAGTGCTGTGTAATCAGCTAACCTAAAATATCACCAGTGCTACTGGTTTTATTTAGTTGTCCATCAAGGTGACATGGACAGCAAGATAAAGCACAACACCCCTGAAGCCACAGTCTGGGTGGCAAACGCACTCGGCTATCCCCGCTCAGGCAGGAGGAAAGCTGGGCCACACAGGGGCAAGTCTACCCCTCTCCCATGATTCCTCAGCACTGGCATTTCTCAGACCAGGTAAGACACTGCTGTGCCCCCACACTAGATGGTCGCCCACCAGTCTACAAAAAGCCGCATTTTTAGAGGCAGAAATAACCACTGATACAACTTAAAAGTAGCAACTAGTCAAAGCACTTGTGATTATTAAAAAAAATAAAATAACAAACGAAAGATGCAAATGCAGGGAAAACCACCATTCTGCTTCCCTTTGCACAGCAGGGGGTTAGGAACAGTCTGATCTGCAGGCGTGCAGTGGACATGGGCTCTCACGATGGGAAGATGCCTACTGCTTGGATTCTTAATGAACAAAGCAACTCTGTGGCTTTAGTAGGTAGCATTTTCCTGGAAACCCATGGGAGAATCTTGTGGTTGGGATTTAAGTAACTTGAATGTACCAGAGTCAACTAAGACACTGAAAGGCATGACTGCTGCTGTGACAGACAGAAAACTTTTGCATCATTAACAACTTAAAAAAAATGGCTTGAAGTCAAAAGATTCTGACACCTACTCTTTCAGGATTTGCCAACAGAGCAAGAGAAGCAGAAATGAGCACCTCAAAGTAACACTTCCAGTCTTTTTTACCGAAACACCAGGGTTCAGTCTGGGTCCTGCTGTCACCGCACATAAAGCCAATCACTGAGACAACGAGAAGTGCCAGAGACAAAGACTTTATTCAGGGGCTGTAGCTGGGGAGATGGGAGACCAATCTGAAATCCATCTCCCCAGCCACAGAAGTCAGGGTTTATACAGCAGGGAAGGAGTGTAGCTATGTGCAGGAAAACAAAGAAGGAGTAAAAAGAGTTGGTCAGTCAGGAAAACAGGAATTAGTGAAGGCAAGGGAGCAGTCATGACAAACAAAGAGGTCTGGAGTCTCACTGTCCAAGCACGGTGACCTGGGAAGTTTCAGCTCCTTGACGTTATCTGGGGGACCTAATGATTGGTTTCCGGACAAAGGAACTCAGATAAGACAAACATACCTTCCTTGGGTTTTAAGACTGGGGTGTGGGGCAGATGCAGTGGCTGATCCCTGTAATCCCAACACTCTGGGAGGCCAAGGCAGGTGGATCACCAGAAGTCAGGAGTTTGAGACCAGCCTGGCCAACATGGTAAAACCCTGTCTACTAAAAACACAAAAAGTAGCTGGGTATGGTGGCAGGCACCTGTAATCCCAGCTACCTGGGAGGCTGAAGCAGGAGAGTTTCTTGAACCCAGGAGGTAGAGGTTGCAGTGAGCCAAGATCTCATCATTGCACCCTAGCCCAGGTGACAACAGCAAAACTCTGTCTAAAAAAAAAAATGGTAGGGGGTCCATTTCTTTGTTTATTCAAAAGAAACCATAAATATCAGCTGTGTGGGACAATGGGCCAGTTCCATATCTGCGCTTTTTAAACCACACACCTTGCCCAGGGTCACCTGTACCCCTAACTCTACTCTGTTTTAGAGAAACCCTTTAGCTCCTTTGGGCCTCCCAGCAGTGATCTCAGCTTCTGAATCCCACGGTGTGCATAAGGCAGCTGGCAGACAAGTCCTTGGGTCACAGTGGCAAGCCGGACACCCAGGGGCACCACAGCCACCACAGAAGACCTCAGACCAGACTGGCTGACTGTAGCTACTAAAACTAATCAAGCAAAATGTGAAAGTCACAAGTCAGGTGCTCACAGGTGGCCACCACGTGAGACAGAGCAGACACCCCCATCAGCAAGGAAAGGTCCACAGCACCACTGTGGCCATCACTTGGGTTCTGGCAGGACAACTGGGCCACGTGCCACAGGAGGCGCACACTGAGTGTCTGGATCACGACCCAAACGTTAGAGGGAGGCACACCATATAAGAAAAGATGCTGGTACACTTCTGCAGAGCAAAGGGCTGTTTCCAAAGCAGAGCCTGTCTGGGTAAACTCACAATCAGTGTAAGTCCAGCAACTCTTCTGTTAGAACAAGTGACCTGGGGAAAGCACAGCCACACTGCTGAAGGCACCCTAGAGAAAGGCCTCACCTGCTGCTCTGTAAGATCCGCCAGGTCCATCTTGTTGAGGACCAGCAAGTGAGGCTTAAGCCCAAGGGTTTCCTGAAACAGAGGGTTGCGGCCTGAAAGTGGGATGTGGCAAAATTAAGGCAAAAGTTCCTCCAAAGCTTTGCCAGCCAATCAACTTGTTTTCTCATCTTGTGGTGCAGACTGGGACCACTGTAAGAAGGAGCTGACAGTGAGGAGGAAGCAGTCTCAGAGAAAGGAACTCAGATATCTGAGACAATGTACTTTCCTTGGGTTTTAAGACTGGGGTAGGGGGCACATGCGGTGGCTCATGCCTGTAATCCCAGCACTCTGCGAAGCCAAAGCAGATGGATAACCTGAGGTCAGGAGTCCCCTTACCTCAGACTGTCCCCAAGCTCACCCTCTCGCTGGGGAAAGGGTGCACCCCCACCCACCACCACAGGTTTGAAGGCCACAAGGGCAGGGCTGTCACATGGCTTCCCAGACAGCAATGATAGTGGCAAAACACAAAGCCCAGGCCGAGCACAGAGGTTCACACCTGCCATCCCAGCACATTGGGAGGCCAAGGCGGGAGGAACACTTGAGGCCAGGAGTCTGAGGCCAGCCTAGGCAACACAGCAAGACTCCATCTCTATAAAATAAAAAAATTAGCTGGGTGTGGTGGCACACACCTGTAGTCCCAGCTACTCAGGAGGCTAAGGCAGCAAGATTGCTTGGGCCCAGGAGTTTGAGGCTGCCTCTGGGTGGTAAATGCACTCAAGTGTCCCCACTCGGGGAGGCAGAAACAGGGCCATCCAAGGACAAGTGAACCTCTCTCACAATTCTTCACAAGCACTGGCATTTTTCAGACCAGGTGAGACACTGCTGTACCCCTATACTAGACGGTCAATTACCAGTCTAAAAAGAGTCATATTTTTAGAGGCAGAAGCAACCACTGATATGACTTAAAAGTATCAACTAGTGAAAGCACTTGTGATGATTTAAAAAGAAAAAATCAGGCAGCAAGACTGCTTGGGCCCAGGAGTTTGAGGCTGCACTGAACTATGATCACATCACAGCACCCTAGATGACACAGCAAGACCACGACTCAAAAAAAATTTAAAAACCCAAAGCTCAGAAAAAGATTTTATAACTAAGTTATCGCTTAGTTGCCATGGTACATACATTCAAAGTGAATAATCATTCAAAAAAACAGGCCCCCCAATAAAATCCTAATAGATTATCTCAAACCACCACTGCCACCCTCTGTGACCACCAAGAACACAAAGGGTGCCAGCAGCCCAGGGCCCTGCAGCTGCACCTGCAGGTGGCAAGTCTGCCTCCTTACGACCATCCCCAGGCCTCCTCCCCTCAGCCAGGGACCTGGACCTCGCTGTGAGGACGCATCTCCTGCAGCACTAACACAGGCAGAATGGGGACTGTCACCTTCACCTCCTTCACTCTCTGCCCTGCCTGGCACTTCATCTTTCCTGCTGACTCTAGCTGTGAGATTCCCAAGGCTTCTGGCATGTCCTGTCTGAGCACCCAGTCAAGCCAGTGTGTCCACATCCATGTAGAGAAACTTGATGTAAATTACTTTTCCCTCAGAGGCCGGCCAACCCAGAGTCCTCCTCTGGACTCTTCTTGGATGTGAGAGGCTAACAACAGCCTTCTGGCTTCTCGGCACACCTTAGATAGGAAGGCAGACCAGGCTGGAGGGAAACGCCTTCTCATCATATACACTCATCACATACACTAAAGTCTGTTATTTTTTAAAAATCAAACATAGGACTGGCATATTATATGAACTGATACATTTATAGCCCACAGCAAAGAAACTCAATGCTTTACTGCAAAGGTCCCAGCAACCCTTCATCATATAAAGAGAATCTAAACATCACTCAATGATAGCAAAATCTGGCTCTGCAAAGAACACCCATCAATGAACAAACCATCACATCTTGACAATTCATTCCTCAAGTACAGGAGGAAAGTCCCAGTTGGCAGGAACATTTAAACAACGGTTTCATAGCCTATCTAGAGAATTCCACTGCTGGCTTGAGTGACCCAGATGTATGTATTAACAAGGAAGTTTCACAAACAGGCAACCTGGACCCCACACCACGGATTCTGATTAACTGGTCTAGAAAGAGGCCTAGCAACTGGTATTTTTAAAAGCCTCCCCAGATAATTTTTTTTTTCAGACACAGTCTCACTCTGTCACTCAGGCTAGAGTGCAGTAGCATGATCTTGGCCCACTGCAACCTCTGCCTCCTGGGTTCAAGCATTTCTCCTGCCTCAGCCTCCTGAGTAGCTGGGACTACAGGGCCACGCCAGCATGCCTGACTGTTTGTATTTTCTGTAGAGATGGGGTTTCACCACGTTGGCCAGGATTGTCTCGATCTCCAGACTTCTCAATCCAACCAACTTGGCCTCCCAAAGTGCTGGGATTACAGGCGTGAGACCACACCCAGCCTGTGGGTAACCCCCAATATAGGCACCGAGGAATGAGAGCTAAGCAGAACCCTGGCACAGTTAGGGCCTGAGGAATATCTCACTTTACAGTGTTACTACTCAGCTATTTCCTTTTATATAATCCTTTACATGATCATATATTAGTTTATAGAATTAGGGCTTGAAAAATCCCTTTATATAATCCTCTATTTATAATCATATAATAGTTAATAGTATGAGTACCTAAAGAATATTTCCCTACATATACACCTATAATTATATCTTAGTTCATATCAGAGGAACGCCTAGAGTGGACACAGTACAGAGCATGAATTAAAGAATAAGCAGCTTATCATCGGAGGAATGCCCAGAGCAGACACAGTGCAGAGCATGATTTAAGGGAAAACAGTTATACCAGGACAAGAACCCATCGCCCAGGCAGCAGCGTTCAGTATCGTAAAGATACCCGCTGTATGGCAGGCTTGGGGCGAGAGCCACTCCTCCTGATAAAGGAGTTCTAGGACCTTGCTCCAGTTCTTGCAGAAGGCTGCCCTCAGACCGGCAATCCACCTTGGTGACCGTGAACTTTATCAGCTCTTGCTACTGTGCTGCTTGAAAAGCATCTTCCCATAGAACCCATTGGAAGCTGCCAGAAGGTGGCGGTAACCTTGACAGCTCTGTCACTGCCATGTGACTTAAAGCATCCTCCTATAAATCTTCTTAGAAGTAGTTTCCCACAGATAGAAGTATTGCACACTGCACCCTCTTCACTGAGCAGGGCCCACCTTCAAGCCTTGGTGACCTAATGGGGGTGGACCCCATGTTTTATTGCTCACGACCCTATCACTATCCTTAAAGATGATTTCACTCACTGCCCTGCCCCCTAACCTAGACACAATAAATACTCACGCTTCTGGACATTCGGGGCCTCGCCTGACTCCACTTACAGGTGGCGTGGCCCCCTGAGCCCAGCTGCGATTTTCTTGTACTTCTGTGTCCTGTCTCTTTATTTCTCGGATCCTGCGCCTCAGCACAGCATAAGGCTCACCCCACGACCCTGTGGGGCCCTCAGCCCTACACAGCCTTCCCTGCTCTGTGAAAGGATATCCGGGCATCATGGACCTCGATGATACAGTCTACCAGCTTCAGGCTGCTCTGCATCTTCTTCAGCCCTGGAAAACAGAAGGATGCCTCAGCAAAGGAGCTCACCACCTTTCAAGAGTGATCAATTCAAGCTGAATCGTCCAGAATGACATGCCGCCATAAATAACCTAAAAAGACTACATCTGAGTGAAGCCTACTAAGTAATGACCTCCGCTGAGCTCCTCCTCCAAGTTCCACACCCTCGGAATGGGAGATGGACCGGTGCCCTGCCCGAGGGTGGGCCACGTGTCAAAACCCAGATGCAGTCTCCACCACCTGACTCGTGGGTGACAACAGGTGAAATATTTAACTTCCAGGGGTCTTAATCTGGGCTAGAAAATAGAGTAACACTGGTTCACTGGGTCCCTGCCACCTTGTCGTGTCCCCTAAGCAGGAATACAACGAAGATAACAAAGCTCCTTCCCCGCCAGTGCTCTCGGAGGACCGAGGACAGCCACGCCGGCCTTTCTTCCTCCTCGGCCCTCAGTGCACGCAGAGCCGACACAGGAGTGGCCATCTCAACAGCTAGAGGGGCTGGGCCGGCCCTAGAGGTCTTCTTGGGGCCTAATTGTGACCAAAAAACACTAAGAAATTACCAAGGACGTTTAAGCAGAAAAAAAGAAGGACTCAACGTGAGTCAAAGCTGAACAGGTGCCTTCATACCGATCATTTCATTCAGTCCCCAAAAACCTCAGAAAAGCCCATCTTGTCGAGAACTCGTGGAAACGGAGGCTTCGGGGGGTTAAAGGGGCAGAAGGCACTTGCTGGGAACAGAGGACGGGGCGGCGGGCCAGAGGTCAGGGTCAACAAGGGCCAGAGGTCAGGGTCAACAAGGGCCAGAGGTCAGGGTCAAGGGCCAGAGATCAGGGTCAAGGGCCAGAGGTCAGGGTCAAGGGCCAGAGGTCAGGGTCAAGCAGGCCCTGGGCCGCACCGCCGAGGACAAGAGGGCCGGGGCGGCTCCGCGGGACACTCTCGGGAAAGGGCCTCTCCCGCAGCTGCGCAGGGGACGAGGCCCGGGCGGCTCCGGGAGCGGCGGAAAGCGGGGAAGGAGGGGAAACCCGGGCAGAGGGGCGGGGCCGGCCAAGGACGAGCGGGACAGCCCAGGACCGAAACGGGGGTGGGCGGGACCCTGCCCCTTCCCGCCCGGCCTCACCTTTGGCCATGTGGCCCGGGAACCACCGTGCCACGTCGCGACCGAGCACAGGGAAATTCTCCCGCCAGGCGGCCTGGGCGGCGCTGCACAGCGCGCGCGGGGCCAGCCTCATGGCGGCGCAGTCCACGGAAACGCTCCCGCGGCGGCGGACTTACTTCCGCGGCGGCGGCGGACTTACTTCCGCGGCGGCGGCGGACTTACTTCCGCGGCGGCGGCGGACTTACTTCCGCGGCGGCGGCGGACTTACTTCCGCGGCGGCGGCGGCGCCGCGACTCGCCACGGAGACTCCGGCTCTGCCGGCTTCCGGCGCTCCAGGATTCCGCGGCACGGCCCGCGCGTGCGCACGACGTCGCCCCCGCCCCCTGCTAAGCCCGGAGTAGGCGTGACCCTCGCCACCCGGGGGAGGGGCGAATGGTGGGCGGGACGCCAGGGCGCCGGGGCGGGGCTAGGAGGCGACTCCGGGGACCCGGGAGTTCCCAGGGTTCCTGGGTTTTGTGGGGTTTTCTTTTAGCTCTGAAGTTTTTATTTTATTATAAAAACTTAGGGTTCATTTACATAAACTAATATGAACCTAAAATTCATCATACATTTACTTCATTTTTTAGCTTGACCTTTTTTTTTTTTTTTGAGATGGAGTTTCGCTCTTGTTACCCAGGCTGGAGTGCAATGGCGCAGTCTCGGCTCACCGCAACCTCCGCCTCCTGGGTTCAGGCAATTCTCCTGCTTCAGCCTCCCGAGTAGCTGGGACTACAGGCGCGCGCCACCATGCCCAGCTATTTTTTTGTATTTTGAGTAGACACGGGGTTTCACCATGTTGACCAGGATGGTCTCGATCTCTTTACCTCGTGATCCAGCCGCCTCGGCCTCCCAAAGTGCTGGGATTACAGGCTTGAGCCACCGCGCCCAGCCCTAGCTTGACCTTCTAGTAAATCTTTAGCATCACTGATTTTGGCTGCTATATAAGGAGACCGTCCTTTGTCAGGATGATTTAAAAGCATAATTTGTTGATGAGCGTCTTATTTCCCTTTATTGGCAGTAGGGCTTACAGCTAGTATTGTCATTTTGGGTTCAAACCCACCTCCGTAATAGCCACCACTGAAGGCAGATTTTGGCACTTTGAAAACTTGCTTTACTTCAGGCTCCATATGCTTCATGGCCTGCAAATCCTGCAGCTGCAGCAGTCAGTCCATCTGTTATCACTGTGCTGGCCATGGCCCCAGCTGGGCACCCTTGCTTGCACCAGGAGCACAGCTCATCCCAGCACAGAGGTTTCAGCCAATGCCTACAGGCCTGGACCAGAGAGGGATACCCGCGACTGCACGCAAGAACTGCCGGGGGAAAGGCAGCCCTACGCCTGTGGGGGTTTTAGGTAATTTGCAGATTTATTTTCATTAAATTTTAAAAATCCTCATTCTCCCTTAAGCACATCCTGAGTAAGTATAACAAAATTTAGCGATCTCTTTTTATAAACTTGTTTAAAATCTTTCATTTACTTTAAATTTACCTTACAAATGTAATCTCTTCATTTTCCTTTGAAGTACATCAGGGTTTTTGTTTTGTTTTATTTGAGACAGAGTCTCACTCTGTTGCCCAGGAGTACAGTGGCTCCATCTCGCTCACTGCAACCTCCACCTCAGCCTTGCAAGTAGCTGGGATTACAGGAACCCACCATCACACCTGGCTAATTTTGTGTTTTTAGTAGAGATGGGGTTCCAACATGTTGGCCAGGCTGGTCTCAAACTCCTGACCTCAAGTGATCCATCCACCTCAGCCTCTCAAAGTGCTGGGATTACAGGCATGAGCCACCATGCACAGCCTCAGGTACTTCAGGGTTTAATATAACAAACCATTTCCAAATACTGACTGCATTTCTGCTAAAGTAAACTAATACAATGAGTCTGAAATATTCTCCACTGCCCAAGACTAGACATAAATGTAGGCAGATTTCAACTTTAAATCAGCAGTCAGCAACTCCTCAATTGTACACTGCTTTACAAGAGTATTACTCTACTGGAATTTTTTAAACAAGCTACTGAAATAGCAAACATGCTCAAATTCTAAGGAAAAAATATTGCCATGGTTTTGATGTTCTTAAACCACCTGATACCCTAAGGCCCAGCTGTCAACATTTCTGGGCATGAGAGACGTGGCCCCTCCAGGGAAGACAGAAGACTCCCAGGTGGTTTCTGGGCTGAGTGGGACGGTCAGGACCTCCTGCTAGGTCAGTGCCTCCCAGCCCCCTCCTCACCAAGCCAGTCCCTCACACCCAGAGGGGGCAGCCTGGGTCTTGCTGCCTTTGTCCCTGGGATACAGAATTGGTGAAACCCTAACTGTTAATGATAAAGATTTTTGTACTTGAATGAAGGAAGCTGCATTCCCTCATGGTCCCAGGAGCATAAAACCACAGTAAAACCTGTGAAATCTGAATTTCTCTTGCAGGCATCTGATGGGCAGGTAACCCCTGAGAGACCAATCTAGTGACACAGCATTGGCAGGTGGGGCTGCTGGCTGCAGAGGGAGGCTGGGGCTCTGAAGGGAGGTTCAGGGTCAGGGAACACCCTAGAAGGGGCAATTTGAACGGAGACCAGAGGGTGAGAAGGAAGGAGCTCTACAGATCCAGCCTGGGGTACAGGGGCCAGTCAGGGACCTGGCCTCCCAGCACACTCACCCCAACATGGCCCAGTACCCAGGCACTGCCCATACCCCAACACAGCCCAGCACCTCAACATTCACCCCAACACGGCCCAGCACCCCAGCACACTCACCCCAACATGGCCCAGCACCCCAGCACTGCCCACACCCCACACTGCCCAGCACCCCAGCACACTAACCCCAACACGGCCCAGCACCCAGGCACTGCCCACACCCCACACACTCCACTGGGCCAGGCACCCTGTTTCTCACTTCAGGCCTTATTATCTATTCACTTCCGCCAGAAGACCCCCAGCCTCAGGGCAGAGCAGGGCACCCCTCATGTCCCCAGTGCCCTGCGAAGTGGGTGCCTGATGCAGTATCGGTCGATGAGCAAGAGGAGGGTTGTCAGCTACGCTGTCATCCCAGGCCTCAGCCATGAGAATGCAGCGGGACGAGAAGCAACTACAGGACCCAGAGTTCAGGGAACCCAGAGTTCACGGAACCCAGAATTCAGGGGACCCAGAGTTCAGGGGACCCAGAGTTCACGGAACCCAGAATTCGGGGCCACGTGTAGTTGTGGGGGCTGGAGACACAGGGCCTTGTGCAACCTGGGCCTGGAGCAAGACAAAGACAACAGCAGCAGATGCAGGAGCCCCAAGACAGGAAGAATGGAAGGCAGCCGAGGCAGGGAAGGCAGCTCTGGATGCTCTGGTCCAAAATGCATCTCTGAGCATCCGGCATCTCAGCTCAAGTCAGCGCTGACCAGACTCCAGTGACAGACACAAGAACTGAGAAAGTCACCAAAACCAGGCTCTCATTAACATCCTCAAATCTCAATCCAGGCTGAAATCATCAGAGGAAACGAGGGTCCCAGCCTCCCCCCGCACGGGAGGGGCAGTGCAGGCTGGCCTGCTAGAGCCTCGGCCGCGGCTGCTGCGCCTGCGGGGCCCACAGACCAAGGAGGCGCTCAGCCTCCCTCCATCCAGACAGCAGAGCCCCGTGCGTCGTGGAGTAAAATGTCCGATGTGTGGCTTCCCCTGCAAACAGGATCTGGAGCTGCAAAGAAGAGCTAGGGTTAGAATAGGGACCTGATTCAGACAGCTGGGCCTGTGCAGAGAAACACAAAAAACGGCTCACACCCATCCACCAAGAGGCAGAGAAACACAGCTCACACGTATCCACCAGCGGGCGGGAGAACAGCTCACACGCATCCACCAGCAGGCAGGAGAACGGCTCACACGCATCCACCAGCGGGCGGGAGAACGGCTCACACGCATCCACCAGCGGGCGGGAGAACGGCTCACACGCATCCACCAGCGGGCGGGAAAACACAGCTCACACGCATCCACCAGCGGGCGGGAGAACAGCTCACACGCATCCACCAGCGGGCGGGAGAACAGCTCACACGCATCCACCAGCGGGCGGGAGAACAGCTCACACGCATCCACCAGCGGGCGGGAGAACAGCTCACACGCATCCACCAGCGGGCGGGAGAACAGCT
>CM052660.1:174286-185670 GCA_028533165.1 Leontopithecus rosalia
GGGCAGGAGAACAGTTCACACGCATCCACCAGCGGGCAGGAGAACGGCTCACACGCATCCACCAGCAGGCAGGAGAACGGCTCACACGAATCCACCAGCGGGCGGGAGAACGGCTCACACGCATCCACCAGCGGGCAGGAAAACACAGCTCACACGCATCCACCAGTGGGCGGGAAAAGAAGCTACTCCACTCTGGAGCGCAGGTATAAACAGTGTTTAGAGAAAACAACATCTTGTAAACACTGAGGAGTGATCTGGCCACAGCTCCTGAATGACAAATGAGGAGGGTGGGGTGAGCCCTGAGGGGTGGAAAGTAGCTAAATCTGATCCCACATCATGAGAACTCAGTAACACCGGAAACTGAAAACTCAAGAGTAACATTTCCAAGCAGGCTAACTGAAAAAAGATCAGGAGCTGATCGGAAAACCGAGCACTGACTAAATATTGGGCAACACTGAGGAATCTGTCAATTTTTAACTGGGTAAAAAGTATCCTGGATACATGTTTTACTTTTATATTTTCTGGGACAGGGTCTTGCTCTGACACCCAGGCTGGAGTGCAGCGGTGCAGTCACAGTTCACTCCAGCCTCAACCTCCTGGGCCAAACCCAGGCCGCTGGGACTGCAGGTGCCCGCTACCATGCCTGGCTACTTTTATTTATTTTGTGGAGCCCGAGTCTCACTATGTTACACTATGTTGCCCAGGCTGGTCTCAAACTCTTGGCCTCAGCAAACCTTCTGCCTCAGCCTCCCAAAGCACTAGGATTACAGGTGTGAGCCTCAGCCCTCACATCATAGTTAAGTATTTACAAGGATGTCTTTATTTTTAGAGACATGCACCAAAATGCCCCCAGGTGAAACGATGTCCTGTATGAGACATGCTTAACAGGAATGGTGGGGTGGGGGGCGGGGAGCAAGCTTGGCTTAGGGGGAGTCTGCTGGGAACTCAAAGGTTCTACCTACTTTTGTGTGTTTGACATTTTGCATAGGAAACGTTTCTTAAAACGTGGCTGAAGAAACATGTTTTTAGACATGCGGTAAATTTAGCGATCAGAATCAGCTGCGAGCACAGCCGGGGAAGGGCAAACGGGGCTCCACCTGCTGTTTTTGTTTATTGTGTCTTGTTAGTGAGAACTGCAGAATTCTCTGACTCTTTAAGCTGTGTATGTATATAATTCTCACAAAAATAATACATTTAAAAATTTAGTTTCAAAAAGAAAATGGCTTCTGAGTCTGGGGTCCCAGCCCACCCCTCCCTGGCTCATGCTCCTGCAGCTCTGAGGCTCCGAGGGGGGCCTCTGCAGCCAGACCCGCACCTGCGCCCCCCCCACCAGGTAGGCCACACACCTGGGTGTCGGTGCCGTCTGCAGGGAGGGGCTGAGCCAGCAGATCCAGGTCGTCCCCCGTGCTGCCCACGGCCACGTAGCTGTAGGAGCCCCTGGTGTACGGGGCGCTGTGCCAGCGAGACCGCAGGACGCTCTTGGGCGCAGGAAGCCGTGGATTTCCTGAGCCGCAGAGACACCGCTGTTAACCGAGAACTCTCACCCACACATCTGCAGCTGTGTTTGTCATTTTAAAGATTGAGCAGTTTAAGGTGGAGGAGGCTACGCCGGGAGTAAATCGAGCAGCAGAGCGAGTCCGGAGGAGCCCTTCCTGCTGACTCTGTGCGGAGAACAGGCCGCCCCCAGGCACCACCACGCCAGGCCGGCCGAGGGACCCCCGGGACCAAGGCCTGGGACAGCAGCACACTGTTTCCGGGCCCTGGGTTCCTCCTCCGTAAAAATCTGATCAAAGACAACTGCGTTTATTTTGGTGGCAGAGGTAGGAAGTGTCTGTATAGCCCTTTCGGTTCCTTGGAGGTAGGAACTGTTGCTGACCCTGCTGACGTGAGGAAGGGTTGTCCCTGGAAACATACAGACTCGGCCAAATTTAGTTTTTCTCTGTTCTGAAAAGCTTCGTTTCTGTTTAGAGATCAGCCAGTAACGAGCAGAGGCAGGAGCTGGCGTGTGCAGTCAGTACCTGTCACTCTCTGGAGCACCTGGGTGAGACACAGAAGCACTTCTTCATCCGACAGAGTCTCCATGAACTCAGACTCGAGCCCAGCAATGAACCCACAGAGAACATGGACAGACCTGCATGGAGAGAGAGACCCCTGGGACGAGGCGTCCAGCCCAGCTCTTAGCCTGGCTCTGCCTGCAGTTCTCAGCAAGGTACCAACGATGGAGCAGGGCAAGTCAGACAAAAAGGTTTCAGTGTCACAGGACACAACAGAATTCAGCGGTGTGGTCTCAGATTCCACATTTGGCCAACCTTTAAGGAACTACTGCTTAATGAGTTTTGGTGTAGCCTCAAAGAATACCCACAATCACTTGAAAAGCTATTGAAATATCACTCCTCCTTCCACCCACATGTCCATGTCGTTCCAGACTTGCCTCCTGTGTTTCAACCAAAATAAAACATCACAACACAATGAATGCAGAGGCAGGCCTGAGAACCCGGAATCTTCTATTAGGTGTGACATTAAAGAGCTTTGCAGGCCGGGCGCAGTGGCTCACACCTGTAATCCCAGCACTTTGGGAGGCCGAGGCGGGTGATCACAAGGTCAAGAGATCGAGACCATCCTGGTCAACATGGTGAAACCCTGTCTCTACTAGAAATACAAAAAAAAATTAGCTGGGCATGGTGGCGCATGCCCATAATCCCAGCTACTCAGGGGACTGAGGCAGGAGAATCGCCTGAACCCAGGAGGCGGAGGTTGCGGTGAGCCGAGACTGCGCCATTGCACTCCAGCCTGGGTAACAAGAGGGAAACTCCGTCTCAAAAAAAAAAAAAAAAAGAGCTTTGCAGAGGCCGGGAGCAGTGGCTCACACCTATAATCCCAGTACTTCGGAAGGCGGAAGTGGGTGGATCACTTGAGACCAGGAGTTCAAGACCAGCCTGGCCAACATGGCAAACCCTTGTCTGTACTAAATTTTACAAAAATTAGCCAGGCATGGTGGCACACACCTGTAATCCCAGCTACTCCGGAGGCTGAGGCAGGAGAATTGCTAGAACCCAGGAGGCGGAGGTTGCAGTGAGGCGAGATCCCGCCACTGCACTCCATGCATTCTAGCCTGGGCGACAGAGGGAGACCTTGTCTCAAAAGAAAAAAAAGAGTCTTGCAAAAGAGATGACTCTGCCACCTTCATTTAATTTTAAGAAAATATTCATTTTAAAATGTGATTCATGCTAACATGGAATAGGTTTTTTACTATCATCTCAAATAATAATTTATCATGTGGTAAGTTTACAGATGTGACATCAACAAAAGCTCTTTGAGATCCCTCACCCTTTGCAGGCATATGAAAGGATGGGACAGCTGCCACCCCGTGCCACAGACAGGGTCCCACCAGGGCACCCGGGATCCCGCTGGTATCCTAAGCAAGAGAGCACAGGCGGTGGGGCTGGGCCTGGAGCAGGTGGCCACACACACAGTCACCCACCCGGCTGCCCACCAGCAACCCAGGCCTGTCTCAACACCTGGAATGCCAGTTTGGTTTTTTTTTAGACAGAGTTTTGCTCTTGTTGCCCAGACTGGAATACAGTGGCACTATCTCAGCTCACTGCAACCTCCACCTCCTGGGTTCAGGCGATTCTCCTGCCTCAGCCTCCTGCGTAGCTGTGATTACAGGCACCTGCCACCACGCCCGGCTAATTTTTTGTATTTTTAGTAGAGACGGGGTTTCAGCATGTTGGCCAGGCTGGTCTCAAACTCCTAATCTCAGGTGATCCACCCACTTCAGCCCCGCAAAGTGCAGGGATTATAGGCGTGAGCCACCACACCCAGCCAGAGTGCCAGTTTTCTCTTTAATGTGAAGGAGGCAGACAGGCTTCCCGGGTCACAGGTTCAGGGCTGGTCTGCAGCCTCCTGCTCCTAGTGGACAGCAGTGATGAACCGTCTGGCAGGTGTGCCCTGCACAGGTCTTTCATGACAAGAACTGTGTCCCCCTGCCACAACTCTGGGTGGAAGCGTGGGATTAGATCTGCCATCTGACCGCAACAGGCTGGCTTTGTGTTTTAATCTGGCTGGAAAAGTCAGTCCCTCCATCCCCACCGTCACTCATGGGATTATCTCCTGAGCTGGCACGGGGTCTATACATGCTGTTTCTAAGAGGGAGGGCCCTTCCTCTATGGGTCTTCAATTCCATTACTTCTAGGCACGTCTTCCTCAATTACTTCATCCCTGTTTAAGTATCGTCTCCCCAGGTTTAGGCACACTGTGTTCCAGAGTTCCTCTGTATCTATAAGCCCCAGCTCCCTGCATCCTTCCAATAAACACGTTCCCACGGATGGAAGACTGAGCCTGCCTGCAAGTCCACAGACACATTCTGGGCCCCGAGGGGCGCTAACAACCCACATGCAGCAGGGCACCATCTGTCCCCACAGAGGTCAGGCCCAGGGTGTCTGCCGTCAGCACCTGATCCCTACCCATTAAATCCCCCAGAAATGTCCTGCAGTGAACTGACACATGGCTGCATCCTCCATCAGATGAAGGTCGAAAAAGCCAGCCCCTCCCGGAGCCTCCCAGGAGCAAACGTACCCAAAGGCAGGAAGGACCACAAAGCCGATGAGCTTCCGGAACCAGGCGTCCCGCAGTGCGGGGGCAGGGTCCTCCAGCGGGGATGTGTCCTCCCACACCACCTGGATCAGCTGGCAGTCTGGCTCCCAGAAGGGCTCCTCAAACTCCAGGAAGATCTTATTGTTGGTCCCAAAGCCGATCTTCCTGATTGCTTCCGCCTTCTCAGCCGGCAGTGGAGGGTCAAAGAAGGTGTCCAGATGTTCCTTAAGAAAACCTGGAATGCAGAATTGGACTTGACTTACATCACATAAAGCTCTTCGGCTAGAATGGAGTGCCCACTGTAGGCCTGAGGGCCCCACAGGGTCGTGGGGTGAGGCTTATGCTGTGCTGAAGCACAGGATCCGAGAAATAAAGAGACAGGACACAGAAGTACAGGAAAATGCAGCGGGGCTCAGGGGGGCCACGCCACCTATAAGCGGAGTCAGGTGAGGCCCCGAATGTCCAGAAGCGTGAGTATTTATTGTGCATAGGTTAAAGGGCAAGGCACTGAGTGAAATCATCTTTAAGGATAGTGATAGGGTCGTGAGCAATAAAACATGGGGTCCACCCCCATTAGGTCACCTAGGCCAGGAGGTGGACAGTGCACAGCAAGGGGCCCGTTCCCATGAAGGTAAGGGCGGTGCACCCTTCACCGAGGCTTGAAGGTGGGCCGTGCACAGTGAAGAGGGTGCAGTGTGCAATACTTCTATCTGTGGGAAACTACTTCTTTTTTTTTTGAGATGGAGTTTCGCTGTTGTTACCCAGACTGGAGTGCAATGGCGCGATCTCGGCTCACCACAACCTCCGCCTCCTGGGTTCAAGCAATTCTCCTGCCTCAGCCTCCCAAGTAGCTGGGATTACAGGCACGCTCCACGATGCCCAGCTAATTTTTGTATTTTTAGTAGAGACGGGTTTTCACCTTGTTGACCAGGATGGTCTCGATCTCTTGACCTCATGATCCACCTGCCTCAGCCTCCTAAAGTGCTGGTATTATAGGCGTGAGCCACTGTGCCCGGCTTGGGAAACTACTTCTAAGATTTATAGGAGGATGCTTTAAGTCACACAGCAGTGACAGAGCTGTCAGGGTTACCGCCACCTGCCAGCAGCTTCCAGTGGGTTCTATGGGAAGATGCTTTTCAAGCAGCACAGTAGCAAGAGCTGATAAAGTTCACAGTCACCAAGGTGGATTGCCGGTCTGATCTGAGGGCAGCCTTCCACAAGAACTGGAGCAAGGTCCAACAGCTCCTTTATCAGGAGGAGCGGCTCTCGCCCCAAGCCTGCCATACAGCGGGTATCTTTACGATACTGAACGCTGCCGCCTGGGCCATGTGTTCTTGTCCTGGCATAACTGTTTTCCCTTAAATCATGCTCTGCACTGTGTCTGCTCTAGGCATTCATCCGATGATAAGCTGCTTATTCCTTAATTCATGCTCTGTACTGTGTCCACTCTAGGCATTCCTCCATTATGAACTAAGATATAATTATAGGTATGTATGTAGGGAAATATTATTTAGGCACTCACACTATCAACTATTATATGATTATAAATAGAGGATTGTATAAAGGGCTTCTTCAAGCCCTAATTCTATGAACTAATATATGATCATGTAAAGGATTATATAAAAGGAAATAGCTGAGTAGTAACACTGTAAAGTGAGATATTCCTTAAGCCCTAACTGTGCCAGGGTTCTGCTTAGCTCTCATTCCTCGGTGCCTATATGGGGGTTACCCACACCCCCAGGAGCCCAACCTGAGTCCACCAGAGGAGTCTGAGAAAGAGGCTTCCAGATACGCTGCCTCCTGCGAGGCCCAGGCTGACTCAGGGCCCTGGGGACATAGAGCTAAGGCCACTCTGGCTGTCAGGACCCACAGACTGGGGTAGACAAACTGAAACAGGGGCAGGCAAAACGGCCCAGTGGTCACCACTGGCCACGCAGGAACAGTCAGGGCCACCACAGAAGCTGTGATGTCGGAACTGCTCACCCTAAACCTCTGCCTCTCAACCTCTGCACGCCATGCCACTCAGGAATTAGCTTAGTGTAGTGGTTAAATACACAGGCTTTATCCAGAAGCTACATAAAAACGAATCTGTGTAGCAAAAACACACATTTAGCCCAAAGGCAGAAATCAACAAGATGAACAAAAGTCAAACCACAGGGCAGAGCCCTGCGGCACCAGATCTCAAGTCTTAAGACACTGGCAAGTCAGTCAGAGAAAGATGAAAGCCCAGAGACCAGTGGGCAGAGCGGGGAGGCGCCCCACAGGCTGTGGCCACAGGTGCCCATGAAGGGTCCCCATGCCCTCCATGGAAGTCCTTTCTGTGCAGATCTCAGATCCTGCCATTTCCCCTGCTGGGATTTATCCCACAGACACATTCATACAAGCATTTTTACTTCCTTTTCTTTGTTTTTGAGATAGGGTCTTACTCTGTTGCCCAGTCTAGAGTGCAGGCAGCACCAAGATCAGGGCTCACTGAAGCCTTGACCTCCCTGGCTCAAGCAATCCTCCCACCTTGGCCTCCCAAACTGCTGGGATTACAGGCGTGAGCCACCATTCCCCACCTTTCACACAGGTGTTTTCTGTTTTTTGTTTTTGAGATGGATTCTCGCTCTGTCACCCAAGCTGGAGTACATTGATGTGATCTCAGCTCACTGCAACCTCTGCCTCCTGGGTTCAAGCAATTCTCCTGCCCCAGCCTCCTGAGTAGCTCAGATTACAAGTGCGTGCCACTACACCTGGCTAATTTTTGTATTTTCGGTAGAGACGGGGTTTCACCATGTTTGTCAGGCTGGTCTTGAACTCTTGACCTCGTGATCCGCTCACAGCCTCCCAAAGTGCTGGGATTATAGGCGTGAGCCACCTCACCCAACCCACCAGTGTTCTTACGTGCACATGTAAAACTGCATGATATAGAAAAAGTGAAGACTACCTAAATTTCCATCAATACTTATGAAATAATGACAAGAAAACACTTCATGGCAAGTGAACTGGCTCCTTTTTTTTTGGACACGAAGTTTAGCTCTTGTTGCCCAGGTTGGAGTGCAATGGTGCCACCTCGGCTCACTGCAGCCTCCCCCTCTCCAGTTCAAGCAATTCTCCAGCCCCAGCCTCCCAAGCAGGGGGATTACAGGCGCCCACCAGCTAATTTTTGTGAACTGGCTCCGTGTAAACAAAATGCTCACAGTTGTAACAGTATATCTGCTGACAATGTCCCTTAGCAGGCCCAGCACTTAGCAGGCCCAGCAAGTGCCTACTTCAAACATGAATGATCAAAGCCGCCAGAGGGAAACGAAAAAATACTGTAGATCTAAGAGTGCTGGCTGGGCGTGGTGGCTCACGCCTGTAATCCCAGCACTTTGGGAGGCCAAGGCAGGTATATCACGAGGTAAAGAGATCGAGACCATCCTGGTCAATATGGTGAAACCCCGTCTCTACTAAAAATACAAAAAAATTAGCTGGGCACGGTGGCGCGTGCCTGTAATCCCAGCTACTCAGGAGGCTGAGGCAGGAGAATTTCCTGAACCCAGGAGGCAGAGGTTGCAGTGAGCCAAGATCGCACCATTGCACTCCAGCCTGGGTAACAAGAGCAAAACTCCGTCTCAAAAAAAAAAAAAAAAAAAAAGAGTGCTGATTCAGAAACACTGACAAATTCCATTAAGGGGAAAAAAAAAGGTCAAACAGAGTACCAGACTTTTTTTTTTTTGAGACAGAGTCTTTGTCAACCAAGCTGGAGTGCAGTGACACAATCTTGGCTCACTGCAACTTCTGTCGCCCAGGTTCAAGCAATTCTCCTGCCTTAACCTCCCAAGTAGCTGGAATCACAGGTGCCCACCACCACACCCCGAGAATTTTTGGATTTTTAGTAGAGACAGAATGTCACCATGTTGACCAGGCTGGTCTTGAACTCCTGACCTCGGGTGGTCTGCCCACCTCGGCCTCCCAAAGTGCTAGGATTACAGACGTGAGGCACTGTATCCGGCCAAGCAGCAGGTGTTTGTATGTGGACCATGACTGCATCTGTGGGGAACAGCAGTGGGGTCTGAGTGCTCATCCTTGCCCTGGGGAGTGCACAGCCACCCCTTGGAGACAGGAGTTGGGGGTGGGGGAGGCTCTTGTTTTTCATCACACACCCTTCAATCACACCTAGATCTCCAAGTGAGCTCTGGCACTTGCTAGCTTTGTGAAAAAAAAAAGACGTATGTTTGCCTAGATGTTCAAATTTGTCAAATGGGGGACGGTGCCAGATACCTGCCAAGGCTGCCTGAGGAGTCAATGAGATAACTCAGGCAGAGACCGACAGTGGTGTGAAACCCGAGAGAAGCAAATGTCCAGCTGACAGCAGTTACCCAGTAACTCTGTTTTCAACCATCTCCACCGTTTATAAAACAGCTTCAAACCACCTCTACTCAAGGATACCCCTAAAGCACCAGATCTAGAATTGAATAGAATTATACACATGGCTCCTTCAACAGGTCACCCTAGGCCTGACCTTGAGACGGGGTTTCTCATGACTTTTCCTGTCTCCAGCAAAGTGCAGCCTGGATAACTACCAAGGCCATCCCAACCCTCACGATTCCCTCCAAGCAAGTAGGACCCACACTTACTTGCATTTTTTCTTACAGTGAAACCCTTAATTCCAAAGCATGCAATTGCTACAAAACATGAGTCATGTCTTCCACCTATCTGGAAATTATTAGAATGAAAACATGAGCTTTGAGCTTTGTACCAAGCAGACGCCCCAGAGCCAACAGAAGCAGGATAAGGGCAGAGGAAGGGGCACCTGGCCTACCTAAGGGCACGGTGACGATGACGTGGTGTGCTGGGAACCGGTCTCCATCCTCACACTCTACCGACACTGGAAAGGTCTCCCCGGGAAAGGCTGCCTCCTGGAAGGCCCCGTTCCAGTAAATGGTCTTCACGGGCTTCTCAAAAACTACTGTGTCCTCTGGCAGGGAGGCCATCATGCAGTTTGTGAGCCCTTGGTAGCCCCTAGGAAGATGGAAGTGCTGGTTTCGTATAGGCCCAGTCCCTGGAAAGGCAGAACTCGTGGAAATACGTGCTCCAAGTTCCCACCCGCATCAACGGTCGCTGCAGGGAGCTCCATTGCTCTGGCCGGCAGGGAGAGCAGCTCCACCCTGTGGTTTTCCACCACAAGGATGCTCATACCTGCCCTCCTGGGCATACGGGAGGGTTCCGAGGGCACAGAGCTCTCAAGGCAATCTGCTGGAACCAGGGCTTCCTGACTCACAAATGCCCACCGGATGGGCAGGAGCCTCGGGGCCGACAACACCAGGGGTGACGCCTGGGAGAGTGAGGGTCTCACCTGCACCTGATACCCAGCAGCCACCCTGCCACACAGAGAGGGCCCATCTGGCCCCCTCTGCAGCCAAAGACCCTCATTTGGCACAAAAGAGGCCTCAGTAAATACAGGAGCAGGAGAAGCCTTTCCTTCTTCTAACCACCCTCTCTCAGAAATAACTTTTTTGGCTTAAATGAGCAAAACCAGAGAAAGGAGCAACCAGTCTGTCTGAATGGGGAGAGCAAATGGTCTCCCATCCCTCCCACACCCAAGCGAGAGCAGAGTCTGGCCAGCCCTGGGGCCCTGGGGAGCCTGGAGTGGGCGGGGGGGAGGGGAGGCACGCACTTAGAAAAGGTGCAGTCCAGCCCGGGCAGCACGGTGTACTCCCCGAAGGGTGCCAGGGCCACCAGGTCCATGCTGTGGGTGCCGCTCACACAGCATTCCAGGTTGAAGAAGGCGTTCAGAACGGCCAGCTTCAGTTTCTTGGTCTCCTCGTCCTCTGTCCAGCCGGCCACGTGCTGCCTGATCTCCTTCTTGAGGAACTCCCCCACGCTGGGCACCGGGGTCTCCGCGGCCTGCAGGAACTCTCGGGTCTGGTCGATCAGGCCATAGAACAGAGTCGCCATCTCCGCCACCAGCTGGAGGCTCACGCGGACACCGGAGCTGGTGTAGCTGACGCAGGGCAGGCCCACGTGACCCCCGGTCTCCACCAGCTGGTTCTCCTCCGACAGTTCTTTCTCCCCCAGCAGCCCGTACTCCGCAGCCAGCTGGAAGACGGGGTTGCCCCGGGAGGGCCCATGGATCCAGTGCGCGCCCACCTCCACCACGCCACCTGCGAGGGGCAGCAGATGCCACCTGGTCCCTTTCCCAGAACGGCCGTCCTGGCCCTTCTCCTGGGCCACGCCGCCGCTGCCCTTCCCAGGTAGGATGTGTACCGGTCAGACCTTGTGTAAGGGGAGCACCTGGCAGGAGGACACCTGTCGGGCGGTCCGGACGGGAGGGAGGGGTGCAGGGTGGGCCACCCGGGGCTGCGGGCGCTCCCCGAGGGGCAGAACCAGGGCGGCCGCGTGGGGCCGTAGGTCGCCTTCCCAGGCCGGCGCCCCCCTGACTAACTCGGTGCCCTGAGTTTCGGGGCGGTGAACTCTGGCCGATCAAGCGGGCGGGGATTCCCGGGGGAGCCGGGAGAGGCGGCCGGGCCGGTCAGCGCGGCGCAGCCGGTGGGGTTCCGGGAGGGGCGTTACCGAAGCTGCGCTCCGAGCGGATGCGGCCCCCGGCGCGGGCTGTGGCCTCCAGGACGCGCAGGTGCGGGAAGGCGGGGTGGCCGCAGAGTCTCTGCGCGGCGCCCAGCCCCGCGATGCCACCGCCCACCACCAGCACCCGGGGGCCGCCCGGGGCCTTCCGGTCGCCGCCAGTCGACTCCATCGCGCGGTCCCGGCAGTCCGCGGGCTTCGGAGTAGCTGAGGGGTCTGGAGCGCTCGGAGGAGGCCGG
>CM052660.1:193714-218804 GCA_028533165.1 Leontopithecus rosalia
ACCACGGCCTCTTGGGAGAAGGAGTGTGGCTGTGGGCTATGTTCTGTGCTGGGGATTTTTCTTCAGGACATGCTCAAACACACATGAAAGCAGAGAGAATGGTACCAAGGCCACCATATATCCATGTGGCTGAGAGCTATACCTGGAGCCACGGAGCACTGCTCAGGGAGCCCTCGGAGGGCCTCTCAGGGTCACACTCTATCCGCTGATGGGGCCACATCCCTTCTAGAAGGGAGCATCAGGAAATAATCACAATGTGAAATGATGACGCTGCTTCCCGATGGGCCAAGGCCAGCCCCCGCTCTCCTCAGTTTGATGCCTGTGTGAACAGACACCCCTTTCTGCCTTCTCGCCTTAGGTGCTAATTTTGAGTACATCATCGCAGAAAAAAGGGGGAAGAACAACACCGTGGGGTTGATCCAGCTGAACCGCCCCAAGGCCCTCAATGCACTTTGCAATGGGCTGATTGAGGAGCTCAATCAGGCACTGAAGACCTTCCAGGAGGACCCGGCCGTGGGGGCCATTGTCCTCACCGGCGGAGATAAGGCCTTTGCAGGTGTGCACAGCAGTGGAGGCCTTTGCACCTGGGCTGATGTGGGAGGCACATGCGGCCTGACTTGCACCTCTGTGAAGCAAAGCACACGGCTGGGGATTTATTCAGATGTACAGTGGAGATGGACGTGGGAACTGCTTGCCCCAGCAGCTTTGTATATGCCAGAAGTGTTCCACGTGGCACCAGCAGCTTTGTGTACGCCAGAAGTGCTCCACGTGTAGCAAAGTCGCTTCTTTGCCGGGGTTCAGGGCCTTGGCAGTCAGGCTTTGTGTATGTCGAGGGCTTACGTGATGACGAATACCCCCAGCCTCTGGGTGCCTCCCTCGTACCTGCCACCTGCCCCAGGGCCCTTCTGCATGATCTCTGTTATGGCTGGCACCACGGCATCCTGACAGCAGTCCACGTGGCCTGGTGTCAGCCGTGCCCAGCAAGCACAGTGCCCATGTCTGGTGGGCTCCGAAGCTCCTTGTTGGTCTGGGGGATACAGGGCAGGTGGGCGCTCTGCTTCCTGGTAACTGGAACCCCCTTTCCACTCCTAGCTGGAGCTGATATCAAGGAAATGCAGAACATGAGTTTCCAGGACTGTTACTCCCAAAAGTTCCTAAACCACTGGGACTGCCTCACCCAGGTCAAGAAGCCAGTCATCGCTGCTGTCAATGGCTATGCTGTGAGTGGTGCTGCCTGAAAATATTAATCTGGCCCTTTAGACTGTTTGCCAGTTTCTGGTAAGCAGCATCAACCATCTGTAGCTAACTTATCATAACAGTTAACTAGTTTGGTGCCACTATGTTACTCTTTGTCAACCCCTGACACTGTTTCTTTTAAATGGAAAATCTGAATGAGAAGTGAGTGATTTTCTGACCAGGCTCCCCGAGAGACTCTCCTGACGCATTGTTTTGCAGCTTGGTGGCGGCTGTGAGCTTGCCATGATGTGTGACATCATCTATGCTGGCGAGAAGGCCCAGTTTGGACAGCCGGAGATCTTACTAGGGACCATCCCAGGTAAGGCGTGACACTGTCTCTGGCATAGATGCTTTAGGTAATGCCTGCCTGTGTCTCAGGACCCACAGCTCTTATCTGACCAGAGGCCCTGGATGGAGACCCCGTGTCTGGTCCGTGGTCCCTCTGCAGACAGCCACAGAAGCTAGAGTGGTTGTGACAGAGCTCGGAGGGGGGCCTCAGAGGCCCGGGACCATGTCTGGCTCCTGTGGCTGTGCCCAGGTCTCACACATGATGGTGTTGGAAGAGGCTGGTCCTGGGTGACACTGGCTTCTAACCATGGCATTTCTTGCTTGTGACCCATGTCTGTGGCAGAGAGACAACATGGTGACCCTGGGTGGCACTGGGAGCTCTGCCCACTATGCCTCAGGTCCTGCCCACTGCCATCTCATTGGCCACGGAGGTCATGTGGCCTCACTGAGTTCAGCAGAGCAGGGAGTCAGACCCCCCACCATACCTGGGGGAAGGACGTAGGCTCTGGGCAAAGAGCAACACCCTCTACCCCCAGGGTCCTCCTGGTGGGCCTGGTAGGAGGGGTGGGCACAGGCAGAGGAACCAGGAAGGAGCTCAGACCCTGAGGAGAACAGCTGCACGCAGGGCGCTCTCTGCTGCCCTCTGAGTTTGACCCATTTCTTCAGGGTCTGATCCCTTGAGCAGCTGCTGATGCAAGGGACCGGTGCCTGGAGTCAGCAAGGCCTATAAGCTTCCAAGATGTTGACCACAGAGCCACACACCTTGCTCCAATGTCAGGGTGTTGGGGGAGCCCCAGATGTAGGGCCTAAGCTTGAAAAGGGGCTGTGCCTGAAGTTCCTGGGGTCCCATGCTGCCCAGCCTCTGCCCCATGGGCCTTGCCTCAGGGCCCATCTTAAGCCCCTCGGAACTTGCCAGCTGTGCAGCTGTGATGTCTTCTTGGATTCACTTGCTGTAGTGCCAACCGTGACCAGTCCCTCCCCACAGGTGCAGGAGGCACCCAGAGACTCACCCGTGCTGTCGGGAAGTCGCTGGCGATGGAGATGGTCCTCACCGGTGACCGGATCTCAGCCCAGGATGCCAAACAAGCAGGTGCGGGTTGGCGCTGCCTGTGGGAGCCACACGGAAACTCAGGGCTGCATCTAGGTGTCCCCAGGGAGGTCGCATGAGCTTTTGGGTCCTGAGGACCTGGGAGACTGCTTGCCTTTTGTTTTTACATTTTGAAGAACTGTATGTGCAGAAGTGGAACCACACGTAAGTACCTGGTACAGAAGAACAGCCCAGAAGTTATATCCTCAGAGTCCAGTATAAGCAGCGGGCATCTCCGGGCCCTCACTAGGCAGTCCTCCCACTGCCCTGTTGATGACCATGGTCCCTATGTCTGGCCGCCTCTACCGTTGGAGCTGTGAACAGCCTGGCCTGCATGTCTCAGAGCACAGAGACCGCAGCGCCAGGAGGACTCAGCTCCTCAGGGCACGTGCGGAAGCCGCCCTCGCCCAGTGCTCGGAGGCCGGGGTGCTCCCATGTGGAAGCTGCCCCCGCCCAGTGCTCAGAGGCCGGGGTACTCCCATGTGGAAGCCGCCCTCGCCCAGTGCTCGGAGGCCGGGGTGCTCCAGCACGCTGCTCCCCAGCGGCCCCTCGCTCGCAGAGGAATAGACACGTACTGTTTCTGCATATCACTCGTTGACTTTCTTATGTTTCAGGTCTTGTAAGCAAGATTTTTCCTGTTGAGACACTGGTGGAAGAAGCCATCCAGTGTGCAGAAAGAATTGCCAGCAATTCTAAAATCATAGTAGCAATAGCCAAAGAATCAGTGAATGCAGGTAGGGGATTCTGCCAGGAGGAGAAAGTAGAGGGGTCTCTGGCTGACAGGAATATTCCTGAGGGGGCGAGTTTTCTGGCTGCAGATGAGTGTGCCTGAAGCCCTCCTGGGTAGGTGGTGGGGTTCTCAGTGTCTCAGTTCTGCTGTCTGTTGAATTGTGGTTTCTGGCCATGCACTCAGGAGCTCCACTGAGATGTTCCCAGCTCCCCTTTGTACCAGGGCCCAAGAACAGAGCCAGGCATGGGAGGCGAGGGCAGCACAGGTCATGGCAGGGAAAGACTGAGAAGGGAGCAGAGGTCCCAAAAGTAAAATGGTCTTGCTCACAGGGAGGCTCAGTTCACCTGCCGGGAGATGGGGCTGGAGGCTGTGTCTGCACCTGGCAGGTGGCTACGCAGGCAGGCCAATGCCACGCTGTTCATTTTTGGCCTGGATTCCTTTAGTTCTCCCTCTGCCAGAGAAGTGGATCTGACCGATCTCCCTCTGCCAGAGAAGTGGATCCAGAGGTGGATCTTCACCTTCCTCAGAAATGCTCAAGTTTTAATGTCACCATTTAGTCTCAGTATGTGGAATGAGATGGTTGTTAGCTGCTTGAGTCTGGTCAGATGTGGGTGGCCCCCCTGAGTACGTTCATCCTGTGTGTGAACGTCCCTGGGCTTGCTGTTGGCTTGAGGCAGGATACGGTGAAGGGAGCATTTCAGAAACAGAGGCTGCTGTTGCCCAAGGCGTTTGGCAAGGTCTTGCTCTGCTGGGAGAGGACGCTGGCTCCAGGCCTGGAACCGCAGTGCCGGCCTCTGCCTGTGCACTCGGGCCTCACGCAGAGAAGGGGCCTGGAATGAGCAGAGCCACAGGTGTCCTTGGTGCCGGCTCCGCGAGGCTCTGGCCCCCGTGCTGTCCTTTCTGGCTTTGTCCTCAGTTGCTTTCTCTGCTTGCAGTCCCGTTGCTGCTTCAGAGCCTCCCCTCTCCTTAGGGGCACAGTTTGCCATCCCACCTTTGATCCAGTTCCTCTCCCTTCCTGGGGCCCGGGGCCACCTAGTGTGACGTTTGGGGGCCGCAGAAGAGCTGTTGCTTCTGCCTGGTCTCGGCTGGGGCAGGGCCTGTGAGAGGGGCCGGGCTTCCCAGGCCACGTTGAAAGCACTGGTATGCATGGGTCAGTGAGGAGGGCTCCCTGTCACCATGCAGGAAAAGTTCTGCATTTAATACCTCGGTTCATAATTCTGGGACTTTATTTTCCAGCTTTTGAAATGACATTAACAGAAGGAAATAAGTTGGAGAAGAAACTCTTTTATGCAACCTTTGCAACTGTGAGTAAATAGCGTCCACCCGGAGAGTCAAGCATATCCCAGTCACATGAGTTGTAGGAACTTCCTTCTACATTTTATCATCAAGAATCGTTTCTGTCAGAACTGTCAGCCTTGCCTTTTGTGGGAGCAGATACGTTCGATCAGCAGGTCTTAATGTTAACAAAAAAGCAGAGTGTGGAAGTTCAAAAGTGTGGAAACTGTACTGTCGTGAAGGTGTGTGATCGCACCCTCAGGCAGCAGCTTCCCTCTTTAAAACGCAGCTTCAGCAGGAGGGTAACGCGCAGCTGGAGTCCCAGCTTCCTGGGAGGCTGAGGCGGGTCATTGGAGTCCAACAGGGCGACAGAGCAAAACCCGGCCTCAAAAAAGTGACTTCTGTAAAAAATGCAATTCATTTTACCCGTAACTTTTTTAGACCATCCCAATTATTTGGAATGGGTTCAAATTTATTCTAATAATGTAAGCTGAAGCTTTAGAACAATATTTTATAAGATTTCTACCAGTAATTTAAAGTAATTCCTCTAATTACCATTATAATTTTTTTTTTGAGACAGAGTCTTGCTGTTGTCCAGGCTGGAGTGCAGTGGTGTGATCTCAGCTTAGTGCAACCTCCGCCTCCTGGGTTCAAGTGACTCTCCTGCTTCAGCCTCCTGAGTAGCTGGGACTACAGGTGCCCGCCACCTGGCCTGTAGAGATGGGGTTTCACCATGTTGGCCAGGCTGGTTTTAAACTCCTGACCTCAAGTGATCTGCCTGCCTCGGCCTCCCAAAGTGCTGGGATTATAGGCACGAGCCACTGTGCCCAGCCAGATTACCATTTTACTTCATCTTTTTCACTGGAAGAAAGTCATACTTAGGTGTTTTAATTGTTCTGTAAAACAAAAATGAAAAGTAGCATGGGCACTTGAGAAAGGGGTGCAGATGTATGTGTGTGTGTGTGTGTGTGTGTGTGCGCACCTGGGGACACGTGCACACACGTACCCAGCAGGGGAAAAGACAGATGCAGAGTTGAGTTCTCATGTCCTGCTCCATGACACACGGTAGCCCCTGACACAGGTCACCCGTCGTCCATTTGATGACTTGGTGAATGGCCAGACGTGCGTCTGAGTTTCTTTAGATGTGAGCTGATTTGACATACACAGTGGCTCCTGAATGACCATCACTCAGCCTGGTAGAGAGGCAGTAGAAGTCCCCGTGCCCTGCCCAGCCCTGATTGGGCAGGTGTTCCTGCTGCAGAGTCCCCTCCCCGGCCCCCTGGGCCCCTGTGAGCATGAGGAGTGAGGCAGGACCAGGGAGACCCGGGTGGCATTGGCATTGGGCTCTGTGAGGAAACTGGGCATCCACCTGTTTCTCTCCTTTTTCCTACCAGGATGACCGGAAAGAAGGGATGGCCGCGTTTGTGGAAAAGAGAAAGGCCAACTTCAGAGACCAGTGAGAAGCAGCTGCCCCTGCCCCACACCTCTACCTGGAGAGGAGAAGCATAGCCTGTCAGTTTTAGAAGCAAGTAAATCACCCTCTTTTCAAGGGCAGCGTCCCTGGTGTGCAGTTTCTCTTCAGCTGCTGTGTGGTCACGGCCCGGCCCTCACAGCACGGCCGTATCTCCTTCACCCAGCCTGTGAGGGTCCGTGTTCGCATCTGAGGGGAGCATCTTCTTCTAAATCTAAGATTCTGCGGAGGAGCCCCCCGCCAGCCCCTCTGGGTACGCTGTGCTCAGGCGGAAAGCAGCCCTGTGGGTGCTTGTGTCCCTGTGCTGGAGAACGGGGTTGCTCCCAGGAAAGCACTGTCTGCTGCCTTCACACAGACACTCTGCTCGTTAAAGTGACAGTGATTCAGTTACACCGCACCCTGTAGTCATGTCTAGAAGTGGAGTATTCTGTCATATTGTTCTTTTAGACTTTTTTTGTTTTGTGAGCACCAACTTTCAAACAAAGCAGAAGTTTGCACAGTCAGTCGCCCACATCACACTTCTAGGGCAGCCACCGTGAACAGCTGGGTGTGTGGCTTCCTGGGGACTTCTGTGCACGCACACATACTCCTGCACGTGTGCAGAGGCACGCACGGTGGCTTTCTTGTTATGGAAGTGGTACTCCATGCCCTCTTCCACAGAGCCCTTTCCTCACGAAGGAAACCCTGTTTTCTTTATTCTATCTTAAGGAGCTCTCTGTTCACTTTCAGTGCATTCTTCTCTATTGTAACACATGCTACAAAACTTGACCATCTTAAACCGTTGTCTTCTAGAGACGGGGCTGGAGCGCAGTGGCTCGATCACAGCCTACTGCAACCTCAGGCTCCTGGTCTCGTGATCCTCCCCCTCCCAAGCAGCTGGGACCACAGGTATACACTAGCACACCCAGCTAGCTGTTTCAGATGGTGTCTCTCTGTGTTGCCAAGGCTGGTCTTAACCATTTTAAGTGCACATTTCAGCGGCATTAAGTACATTCTCACTGTGCAGCCATTATCGTCTGTCCAAGAACTTTTTCATTTTCCCAAACCCCCTTTCTGCTTCCCTCCAGCTCCTGGCACCCATGCTTCTCCTTCTTCCTGTCTGTACGCAGGGACCCCGGTGGCCTGGGTGCAGAGCCACCAGGCCCTGGGCAGCCCTGGCCCCTCTGCCTGAGTGGCTGGCCCAGGGCCAGCTGTTCAGGTGCTGCTGGATGCCAGCCTGGGTGGCCCCACTAGGCTTTTCCAACGCAGCCCAAGTCAATTCTGTGGGAACAGGCTCCTAGAGCCCAGCAGTTCAACATGGAGACATCTGTTTCCTCTGGGTTTTCTGACTCGGCTTTGTCATTTTTCACAAACTTATTTTCAGAACATTTTAAGAACTGCCAGGCCTTGGAGCATTGTGTCACCACCCCAGGGTTGAGGGCCACAGTGCTGGCCCACAGCTGGTGTCCAGCTGGGAATTGGGTGGAAGAAGGCGGCTCCATGGAGGGAGGGACCAGCCAGCCTGAGCCTGGCCAAAGGTCAGGACGCTGCCGTCCTGGGCAGGGGGCTGCAGGCTGCTGACACTGGGGGATGATGGAGGACTCTTAGGTGTCCTGGCCCTCGAGGCTGAGCCTGGAAGTTGTACCTCCTGGACCTGCTCCAGGGGGTCTGATGTCCTACGCTCCTGCATTCGACCCGTGACGAGTGTGGGCTTAAAGCCCAGGTCCAGAATGCCCACCCAGTAGGTTCCGGGCATTCTGCCAGGCCTAAGGGCAGCACGACCTGGTCGGAGGGCAGAGTCCCTCATGAGAGGAGGCCGCAGGGGACAGCAGCTGAACCCCTTCGGCCTAAGGGAGCTCGAGGTGGGAGGCTCGGGTAGGGACACTGAGGAGCCCCAGTCCACAACGCGCGGGCGCCAGAGGTTCGGACCTGGTGAGGTGCTTATGAGCTGGGTGGGTGTTGTCCCCACGCCCCGACTCAGCCCGCGTGTCCCCAGGTTCTCGGGGCTCTCTCTTTCCGCCCTTCTGCGAGCTGCAAGCGGACCCCAGCCCACTGACCCCTAGGCCCGGTCCAGGGTCCCCAAACCTGTGACCCCAAACCCCGACCTCCCCGTAAAGCTCCCCACGGCCCCTAAGCCCCGCCCTCCCCCGTAAAGCCCCTCCCGCCCCCTAGGCCCCGCCCTCCCCCGTAAAGCCCCTCCCGGCCCTGGGCCCCGCCCCCCGTAAAGCCCCTCCCGGCCCTAGGCCCCGCCCTCCCCCGTAAAGCCCCTCCCGGCCCCTAGGCCCCGCCCTCCCCCGTAAAGCCCCTCCCGGCCCTAGGCCCCGCCCTCCCCGTCGGCCGGGCCATGGTGTCGCTGAAGGGTGTCCCCGCGCTGCTGTCCCCCGAGCTGCTCTACGCGCTGGCGCGGATGGGGCACGGGGACGAGATCGGTGAGCGCAGCGGGCCGGGGCCTCGGGGACCACCCCGGGGCAGGCAGGCAGGCGAGGCTCGCGCGGGGACGCCCGGGCCGGAGTCCTGGTCACCCTCGTGCGGACATTGCGGCCGCGCCCCGCGCCCCGCGCCCGGGAAGGGCGGGGTCCTGGGGTGGGGGCGTTGCTCGGGCCTCCCCCACCCCCGCTTCCGGGCAGGAAGCCCCGTGCCTCGCTCGGGGCGGGGCCAGCCCGAGCTTCCCTCCAGGCCCTCCCGGACGGCCCGAAAGCTGCGGCGCCTGGGCTGCCCCCGAGGGTTCGGGCTTTTCTCCTCCTGGGGCCCGGGGCCTGGTCCGGGCATCGCGGGCAGCCGCGCGTCCTCTGGCCCCTGGGGCGTCCGCCGGGTCCGGGTCGCCGCCGCTGACCCGACAGCCTCGCGGGCAGCTGCTGACGCCTTTCCTCCTCCGGGGCGCGGACCTTGCCCTCCCCGCCTCCGCGCCTGGCCTCCATCCTGAGGACTCCGACGGCGGCCGGTCCCCTGGTGACCCACGATCTGCCGCCATGACTGGGTGGGAGGATGGGTGGCGCCGACCCCGAGGGGAGGGATAGGTGCTGACCGCGGCTGTCCTCCCGGCTGTTTAGTTCTCGCGGACTTGAACTTCCCGGCCTCCTCCATCTGCCAGTCTGGGCCCATGGAGATCCGTGCAGACGGTGAGGGAGCCCCAGGTCCCCCAGGGCAGGGCGGGTGGGCGGTGCCCCCGGCTCTGAGCCCCTCTGTGGCCTGTCCTGGCCCCACGTCCATGCTTGCTGGCTGGCTGGCCAGCGAAGCCCAGGTGTGAAGGGTGCAGACAGGTGGGCGAGCAGGCTGGAGACTCAGTGCCATGCCCTCTGCCCTCCAGGCTTGGGCATCCCGCAGCTTCTGGAGGCCGTGTTGAAGCTGCTGCCCCTGGACACCTATGTGGAGAGTCCGGTGAGGGCTAAGTCACCCCTGCACCCTGCTGCTCTGCCCCTCAGTTTCCCCTTTGTCAGGCTTCATAGGGCCCACCCACCTTGGAGGAGTGGGAAGCCATGTGTCCCCAAAGGGGTCCTGACTCTTGCCAGGGGAGTCCTAACTGGTCACCTGACCAGGAAGGTTGGCAACCCCCAAGACCCCAGCTGACCCCTCCTTCTAGGCTGCAGTCATGGAGCTGGTGCCCAGCGACAAGGAGAGGGGCCTGCAGACCCCGGTGTGGACAGAATACGAGTCCATCCTATTCAGGGCCGGCTGCTCGGTGAGCCTGCAGCCCCAACTGTGGGGAAGGGTCCAGGAACCGTCTGTCTCCTGGAGGCTCAGGAGGGCCAAAAGCAGAGTCCCAGACTCTGTCCTCAAGCAGTCTCCCACCCATCACCCTAAGAACCCCAGACCACTGGGCACTCCCTCCCCAGTCAGGGTGGAAGAGGTGCACCTGGCCCCTCCTCCTCTGCCCCTGCCAGGATCCTGATCTGCCGGGGGTGGGGGGGGGTGGGGGGAGCCTCACCCACCACAGCCTGTGAGTGGAGCCCAGGGACTCAGAATGCCTGGCCTCCCCCTCCTCAATCTCCCCTGGGGAGGGTGCCCCTGTCCCAGGTCTCCCACCCCATCCTGGCTACAGTCAGAGGCCTAGCTGGGTGCTGTGTCACACAGCCCCCTCCCACCCTGCCCTGCAAGGGGACAGGCCCATTCTCCTGGGCAACCCACTGGCAGGCCTCAGGCAGGGCCTCCATAAGGGGAGGCCAGGGCCTCTCGTCCTGGGCAGGGGACACCCCAGGACAGCTGGCAGGGGCTCCACAGACTGCTGAGCTGGATGGGTAGCCCCAGGCCAGGCAGACACCAAGCATGGTTCCTCATCTACCATCTCCTGGGGCCCCCATCCTAGGCCTTGGGAACCAGAGGCTGAGTGTCCCTGGGGCCCCTGCAACAGGAGGGCCCGGGAAATGGAGCTCAGGGGCCCCACCTCCTGGTGCCCGCCCTGCTTGGGGCCCTGGGGAGTCCAGGGCTGGCCCATGAGGACTTCTGGGCAAGGTTCCCTCCAACCCTGCCATTTTGTCTTCCAGAAAGCTCTGGCAAAGATGGAGAGGTTTGAGTTTTATGAGCGGGCTAAAAAGGCTTTTGCTGTTGTGGCAACTGGGTGAGTTCCGGCTGGTCCAGACCTGCCCCCGTCCCCACCAGGGCCCTCAGGAACTGCCCCCACTCTCTTCTCAGCTTCTGCCTGGCTGAGGCTAGATGTCCTGCAGAGTGGAGAGACCAGGGAGGAAGTTGGGTGGGCAGGGCTCCCATCTGCCTGAGCATCAGGTGGGTGAAGGTAGTCGGGGTCTGCTCTGGCCCCCAGCGGCTGGAGCAGGGTCTTGGCGCCCCGGCCCTGCAGCCCAGCTCAGTGCTGAGCTTGGCTCCTCTGCAGGGAGACGGCCCTCTATGGAAACCTCATCCTCAAGAAGGGGGTGCTTATTCTCAGCCCCCTGCTCGAGGCCTGGTGAAGACCACTGGGCCAGAAGAGGAACCAGGGGCACCTGAGCTCCAGGACTGCCACTCAAAGCAGGCCTGCCAGCATCAGCTCCCAGACCTGGGCCTGGGCCAGGGCTCTAGGGGCCGGCAGTCTTGGGGCGTGCCCTGCCAAGTGGGATGAGGGTCCCCCAGTTTGTAAAAATGATGGAAAAACGTAGTCACAGTCGACATTCAGATTAAAGCTTTCAATTCTAGCTCTGTTCCCACCCAGACTTGTTTGGTGCTGAGCTCAAGGGAGGCTGCGGTTCCAGTGCGGACCCCCCATGTACCCTTGACAAAACCTCAAGAGGGAAATCAGGCCTGGGGCCTTGGGGGCTGGGCAGGGTGCCTGGGGCCCTGGGGACACCAAGGGCTGGAGTAGGGGCAGTAGCTGCCCTGGAGGCCTTGAGTGGGGTAGGGACTTCGGCCTCAGCCCCCGGGGTTTTGGGCACTAACGGGGCTCTTCACCGGGTCCATTCCTTCCGCCCAGCAGGAGGGCAGGTGGCGGGGCTGGCCTGGACGCTTCAGGAAGAACTATGGGAGCTGGGAGGGCACTGGGGAGGGAGGTGCCAGCTGGAGAGGCCTGGATGTGGGCTGTACCCTGTGCCTGCGGCAGTAGGTGGTAAAGTAAGGCTCCTCCCCGGGACCCTTACTTGCTTGCTCAGGCAGGGGTGGTAAAGGACTCGAGGTCATTTAGAGTCCATTGCTGGGCAGAGGTGGGATGCAGGGGGGTCCTGAAAAGGGATGCCTAGGAGGCTTCCCCATGGGATGCTTGGACTGGTCTCCAGGATGGGGAAGAATAACCACCAGCCACTGCTCAGACCCTGGGCCTCTCCCAGGACCCTCGCCCCGCTCCCCAGAACTTGCCTCAGCATCACAGGCATAGAATGAAGATGGGGCAGGGGCTGGAGTTTGAGGGACCAAGGGCAGGAGTGGGAATGACAGGGGCTTCCCCAGGGCTCTAGGGGGCGAGTCCTAGGGTCCCGGACCCACACTCCAGACCACAGGAGAACCTTGGGGGTGCAGATAAACCACCCCAGCTGAGATCTGGTGCCAAGTCTGAGGTAAGAGCCTGCGGGGCGTTCAGGCAAGCCCACCCTGGCAAAGAGCTGGCGCCAGGTCTGGGGAAGGGACCCTGTCTGGGTTTGACTGCAGACTGTGGGGTCCTGTCCAGCTGCTGCTCCCAGATGGCAGCCCAGGCCTTCTCCACAGGCACTAGTGGTCAGCCTTGCCCCATAGGCCTCGCACTTGTCTGACCAGCCACTGCTGGTCTCCAGACCCCATGGCAGCGTGTGGTTTGACGTCAGAAGCTGGGAGCTGATTGCATGCACACTCACTCAGCCGCAGGCCCAGCCCATGGACAGGCCTCTGGGGCTAGTGTGCACTCTAGGATTTTGTATATATGAAACCAAATATAAGCAAACAAAATAAAGTTATGAGAAAAAAAGCAAATTAATGGGCAAAACAAAATAAAACCAAGATAGCTGGAAAGAAAAAAGCCAAACACCAGCTTGGGCTGCCTCGGGCCAGAGCCTTCTGCAGCCCCAGAGATCCAGGTCTTCTACCTGCCTGGGGCCCAGGGAGTGGGGAAAGAGCTGCTCAAATCGCAGCCCTGGGTGTGTTGATCCTCGATGCCCTCCTACCCCGTTGGATGACGTGGGAGGCTGCCCAGGGGAAACCTGGGAGCCCAGAACCCTGAAGGTCCCGGCCTCCCCAGCTCATCCGTAAGGCAGGGTAGCAGCTCTTGCATGGTGGGACACCGTGGGGCAGTTACTCTCAGCTGTTGGTGTCCTGGGAGAGAGCGGGCCTGGCCTGGGGTGCACACACCCATGGCCCCGAGTGGCCTCAGGAGGGCTGAGACGGCAGGATGGAGAAACGGAGAAACGGTTGCTCCATTCTGTTTTAGCTGCTGGCTAAGACGTGCGTGGCTCAGCCTGGGCTTGGCACCAGGTCGAGGTGTGAGTGACTCCAGTAGCCTGGACCTGCACTGCGGCATTGGGCCTGCTAGGCCAGGCTGGCAGGACGGGTGCCCAGAGCAGGAGCTGCACAGAACGCCGAGAGGGCAGAAAGGACATGTCCTGGGCCTGGGCCTACCCCACCCCCAAGACCTGAGCACCTGTGCATTTGTCCAGCTGAACACATGCACATCCATCCAGCTGGGCCCCGAGTCCGTGCACTCGGCCTCCCTCCTCCCCAGCCCGGCTGTAGGGAGCCCAGGGTGGGTTCTGTTTCTCAGCTAAGACTGGTCCCAGGGGTGCCCTCTGGTCCCAACCCCTAACTGCTGCCACACCCCTCACCATCCCGGTACACAAGGGCGAGGTTCTTCAGGGAGCACAGCCTTCTGGGAGCCAAGGGTCAGTTGGGCCCTTGGGGGCTCCTCGGCAGAGCAGGCGGCCCGGCACTGGCCTTCCAGGGAGGTGGCCTCTCACCTGTTTGCAGGGGTTGGTTTATTTATTTATTTATATATTTTTAGACAGAGTCTTGCTCTGTCACCCAGGATGGAGTGCAGTGGCACGATCTCAGCTCAATGCAATCTCTGCCTCCTGGGTTCAAGTGATTCTTCTGCTTCAGCCTCCCAAATATCTGGGATTGCAGGTGCCTGCCACCATGCCTGGCTGATTTTTGTATTTTTAGTAGAGATGGGGTTTCACCATGTTGCCCAGGCTGGTCTCAAACTCCTGACCTCAGGTGATCCTCCCACCTCAGTCTCCCAAACTGCTAGGATTACAGGCATGAGCCACCACACTGGGCCTACAGGGGTTTATTTGTCTAGCTGAGAGGGGAGGGACGGTCCCAGTCCCAACAGCCTGGGCCTCGGGACAGGGATGGGCAGTGATGGTCCCTGGAGCCCTACTTGGGGTGGTAGATGTGGTCTTGGTCCTTCTCTGGTCCTTGGAGCACCTGGCGATTTGGCACCACCCACAACTGGGGCTCCTCCGCACCCTGGTCCTCCTCAGGTGAAGGGTGGTACAGACCATCATAGTCAGGCTCAGGACCCTGCTGGGGGCTCAGGACATGGCCCAGGATGTCCTGAGTCTCCACCCAGGCCTTGGTGCCTAGGGACAAGCAGATGAAGGCATAGCCTCAGTTTCCCTCCCCAGACCCTTGGTCTGAGTTGACCCCACAAGCAGACTGTGCTGCTCTGGCCTTGCGCCTGCCTGGAAGGATGGGGCCCCGCCCTGACCTAGTGGCTTCTCGGCGGTCAAGAGCTTTGGCTTCTGGACAGGGAGCAGCCCCACCAGCTGGTCATCCTTCTCCGGAGGCTCCACCTCACGGGCGCCCTGGGCCCTGCGGACACAGTTGGGTCAGGTCCACATGCAGGTGGGGGAAGAAGACAGATCCCTCCTAGGATGGTCCCCACTGTCCCAAGGCAGCCGCTCCAGCACCCACCACCAGCAGCCAGGACAAGCTCCTCTCTCAAGAGCCGCAGCAGTGGTGGCCCCCACAGTGCTCCTGGCCAGGCTTCCCTACCACATCCCTGGGCCACTGGGTTGGGGGCAGTCATCAGAGCCTTGGCTAAGCAGCATCCCGAGGTCGAGGATGTGGGAAAACCTCGGGATCCAAGACTGAGCGGCCCTAGTTGCAGCCACCAGCCCTGGAGCACAGGCTGTCCTGGGGGCTATGGGGACGCTGAGTTGGGGGAGACCCCCTGCAGCCCCAGGACCCCAGCTGTTTTCTCGCACAAGACACCCACGCCCCCCAGCTGAGCTCTATTCTCCCACAAGAGACGCCCAGGACCCCCAGGACCCTCAGCTGAGCTCTCTTCTCCCAGGAGAGACGCCCAGGCCCCCCAGGCCCCCCTGCTGAGCTCTCTTCTCCCATGAGAGACACCCAGGACCCCCCAACTGAGCTCTCTTCTCCCATGAGAGACACCCAGGACCCCCCAGCTGAGCTCTCTTCTCCCATAAGAGACACCCAGGACCCCCAGGACCCCCCAGCTGAGCTCTCTTCTTCTGGCACCAGGCTCTGCTGACAAATCCCTGTGGGACTGGAGTGCCACCTCCTCCCAAAAGTTTCTGGGTGGGGCTCCCCTCTGCATCTGTCCTGTCCACTCCAGGTTCCAGAAGGGCCCAGCAGAACTGGCCGCAGCTTCAGGGAATGGCGGGGGCAGGGGAGCGGGGTCGGGGGGGACTTACTTCTCTGTGTCCTGCTCCGAGGGCCAGTGTTTGATTTGGACCTTGTCAGGGACCTGGGAAGAGAGTCAGAGGAGTGGGCTCAGCCACAGTCCACAGGGAGCCTGAGGGAGGGAGAGGCTATAGGGGTGGGGGCCGGGCAGCTCAGCACGGCCCAAGAGCATCTCTAGGGGCTGAGCCACTCAAACGTGTCGGGATTGCAAGCCGGGAGTGAGGCTTCCAGCCTGTGCCCAGATGGCCAGCTGGCCTGCACTTCTGCCTTGGCCTGGGGCAGGAAGGGGCTGGGACGTAACGGTACCACATCCCCCACCTAGCACTATGGGTAACCCCCCATCTGGGCAGCGAGGAAGGAGAGCTAAGCAGATCCCCTGCACAATTAGTGCCTGAAGAATATCTTAGTTTCTAGTATTGCCACTCAGTCATTTCCTTTATATATAATCATGCATTAGTTTACAGTCAGAACAATTAGTGCCTGAGGAATATCTTACTACTCAGTTCTTTCCACATATGTGTATATATAAAATTATGTCAGCTCATAGTTGGAGGAATGTCTAGAGCAGACATGGTACAGAGCATGAATTAAGGGAAAAACAGTTATACTAGGACAGGAATCAAAGGCCTAGGTGGTAGTGCCCCTGCCTGAAAGGACACGTACTGCATGGCAGGCCGGCCCAGACAGCAGCGTTCAGTATCGTAAAGATACCCGCTGCATGGCAGTCTCGGAGCAAGAGTCACTCCTCCTGAAAGGGAGTCGCAGTACCCTGCATGCAGTTCTTGTGGAAAGCTGGCCTCAGGTTGGCAAGCCGCGAGCGTCCAAGGGTTAAAGCCCCTCTGGTATAATCGCACCTCGGTGGCTGTGAACCCTGTCAGCCCACCTGCTATGTACTGACTCAAAGCATCCTCCTACAGAAATCACTGGAAGCTGCCAGCAGGTGGCTGTGAACCCTCTCAGCTCTTTAGCTACTGTGCTGACTCAAAGCATCTGCCTATAGAATTCCTTAGAAGTAGCCTGCCCCTAGATTAGAGAGATTGCACACTGCACCCTCTTCACTGCACACGGCCCGCCTCCTTGCCTCGGTGACCTGATGGGGGTGGACCCCTTGCTGCTCACAGCCCACCTCCTTGCCTAGGGGACCTGATGGGGGTGGACCCCTTGCTTATTGCTCACGTGATTATCTTGACCCTATCACTATCCTTAAGATGAACTCACTCACTACCCTGCCCCCAAACCTATACCCAATAAATACAGACGCTCCTGGACGTTTGGGGCCTCTCCTGTCTCTGCTTATAGGTGAGGTGCTCCCCCCCACCACCCCCAGCACAGCTGTGCTCTCTGTCCTTCTGTGTCCTGTCTCTTTATTTCTCGGATCCAGCACCTCACACAGCGATAGGGGACACCCCACGTTCCTGTAGGGACATACCCCCAGCCCAGGACACCACTGTCAGTAGACAGTGCAGCTGAGCTACTTGCACCTGGAGTCACCTCTGGCCTTTAAGGGCCAGGTGAGCATCAAGGGGGCCCTCCTCCACCTGGGGTCACGCGGGTGTCACACTGGCCCACCCCTCCACCTGGGGTCACGCGGATGTCACACCGGCCCACCCCCTCCACCTGGGGTCACGCAGGGGTCATCCCGGCCCAGCTCCTCCACCTGGGGTCACACGGGGGTCATCCCAGCCCAGCTCCTCCACCTGGGACCTGGGTGTCTTCAGACCTGTCCACCTGACCCCGGTGAAGTGAAGCCTGCCCTGCCCTCATCCTAAGGTCCACAGGCATCCAGAGTCATTACTGGACCCTGCCTCTATCCTAGGCCAGCTTGGGGTTTGAAGGTGGAAGAGGGGACCTTTGTCCACATCCCCCGCTGTGGAGGCAAAAGGTGGTGGCTGGAGTTGGTGACTGGATGGGAGGGGCTCACACATACCTTGGGTGCTGGGCCCGCGCCTGCCTCCCACAGCAGCACAGCCACTAGGCTGGTAACCACAAGGAGCCTGAGAGGGCCAGAGAGGGAAGCGTGAGGCAGGGGAAGGGGCCAGCTCTGCCCATCAGCCCCGCCTCCCCGGAACTCCTGACGGCATCCCCACTGGGCAGGTGGCAGGGCTGAGCTCAGGCTGCCTGGCCCCGGCCTGGGCTGGGTTTCTCCTTGGGAGTGTAAGTAGTTTTACTGGACTCTGCTCACATGGGCCAAGCCTCACAGGCACAGAGCGGGAAGAAGCCCCAGGCCCACCTGCCTCCAGCCTGCCAGAGCCCACAGCCCAGCCCCAGCGTCTGCTCCCCACAGCCTGGTGGGCGCCCATGTGGCAGGCCCTGGTGGTTGGCTCGGGAACTCCAGAGGTTCTGCCACGTCCATATGCGGATGCGCAGGAACGAGAACACACTTGCACACAGGCCTGGGTATGGAGTAGCGGGGCCACAGCCCACTCCCACAGAGCCCCGAGGATGCACACTGCCGTGGGCAGGGCACCTGCTGCATCCCGGAGCTGCGGGCCACGGCTGGAGGGCTCATGGGTGAACGGCAGCACCGTTAGGCCGGCAGGGTGTTGGGTCTGTCTGGACTCGTGACGTGTGTGTGTTCATGTATGTGGTGGGGGTGTGCCTGTGCGTTGTGGGTGCACAGGTGTGTTTGTGGGTGTGGGCTGTGTGCATGTGTTTGTGCATGGTGAACTGCATGTATGCTGTGGGTGGTGTGGTCGGGTGTGTGTGGTGTGGAGGGTGTGGGTTTGGGGGTGAGTGTGCTGTATGTTATGTGAATTGTTTGTGTGTGTGTGTGGTGGATGTGTATGTTGTGCATGGCATGGAGTGCCTGGTGGTTATGTACATGAGTGTCGAGGTAGATGTGTTTTGTTATGTACATGTGTGTCTTGTGTGTGCTGTGTTTGGGGAGTGTGTGTGGGGTGTGTGGGGTGGATGTATGTGTATGTTGTGTGTGGTGTGGAGTGTGTGGGTTTGACAGTGTGTGTGTGCTGCATATGTTATGTGTGTTGTGTTTGTGTGTGTGTGATGTGTGTGTGGTGGATGAATGTGTTTCGTGCATGGTGTGGAGTATGTGGGTTTGGGGATGTGTGTGTGCATGTCTGTTGGGGGATTCATATGTTGTGTGTGGTGTGGAGTGTGAGGGTTTGGGGGTGAGTGTGTGTGTGTGTGTGTGTGTCCGTGTGGTGTGGTGCAGATTTGTCTCTTCAGGGCCCTGCTGGGGAGGCTTCTGTCTGGGGAGGCTGCTGTCTGTCAGGGTGCCGTGGTCCTGGGGGTGGGGTGGGGATCTGGTTTGCACAGAGCTCAGCGGGCTGCAGTCAGGCTGGTCAGGCTAGACGAAGTGTTTCAGACCCATAATCCCAGCACTTTGGGAGGCCGAGGCGGATGGATCACTTGAGGTTGGGGTTTCGAAACCAGTCTGGCCAATAAGGTGAAACTTAGTTTCTACTAAAACTGCATGAACATTTTAGCTGGGCATGGTGGCAGCCGCCTGTAATCCCAGCTACTTGAGAGGCTGAGGCAGGAGAATCACTTGAACCCAGGAGGCGGAGGTTGTGGTGAGATGAGATCGTGCTACTGCCCTCTAGCCTGAGTGACAGAGCAAGATTTTGTCTCAAAAAAAAAAAAAAAGCCTGTGTGTGGGGCGCCCTGCAGTCCTGGGATGCAGCCCCACAGGGACCTTCGCTCCTTCTCTGGGTGACTCAGCCACTGTGGGAAGTCAGAGGGCAGGGAGGTGCCCCAGACCGCCCAGGGTTGAGGGCCTGGCCTGGCCTGGTTTGGGGGCCCTGCTTTTCCTCAGGACCCCCGGCTGGTTCTGATGCTGGGCAGTGGACATCCACAGCAGGGCTCTTATCCGAGCACTGGACCCCACTCCCACTGCCATCTGCCTGGGACACCCCTGGAGCCCACCCCCCCAACACACGGCCTGGGGCCCAGTGCAACAGTGGGTGGTGACTGCCAAGCAGCCTGGCTGTGGGACCCCTGGGGGGTCCCTCTTCAGCCAATGGCTCTGGGCACCAAAGGCTCCCCAAGCCACTCAGAGGCCACCTCGCTACAGGGGAGAAACACCAAGAGAGGAGGGGCAGGGAGGGCCCTGGCTTAGAGAAGGGGGAAGACGAGGAGGGCAGCCCCACAGAAGGAAGGCAGCCTCTGATTCCAAGGTCCAGCTGGAGCCCGGGTGCTTTCCTGAGCTCCAAATCCCAGCTCCCAGGGTGACACCACCTCAGGGCACCGCTGACTCCTGCCCCAGCCCCTCCTCACCCCCAGCTCCCTTCCTTTTGGACAGTCACTGCCCTGATGGTTTTCACCTGGTGCCTCCCACTTCCTTATCCCGGGTCAGGGGGCCCTGGGTGATTCTCCCCCAGGTCAGGGGAACCGAGGGGACAAGGTGCTCTCCCATGCACTCAGGGCCACAGAAGAGGTGGAGCCTGGTGGCAGACCCCAGACCCTCAGAGCCCCTCTGAGCCCCTCCTTCTCCCTCCCACCCACACAGTCCCCTAAGCCAGGCCCCCTGGAGCGCAAGCAGCCAGCCCGGCCCCATCTGGCTAAGGGCCAGGCCTCCAGGTTTGGGTGGGGTTGAGTGGGGTTGGGTGGGGATGGGGCTCAGGGCCAGTGGGCATTACCTCCTCGTGTCTGGGGTCCCCATCTCTGTGTAGAGTGCTCAGGAAGCTGCAGTTGCTGGCCCCAGTCTCTGGCACCCAGCCCAGCTCCTCCTGCCCAGGCCCAGGCTACAGGGGCTTTATTGCTGCCACCTGGGGAGTGTCAGGACAGAGGGCAGGGCGAGGGACGCCACGTTGCTGCGCAGGTGCCCAGGTGCCCAGGTGCCCGGCTCCGCAGCCGCCCGGCACACTAGGGCCTGGCCCTGATTAGGAACACCCGGCTGCCCCGGGCAGTGCCTGCCACACCTGACTGAGGAAGAAAAGAAGCTTTTATCTGAGGAATGTGGGCCCTTCACGTGGTCAGCCAGAGAGGCCTTGGAATGAGACCGACTGACACCAAGTAAATCAACCTGATGGTGACGCACGTGGGACCATCGCTCAGACCCCAGAGTCCAGCAGCGCAGAGACATCCTGATGAGTGTCCTCCCTGTAAAGAGTGGGAACTCCTGACAGACAACTTGGTATGGGCCACTTCTTTGTCCACTTTTTTGCCTTTAAAATCCTGCTTGTGGGCCCGGCGTAGTGGCTCACGCCTGTAATCCCCGGCTGAGGCAAGTGGATCCCTGAGGTCAGGAGTTCGAGACAGCCTGGCTAAGGTCGTGAAACCCCGTCTCTACTACAAATACAAAAATTAGCTGAGCGTGGCAGTGCGTGCCTGTAATCCCAGCCAGTCGGGAGGCTGAGACAGGAGAATCGCTTCAACCCGGGAGGTGGAGCTTGCAGTGAGCTGAGGTTGCTCCACCACACTCCAGCCTAGGTGACAGTGAGACTCCATCCCAAAGAAAAAAAACAAAATAAATAAAGAAAACAACGTATACCCAGAATATAAAAAGAACTCTTACAACTCAACAATAAAAACAACCCAACTGAAAACTATTCAAAACATTTGCACAGACGTTTCACCACATAAGATTTACAAATGGTGACTCCACCCTGAGGAGATGCTCAGCACTTGTCACCACAGCTGCACTCCTGCAGGACGGGGTGATGGGCTGCAGCCCCTGAATTCATACGTTGACGCCATTAGGGTGACATGGACTCCACCAAGCTGCACTCCTGCAGGACGGGGTGATGGGCTGCAGCCCCTGAATTCATACGTTGACGCCATTAGGGTGACGTGGACTCCACCAAGCTGCACTCCTGCAGGACGGGGTGATGGGTGATGGGCTGCACCCTGACAATGGGTGACTGTTCAGCGTGGATGAAACGCGGCATGTCCGTGAGCTCACAGGGTAACACTGGGTTATGGTTTAGCAATGAAAACGCCTGCTCCTGTCACTGCTGACCACCCGCAGCTGGGAGCCACACTCAGCCAAACGCCTGTGGGCACCTGCTGTGTGTCGAGCACCATGCGTGCTCCACGGGCCATCCTTGGGGCGAGTGGGAGCCAAACCCAGCTGGGTCTGACCCAGCACAGAGGCAGAGGGGACAGGGGAGTCTGACCATCCAGCCAAGGTCCACCTGGAGACCCCCGAGGGGCCCAGACCAAGGAGCAGCCAGGGCTGAGCTGGCCAGGGTGCCCGCCCCTGCAGTGAGGTGGGAGCGTGTGTGTGCGTGCTCGAGGGTGTGTCTGTGTGAGACGTGACCTTCTGGGGTGTTTGTCACATGTGTATGTGTGTAAGGTGTGTGGGTGTGTGACGTGTTTGTGAGTGCATGTCAGGTGTGTGTATGTGTCACGTGTGTCAGGTGAGTTGTGAGGTGTGCTGTCAGGTGTGTGTTAGGTATGTGTAACCTGTTAGGTATGTGTGTGAAGTGTGAAATGTGTGTGGTGTGTGTATATGTGTGAGGTATGTGGGTGAGATGTGTATGAGGGTTGTGTCAGGTGTGTGAGGTATGTGATGCTTGTGTGATGTGTGTCACAGGTGTGAGACGTGTGTTGAGTGTGTCAGGTGTCTGCTGGGGCAACAGGTGTGTCTGAGTTAGGTGTGTGTCAGGAGTGTGTGAGGACTGTATGCCACCTGTGTGGATGTGTTGGGGTGCATGTGTCAGGAGTTGTGTGTGTGCACCTGGGATATGTGTGTGAGGGGAGTGTGTGGAGGTGTCTGGGGGTGCATGTTAGAGGTTTCTGTGGGGGGTGTCTGTCTAGGGTGTGTGTAAGAATGTGTGTGGCACCAGGGTGTGAGCTGCAGTGTATGTGTGAAGGGTGTGTGTGTGGGGTGTGCAGGTCAGGTATATGTGTGTCAGGTGTGCATGTTTGAGGTGTGTGTGTGTCTGATGTGTGAGGGGTGTGTGTCATGTGTGGGTGTGTCTGCAATGTGTAAGGGATGCGTCGGGTGTGTCAGGCATGTGTGGCTGGGGTGTGTGTGTGAGGGTGTGTGTGCTTGTGAGGTGCATGTGTCAGGCATGTTTGGGTGTCTGCTGTGAGTGAAGTGTATGGTGTGTGTATCTGGGGTGTGTGTACCTGCGGTGTGTGAAGTGTGTGTGTCTGGGATGTGTGAGGGGTGTGTGTCAGGTGTGTAGGTCTGGGTGTCTGGTGGATTTGTGAGATGTGTGTTGGGTGTGTCTGATGCATGTGTGAGATGTGTTTGGGGTGTGTGTAGGGGTGTGTATTGGTGTGTGTGAGGTGTGTGTCAGGGATGTGTGTCTGGGATGTGTGTGAGGTGTGTTTAGGGTGTGCATGTCAGCTGTGTCTGGGGTGTGTGTCTGGTAAGAGGTGTGTGGTGCATTTGTGAGGTGTGGGTGTCTGAAGTGTGTGTGGTGTGCATCTGGGGTGAGTCTAGGGTGTATGTGGGGTGTGTGTCAGGTGTGTCTGGGGTGTCGGGTGTGTATCATGTATGTGTCAGGTGTGTGCCTGGGGTGAGGTATGTGTGTGGGGGTGTCGTGTGTGTCGTGTTTTGGATGTGTCTAAGATTTTTGGTGTGTGAGGTGTGTCTGGGGTGTGTGTGTCTGGTATGTGTGTGTTTCTGGTATGTGTCTAGGCTACATGTGAGGTGTGTCAGGTGTGTGGTGTCTGGGTGTGTGATGAGGTATGTGGTATGTGTATGCTGTGTCTGGGGTGTTAGGGGATGTGTGTGGTTGTGTGTTTGGTGTTTGGGGGTTGTGTCAGATGTGTATGGTGTGCATGTGTCAGGTGTGTGGGTTTGTGTGTCTGGGATGTGCGTCAGATGTATGTGTCAGGTGTGTTTGTGAGGTATGTGTGTCAGGTGTATGTGTGTCTGAGGTGTGTGTGAGGAGGGGTATGTGTGAGGTGTGTGGTATGTGTCAGGTATCTGAGGTGTGTGTGTTTGGGTGTGTGGTGTGAGGTATGTGTTTGGGTGTGTGTGGTGTGAGGTGTGTTTCTGGGGCACATGTGTGGTGTGTGTCAGGTGTGTGGGGATGTGTGAGTGTGTCTGGGGTGTGTTTCAAGTGTATATATGATGTATGTCTGGTGTGTATGAAGTACATGTGTCTTGTGTATCTAAGGGGTATGTAGGGTGTGTGTGAGGTGTCTGTTTGGGTGTGGCGTGGGTGAGTTGTATGTGATTCTGAAGTGTCTGGTGTTAGGTGTGTGGGGGTTTGTGTGTCTGGGTGTGCGATGTGTATGTGTTTGGGTGTGTCTGATGTGTGTGAAGTGTATGGTGTCAAGGATATGTGAGATGTGTGTCAGGTGTGTGTGGGTATGTAGAGTGTAAGGTGTGTGTGTCTGGGGTGTGTTTCAGGTGTGTGTGGTGTGTGACGTGTGTGTCTGGTGTGTGTCTGGTGTGTGTGAAGTGTATGTGTCAAGGGTGTGTGTCTGGAGTCTGTCTAGTGTGTCAGGTGTGTCACATGTGTGGGTGTGAGGTGTATGTTCTAGTGTATCTGAGGTGTTTGTGGGGGAGTTTGGTGTGTCACATGTGTGTGATGTTTGTGTCAGGTATGTGTGTTTATGTGTGTGTGTGCAAAGTGAGGTATATGTGTGTCTGGGGTATGTTTCAGGGTGTGTGTATTTGGGGTGTCGGGTATATGTGGGTGTGAGGTATGTGTGAGGTGTGTGTGTGGGTGTGTGAGGTGTCTGTGTTTATATGTCTGGGGTGTGGATCAGGTATGTGTGTCAGGTGTGTGGGGTGTGGGTCAGGTGTCTGTGTGTGGGGGATGTGTTTGGTCTGTAAGGTGTGTGTGTCTGAGGTGTATGTTTCAGCTGTGTGTTCCTGGGGGGTGTGTGTGTCAGGTGTGTTTCTGGGGTGTAGGTCAGGTGTGTATGTGTCATGTTTATGTGTCTGGGGCATGTGTGAGATGTGTGTTTGGATGTGACTGTTGAGGTGTGTTTTTGGGGTGTTAGGTGTGTGTGGGGTGTGTGTGAGGTGTATGGGTGTGTCTGGTGTTTGAGGTGCGTGTTTCTGGAATGTGTTTCAGGTGTTTGTGGAGTGTGTCTGGGGTGTTTCTGGGGGTGTCAGGTGTGTGTGTGCATGTGAGATACATTTTGGGTGTGTCTGGTGTTTGAGGTGTGTGTTTCTGGAATGTGTTTCAGGTATGTGTCTGTGGGGTGTGTCTGGGGTGTTTCTGGGGGTCAGGTGTATGTGTGGGGTGTGCATGTGAGATACAGGTTTGGGTGTGTCTGAGGTGTGTTTCTGAGGCGTGTGTTGGTGTGTCTGGGGCGTGTCAGGTGTGTGGGGTGTCAGGTGTGTGGGATATGTCAGGTGTGTGTTTCTGGGGGCTGGGTCAGGTATGTTTCTGAAGGGTGTGTCAGGGATGTGTCAGGTGTGTGTGTCTGGGGTGTGTGAGGTGTGTGGATGTGTCTGGTGTTTGAGGTGTGTTTCTGGGGGTGTCAGGTGTTTCTGGGGTGTGTCAGTTGTGTGGAGTGTCAGGTGTGTTTCTGGTGTGTGTCAGGCGCATGTTTCTGGGGGTGTCAGGTGTGTGGGGTGTGTGTCAGGTATGTGTGTTGGGTGTGAGGTGTGTGGGTGTGTCTGGGGTGTGAGGTGTGTGTCGGGTGTGTGTGTCGGGTGTGAGTGTGTCGGGTGTGTGTGAGGTGTCAGATGTGTGAGGTGTGTGTCTGGGGTATGAGGTGTCTGTTTCTGGGGTGTGATGTGTGTGTGGGGGTGTGTGTGTGTCTGGGTGTGTGTGAGGTGTGTGGGTGTGTCTGGGGTGTGAGGTGTGTGTCTGGGGTGTGTGTCGGGTGTATGAGTGTGTTGGGTGTGTGTGAGGTGTCAGGTGTGTGAGGTGTGTGTGTCTGGGGTATGAGGTGTCTGTTTCTGGGGTGTGAGGTGGGTGTGTGTATGGGTGGGTGTCTGTGTGTGAGGTGTGTGGGTGTGTCTGGGGTGTGAGGTGTGTGTCTGGGGTGTGTGTCGGGTGTATGAGTGTGTCGGGTGTGTGTGAGGTGTCAGGTGTGTGAGGTGTGTGTGTCAGGTATGAGGTGTGTTTCTGGGGTGTGAGGTGTGTGTGTGGGTGTGTGGGTGTGTGTG